>JAGXOD010001403.1:0-347500 GCA_020368025.1 Brachyhypopomus occidentalis
ATGACTATTTGAAGGACACAGTGTTTTGTGGTAAAATCAAACCATTTTATGTAGATATAGAAACACTGATACTATTAATATTCACATTATAATTAATTATTTTTCCCACTTACATATATATCACTTAAAATAATAATAACTTGCATTTTTTTATTTTCAAGGTCCTTCAATGAGTGATATAATTTAGTCTTTTGTTTAAATGTTTTGATAAAAAACAGCGTTTCTTATTGTCAAGGCTAGTGGAGGAAATTCACTTTTGAAACAGCAACTACAGGTAGAAAAGCTACATAAGATTAAAATGCTAAGAACTGTGATCTGATAACTGTTTGCAGTCATAACTAGCCCCACATTAAGTGTCAGAATGACTAAACAAAACTAAATTACTGAAATGAAATACATATTTTTATGTCTTTTGAAATATCAGGAAATAAGCATAATATTCAGGGGATATTTAATATAAGATTTTGGACCAAATTTAAACAAACATGGAAAGGACAGTTAGAATATTGTTGGAACATTGAACAGTATACACTGCAGAATTTCGCATGGCAAGCCCACATGATATGTGACCAAAATAACTTGTAACACTATTGTTTGTGCCAAAGGACATGCAAAAAAGTCCTGACAAAAATGAGCCTGTACGTTTTCAGATTGAAAACAAGATGGCACTGTTAAGTCAGCTCTTCCCAGCTCTGTTGCTGCTCCAATTTGAGCTGCATCTGATTGGTGGAGCTGAGACTGCAGGTCCTCAAACTCTCAGCTGTCCTGCTCCTGCTGGAGTTCCAGGAACTCCTGGACACAACGGCCTCCCTGGCAGGGATGGACGGGATGGGAAAGACGGAGCTGCTGGACCCAAAGGAGAGAAGGGAGAAGCAGGTCTGAGAGAATGAAAATGAATGAGTGAATTATGTACTGAGTAAGGGGAGGTGGAAACGTCATACTCTCATTATCCTAGCACAAGAATCTGTTTGTGGTGCTTGGGAGTTTTTTATTATTTGGGGTTTTTTCCGTCCATTCAGTTTTTGTTTTTTTGCATTTTCACTACTACTGCACTAATTACAGGGCTGATTGTTCAGGGCCCTCCAGGTAAAGCAGGACCGACAGGTCAAATCGGTCACGAAGGTTCTGCTGGACCAAAAGGACAGAAGGGGGACGCAGGTCCACCGGGTAAAGAGACACACATACATTTAAAACACAAACCAGTAAAATGCCACTCCGCAGACAATCAGAAGACGGGAACACTGGTATCACCATCGTCTTTCATTTTCATTTGGCATCGGTTGTTGCTGTTCCCAGCACAGTGACACGGAGGGTTCTGCAGTGTTTGTGAATGCTGTTGCTGATCTGTCACTGATCACAATTCACAGGGAATGTAGGTAATGATCTGATCAGATCCCTTCAGTCTGAACTTCAAGGTCTCAAAGTCAGGCTCACTACAATAGAGAAAGGTAGGTAACCATTAAAATATAACGAAAACTAAAGCACATTATGAAATGCACTTGTGCTAATGCTTTCATCTGTCCCTTGAAATAATACCGCATGTCTAATTTATTTTTAGCTACAAGTTTCAACATTTTCAAAAAGTAAATAAAAGGCTACCTTTTTTGAGCCGCTGCGATAGCACCGCCCCCACTCCCACGTTAGAAGCATCTACCTCTACGATGAAGGGCTTCGTGGGATCCGGCTGATAAAGGACAGGCGCAGTGACGAAAGCCTGCTTCAGATCTTGGAAAGCGTTATCAGCCTCCTCCGTCCAGGCCAGATTTTTGAGTCCACCACGCAGCAAGTCCGTTAGCGGCTTCGCGACAGTGCTAAATCCCCGGATGAACCTCCTATAGAAGTTCGCGAAACCCAGGAATCGCTGCAGCTCGCGCCGTGTGTGAGGACGATTCCATCCGGTCACCGCCTCTACCTTGCTGGACTGCATGTGTACGAACCGGGCTTGATGGTATAGCCCAGGAAGTTTAGTTCCTGTAGATGGAACTCGCACTTCTCCAGTTTGCAATACAGCTGATTGCGGAGGAGGGTGCGGAGGACGGCCCGTACATCATGCATATGTCGTTCTACGGAGGAAGAATAAATGAGGATGTCATCGATATAAGCGATAACACACTTATTCAGGTACTCACGTAAAACTTCATTAATGAACGCCTGGAAGATCGACGGAGCGAAGCCAAGCCATACGGCAAGACCGGTACTCATAGTGCCCAGAGCGGGTACTAAACGCCGTCTTCCACTCATCCCCTTCACGTACACGGATGAGATTGTAGGCGCTGCGTAAATCCAGTTTGGTAAAGATTACCGCCTCCGCAACTGCTCCAGCGCCCGAAGGCACTAGAGGCAGTGGGTAGGCGTAACTTACCAAGAGGGAATTGAGTCCTCGGTAATCTACGCACGGCCTCAGACCACCGCCCTTCTTTTTCACAAAGAACACGCTGGCTGAGGCGGGCGAAGTAGAGGGGACAATATAGCCCTGCGCTAATGGACATACATACAACATCCTGGACATACTGCTGCATGGCTTTCTCTTCTTCGAGTGACAGAGGATATACTCTTCCTCTCGGGGGAACACTCCCTTCTTTTAATATTATTTTACAGTCCCAGGGGCGGTGCGGAGGGAGCTGCATCGCTTTGGTGGGACTGAATACTTCGGCCAGGTCCTGATATTGCTGAGGAATCTTAGTGGCACTTGCCACGCTAGGACTCTCGATGGTGGTGGAAGTCAGCAATAAGGGGGCGTGACTCCTCGAGCTACGGTAGGTGCACTCCAGTGTGATATGTGTCCAGTGTGCCAATTAATGATGGGGTGAAACTGCCTGAACCACGGGAGCCCTAGTGTCAGATCGTATTTTAACTCAGGGAGAACACAAAAAACTTGTGAGGAGGAGTGCCCTTGAACAGTGAGAGTGAGGGGGGGGGTGTGTTGGCGCACTACTCCGCCACCCACAGGCCTGCCGTCCAGCGCTCGCACTTTCCTTGGCCTTTCCAAGGTCTCCAGGGGCAACCGCATCCTCCGCGCCAGGTCCGCTCCCATCATGTTTCCTGAGGCTCCCGAGTCCACTAGGGCATAAACCCCAACACAATTCCCTCGGTAAGTAAGCGTCACGTGTATAGTCAGCAACTGAGCCATCTTGGATCTACTCACCCGAGCCCTTCCGCTGTCAGGTGCCGGGTGATCCGCCTCCGCTGGCTCCGCTGCTCCTATCTGCATCGGTTCTGGTGCCTTCCAGTTTCGTAGTCCTCTCGGGGAGATCTTACACGCGACTCTTGTTGCCCGTCCTCCGGGAGTATTCCTCTCTTGCAGTAGCCGGTCGTAGGTTATAGCCATGCGGACAACCGAATTAAAAGGCTCGTTTTCCTGCCTACACGCTAATTCAGCGCGTAGCTGGGGTTTTAGAGCCGCTAAGAAGGCGTCCGTGAGCGCCGCCTCATTCCACCCCGTCCCAGCTGCGACAGTGCGAATCTCTGGGGCGAAGGCGGCCGCTGTTTGATTCCCCTGCTCCCCAGGCCAATGCCTTGCCGCTGAGCCGCGAGATAAAGGAGATTTTGGCCTGGTCCGTAAGGTGCTCTTGATACCGAAAGTATAGGCTGCACTGGGCCAGGAATCCCTCGCACTTCTCGGGGTCTCCATCATAAGCCTCTGGGGGGTGCCAGGGTAGTCTCACCCCTTCCACTCGTGGAACCGGGGTTTGACTAGCCTGCTGCGACAGAACTTGGACAGACGTGGTCAGCGTACACATTAAATTCCTCAACTCACCCATCTCGTGGTGATGCTGCTCCAGCAGCAAGCCTTGAGCATTTAGGACTTCTAAAGCAGAAGGCCCGCTGCCACCTGCTGCTTCAGGCTGCGCATTCTGTGACGTATTTTGACAGACAGCAGGAGGCGAGGGTAGCAAGCTTCCATTTGGTTTATTATCCATACTCAATTTAGGGAAGAACAGAAATAAAGGCAAGCGTGCCTAATAATGCATCGAACAGAAAATAATAAAGAAGAGTTCCCAGAGGCGTCGTTCAGGAGCAGCACGTCTTTGTCCTGGAATAGCGTAGCGAGATCCGTCCAAAGAAGGCCAATGCGCAGCACTGAACGACAGGACCTGTGGGCTTAAGAAGGCATCCCAAATACCGTGCACAGGTGTTTAGTATTCGGGAGAATGAGAAGGGGGGAGTGACGTGCGAGGTGTGGGTGTGCGCCTATGCCAGGTAAGGGTGTGACGTGTGTCAGGTGCTCTCGTGGGTGCCCTCTGGTGGCGAACCCGCCTTCTCACCGTGACAGCAATAAATTGTTCAGCTCTTCCATGGCCAGGTGTATTGTACAATTTACACGCATGACATTTGCATTTGAATATACTGCTGTTATTTTTAATATTAAGGTCCAAAAAGCTGCCACTGTGAATGAAGGAAGATATCATTAGACCGAAAAATGAAAACCAATAGGAGATCACAAAAACATCAGGTGTCGCCACATTAACTATTCAGTACATCATTTAAAAGAAAGAACAGTGGACTGCTCAAACACATGGCCTGCAAGACAATAGAAAGCAGCTGTGGTGGATGATACAAATACATTCCCTTATAATGAAAAATCCATGAACTGGTGGCAAGATCACAAAGGAAGTATGTGTCAAAATCCATAAACATTTGATTTTGCAAAAGTTAATAAAGAGGGTTTATCACAATATCACTGGTTAACCTCAAAAACAGATTAGAGTTTGCCATCAGCATCTGTACAATAGTGCACAATAGTGGATCAACATTTTATACATAGACGAGAAAGATGATGAGTTTGTACCAGATTGATGGTGAGGGAAACGAATTGAGAAGGAACTGCTCATGATTCAAACAATACTGTAACACCAGTTCCAGGAAATGCTTCCATTTGAGCGTTATCTATTTGGGAAACCTCCCAACTGGGATAAAAAAGCCAAAGAGATATAGAGACATACCACTGGGAGAGATTGATCAAAACTTTGTGTGGGTGTGTGTAAGTGTCTTCAAGTGAAAACTGATGGTGGTTACTAGTGTTCTGCACTCTTGTCTGATTTATAATCCCTCCATTGTGGATGTTTGGCCTCAGGTAGGAGTTGGCATCGGCACATCCACTGGCAAGCCAGACCCTCTTCTAGGTGCTGTGACGTGGAGGCAGAAGCAGCAGGAGGCGAGGGTTGGGCTGTGAACTCTTTGTTCATTCTCAATAGAAGGCACAACACAACACGAAACGAAAGAAAAAAAGCGCAATGCGCTGTAGTGCAATAAGCGCAGAAGCACTAGACACAGTCAACTCGGCTTGGATGAGGAGATGGCGTAAGACAAGATACGTCCGTTCAGCATGCTGGCTTGCTGAGGCTTGGCTCAAGGAATGCACAGCACTGAATGGCAGGACCTGTAGGCATTTAAGGGGTGACATAAATGGGTGATAGGTGTAGATGATAATTAGTAGGCAGGTGACTGTGAATGGGGGCGTGTACGGGAGGTGGAGTGTGTAGGTGGTGTGTATATATATATATATATTTAGCACACGTGCCAATGATTAGCATGTGGCTCCGACAGGCTTATCTATAGCAGCATAACTAAAGGGAGGTGACCACAGTCATGAGGGCTCACTGAGCCATTGCTTTGCACCCAAATTATTATCACAACTAGAGTGAACGCATGACATGGCTGGATGACAGCATCAACATCTCAGTTTACCAGAAGTCTCAATGAATGACGGCCCCCCGAGCTTCACGCCTTCATATGTAGTACATTACCTGAAGGCTTGATTTAATAGCTGAGTCCAGGGACGATGCGGAACGGGGAGAGGAAGCAGTTTACTGGCAGGGAGTGTCTGACAGGCTTATCTATAGCAGCATAACTAAAGGGAGGTGACCACAGTCATGAGGGCTCACTGAGTATTTCTGATTGGGTGCACACGGTGCAGGCTAGCACGTAATCGCGGATGTCGTCTAGGGAGGGCCACCAGTATTGTTGTGATACGAGGTGCTTGGTGCGGGTAATGCCGGGGCGGCCGGTGCACATAGTACGTGAGCGAGCTGTAGCACACGACCCCTTAGTGATACGGGGACGTATTGTTTACCCTCGGGGCAGTAGTCATGACCTGGGTCCTCTCGGAGTGCCTCCTCCAATTCTCCCTTCAGATTCCACCTGATGGCTGCGAGGAAACAGGTTCCGGTGTTGTGCCGAATTCCGACTCCCCGGCAGAATCCTACTCCCCTCGCGTGCACGCGCATATAGACACTTGAGAAGATAATCGCGATTTCCGTTGTTTCTATGCACAAATAAGGACTAAATTTTAATTTATCCACCACAGCAAACGAAGCAGCATTATCTATATCCAAATAAAGACACACTGATTCACTCAGGAGGAGTGAATGCCTTTCAAACTATGAATTACGAGAACAGTAACACACTTGTTATACCGAAGATCACTCCCGACTACGTGACCTCGCCGTATTAGTTTGTTCCACGTCGTTACTGACAACCGTGCATCTTATATATCTTAATGACAACCTGACTTATTTCCTTTTAATAAGATAAAATATAAAAAAGACAAATATTACCTAAATAAATCTTATTATGTAGTTAGGACAAACCTAGAGTGCTCAGTGAACTAAGTTATAATCACAGAATTCACCCCGATTAACAGGGGAGTATAATCCTACTCCCCTCATGATCTCAGGTTCGCAGTGTCTCACTGACATCTCTTTTGTTTTGGTGACTTATCTGGATGTGTAGGTCATACCATGTAAAGCACATGTCTCTAAGTTCAACAGGGGCGGGGTTAGTATGGGGAGTATAATTTTGGCAATAACAACAGAACACCTGCCGAAATCCTACTCCCCTCATGATCTCAGGTTCGCAGTGTCTCACTGACATCTCTTTTGTTTTGGTGACTTATCTGGATGTGTAGGTCATACCATGTAAAGCACATGTCTCTATGTTCAACAGGGGCGGGGTTAGTATGGGGAGTATAATTTTGGCAATACCTTTACAACCCCTGCCAAAATCCTACTCCCCTCATGATCTCAGGTTCGCAGTGTCTCACTGACATCTCTTTTGTTTTGGTGACTTATCTGGATGTGTAGGTCATACCATGTAAAGCACATGTCTCTAAGTTCAACAGGGGTGGGGTTAGTATGGGGAGTATAATTTTGGCAATACCTTTACAACGCCTGCCAAAATCCTACTCCCCTCATGATCTCAGGTTCGCAGTGTCTCACTAACATCTCTTTTGTTTTGGTGACTTATCTGGATGTGTAGGTCATACCATGTAAAGCACATGTCTCTAAGTTCAACAGGGGCGGGGTTAGTATGGGGAGTATAATTTTGGCAATACCCCTTGCAATTGCAATGTCTGATTAATATCTGATTAACAGACAAATGTACTGGAACTTAGAAGATGGGCTATGTTTTAGTCATGGTGCTAACTGGATAACTGTTACACTTCAGATCTTTCTTTGTGGTGACTCTGATGTCACGAGCACATAGCCAAAGGGGCACTTCTACTGACACAAACACACACGCACACACACAAACACACACACACTGCCAGTCACCTCATAAACTATGTGACCATTTGCCTTGTTTCCTTTCATTTTTTAAAACCCTCAGGTACCTTCCCACACATTGCTCACCTGTACAGTGGTAGAACTGATTCCTTTACTGTAGTTGATCTGTGTCTCAGCATCTTTTTCCTTTTGTTCTTTGAGCACTGCTGTGCATTTTGTTTGTCTTTGTGATGGAGAATAAAATAAAAAAAGACACACCTTATTTACACTTTCACTCCCTCCATGCCACCAAGACCCTGCCTATATGTGTGTGTTCACATGTGTGTTTGACAGATATGACCATAAGAGAAAACTCTTCTTTACAATATTTTTATATGCAATCTGTATATACAAAACTTAAAATACAAAAATTTGAACACGCCAGCAAATTCAAAAATGTTAACAAAAGTAAGTAAAGCATATTTCTGCCAATATTTACAAATCTCCAAATAGAAAATAACATATTTAAAATGATTAATATTTAACTTAGATTAATTATAAATGTCTTCACAATAACCATTTACATTATTTATAATTGTAGTTCTTCTTGTACTAAATTGTACAAGCGTCACAGATGTAGTCTCTGTCCATTGCTGGCTTTTTAACACAGCTGTAGTGGTACCACCGTGGGCAAAGCTCACAGCCAATCTAAATGTTGAATACAGACATATTCATTAGCGATGTTGGGTATTAGTATAAATAACTCATATGTACATTATCTGATAAATATGAATTTTATTGGGAATGACTAATTACCCAGTCAGTGTCTTGTTCTGCATTTTGATTTTCCCCACAGAAGTGACATAAATCACTCAGGACATCTAGAAAAACATAATTTCATGTAACAATATAAAGAAAGATGTTATCATTGTTGATCAATGGGGTGATTTGTCAACATCAGAAATAACATCATAATGAATCAATCTGTTAGTAAATTGCTACATAGTTTCTGCTGCTACTGCTTGCTACTAGTTTTAACAAAAATGCCTCAAGGTAAATGTACCAGTTCTCTGGAGGAGCACAGTGGCTATTTCCCGTCTTATGTCCTCCACACCTTTGAAAGTTGAGGAAAAGCAAATAGGGCGGTCCTTCAGGATGTATTCTGCAAACTGTAAAAATAAAAACATAATTTATAACCTTGATAACTATAATATATAGTATTATAAAAATATAATACTAAATAATAAAAGTAATACTTACTTTCAGCACAAAGGGCCCACAGGAACTGCCGTCCTTTTGCTGTGGGTGTAGGACTGTATTGCATGCCCATCTAGACACATTCAGTCCAACTTGTCTCATGAATGATCTGAAATAAATAGAAATTACTAAGCAGAAAAGTTGAGAAATACTTATTCCCATTTTCATAGACAGCTACATTTACCTTGTCACCTCCTGACACTTTTTCAGTTTGTTTCTACTCTCTCCTAGAGGATCCAAGTACAGAACACTCTTCTCTGATGGTAGCACAACCTTTCACATATAAATTAGTTTCATGAAATATAATGAAACACTATCCACCCACATATATGTACAATTTAAGACTAACAATGGTGTTCTAAGTTATTCAAAATGTTTTAATTGATTAGCAATAAAGAAGCACAGTATGAATAAGTAACTGTTAGAAAATGTTAGAGAAATGACAATTGAAAGTGCTTTAGCAAGTATTACCATCAGTGTCCAGTGGTGGTTTTCATTGACGATCCCAAGAATATACTTATATATTGATGGATCCAGCTAAACGTTAAAAGTAGTTAAAAGTAGTATCAAGCCACAAAATATAGAATCAGTTCAGTATTGCATAACAAAAAAAGTGTAACGCCGGGATCGGCGGAGAAGTAGTTTGCGGACACAAACGCTGAGATGAGCGAGATTTATTAAAGGGCAATCCATAAGCAGAGTCGTTTACACGGGCATGGGTCATAACAGGCAGGGAGTCCGACAAAGAAACATAACCTACACGGAGAGACATACTAAATAAGAACTAATAAACAGAACAAAACACAGACTTAGAACATTAACGAAATACAGGGCTGAGAAAACACGGACGTACACGGAGACTAGGGCAGGATTCAAATGACAGCACAAATGACTCGACAAAATAACCGGCCACACGGAAGACCAAACAGAGGGTAAAATAGACAAGACTAATACAGGACACCTGACAAGGATAACGAGGGGCAGGGCTAAGACGGACATGGCTGCAACAACAAAACAAGCACGAGGACGACAGGAGGAGGAGGGCTAAACGTGACAAAAAGTAATCCACTAACTTTCACTTTTGCCCTCTTGTGTTTCCAGATATTTGACATTTCAAAAGAGTCAATGGCCATAGCCTTTTCAGGGGACTTATTGAAATCATGAATTAGAAGGTGCATGTATGCATTCATGACCTGACAGAAATGAATCAAAACAAGAAAGTTAATTTGTTTAATAAAGATGTAGGTAAAGAGGTTCAGTTTCACCTATATGTGATAAATAATGTGTATAATAACATACTAGTTATCATTACCTTAATGGTAAATTAAGTGATGACGTTTTATAAACTACAGTTTACAGAACCATTAATATTTATTTTTCTCTTAAGAATGCCTGATATACTCTTATTGCACAGAATTAGCATTATCACAGAATTATCTATCTATCTATCTATGTAGTTACTGAATAATGTTTTCAATAAGTTATTAATAATAATGATAAATGTCTTACCTCACTTTCGAATTGCATATTTGGTGCCGTCCGACGTATGTCAGCAAAGTAGATTTTATATGGCCCTATTTTTGCTAGGAGCACATATGCATCTTTGCCTTCCCATGCCTCTCTTATATCTGTGAAATTGAAAGTAAATAAGGCATTTCCATTTAAAGGGTTTAACATAAAGCAATCATGAGTCCTTGGTGAATTTTATATACACAAATTAATAGTTTCAGTAAGAACGTACATTTATCAGGATTGGCTTCTAAAGAGATGGGAGCTGTGGCGGCTACGGGGACTGGAGAGACAGCAGAGGCTATGGCGACTGGAGAGACAGCAGAGGCTATGGCGACTGGAGAGACAGCAGAGGTTACGGGGACTGGAGAGACAGCAGAGGCTACGGCGACTGGAGAGACAGCAAGGGTTACGGGGACTGGAGAGACAGCAGAGGCTACGGCGACTGGAGAGACAGCAAGGGTTACGGGGACTGGAGAGACAGCAAGGGTTACGGGGACTGGAGAGACAGCAAGGGTTACGGGGACTGGAGAGATAACTCTTGAGACTGTGGGGCTTGTAGTGGCCAGAATGGCTTTCTGTAGCTTATGGGGAATACGTGGAGTCTCCTCCTGATGATGCCGCAAATGATCAGTATTAATTTTTGGAACTGTACAACCACTGCAGTCCTCAAGGTCTGCACTTTTCCCCTCGAGTGCTTGATGAGGTATGGACCCAAGTAGTTTGGGTCCAGCTTGCCTCCTTTTCTCTGCTGGCTTCGTACATTCAGCCTCCACACCTTGTCCCCCACACTGAATTTGGGAAGCGATGACTTCTGCTGCCTTTTCTTTTTAATTTTTTCATGGCTTTTCTCCAAGTTTCCCTTTACGTTGGACAGAATTTCATTTAGCTTTAGGGCGCACTCTGTGACTTCTTCAGAGCCCACTACCTCTTCAACAGCGCTGTCAATCTGAAAAAAAAACATTTTACATTTAGCAATTACATTTAAATGTAATATTACAGTGTGGTTTTTTGGTTTCAATATTTAATTTTAATTTAAAAAACGTGAAACATGTTCTCTAACCCTGTAATGTTCGGGGATCTCTGAAGGATAGCGGGCCTCTCTCCCAAACATAAGGAAGTAGGGAGAGCACTTTGTTGTCATTTGCTTTTTTGTTCTTATTCCGAACATTACTGCATCAAGATGCTTGTCCCAGTCTTTTGGTTTCTTCATCACCAATTTGCAAAGGGCTCTAAAGAGATAAAAGTAAATAAAGGTTAAGTATATGTCTTATACAAGAGTTTGTTTATATGTTTTTGTATTTTATGTTTGATATTTGAGAAAGAAAGGAGAGGTATGGTTATGGTATGGTTATAACAAACAAAAGATCATTTTACAGTAAATATGAACTTGCACCCAGTTTAAAAAAATGTAATTTGATTTAAAAGATGCACATCATACCTCTGTATTACTCCATTCATTCTTTCCACCAAACCATTAGTCTGTGGATGATATGGTGCACAGAGGCTCCTTTTGATTTGAAGAATTTTACACACATGTTTGTTGACCTGAAAATGCCAGTTACAGAGGTAATAATCATGTAACAAATTATATCTGATAGAAATACAGAATACAGGAATATATATATATATATTTAAATTTTAATAAATACATTGTTCCAATTACTTATTGACATAATGACTACTTACATCATTAACAAACTCTTTCCCCTGGTCAGTGAGCACTCTTTTAGGCGTCTCAAACTGGTACACAAATTTCAGCAAGCAGTCAGTGACATCTCTAGCTGATTTGGATTTGATGGGGTATGCTTGTGGCCATTTGGTCAAATAGTCAATGATGACACAGATATATTGGTTGCCACTGTCTGTCACTGTAAGCTTTCCAATAAGGTCCATCCCTATGAGCTCAAATGGCTCCTTCACCTAAGGATAGAAAACACCAAAATCAATTTGTTGACATTTTTTATTATTGTTGTTTTTATCTGATAAAGTCTGAATACTGTTCTTAATCATTTTATTTAATTCTATTTTATGCCTTTGTAAATGATCTCCTCTTATGTCTGCTGGAAATATCAAAATATTTTCAATATAAAGCATGCAGAGCTATATTCCATGTATGAACATTGTTTCTATGCATTTGTATCTTATAATGTGATTTATCAAAACCCTTACAGCTTTCATCTCTTAATCAATGTCTTTAATGATGTTACTATTGTCACGGTGAGAAGGCGGGTTCGCCACCAGAGGGCACCCACGAGAGCACCTGACACACGTCACACCCTTACCTGGCATAGGCGCACACCCACACCTCGCACGTCACTCCCCCTTCTCATTCTCCCGAATACTAAACACCTGTGCACGGTATTTGGGATGCCTTCTTAAGCCCACAGGTCCTGTCGTTCAGTGCTGCGCATTGGCCTTCCTTGGGACGGATCTCGCCACGCTATTCCAGGACAAAGACGTGCTGCTCCTGAACGGCGCCTCTGGGAACTCTTCTTTATTTTCTGTTCGATGCATTATTAGGCACGCTTGCCTTTATTTCTGTTCTTCCCTAAATTGAGTATGGATAATAAACCAAATGGAAGCTCGCTACCCTCGCCTCCTGCTGTCTGTCAAAATACGTCACAACTATGAAAATGAATTACATGACATTGTAATAAGACATACCACAATAGGTGTACACTCAACTTCATGCTTTATGGTGGTTTGGCTAGCCTGACATGGAACACACTGTGCCACCTGAAATCAATATGAACATTTCAAATGTTAAAATAGGCAACCATTTATACTTTACTTTAACAAATCAACATGGAACAGTGCTATGACACGAAATATGAGTGGAGAATTTAAAGAGAGTATTTGTTTGGTTATACCTGCTATATGTAATTGGAGTGACACTGTCATGGTGGTTGTGTGTTAGTATGTGTTGTACTAGTATACATGGTTCAGACACAGCAATGCTGCTGGAGTTTTTAAACACTGTACACTCACTGTCTACTCCATTAGACATTCCTGCCTTATTGGTCCACTTTGAAGATGTAAAGTCAGAGACAGGCTCATCTGTTGCTGCAGAGTTTGTCATAGTTATTCATCAGTCCTTCAATAGTGGTCACAGGACATTGTTGGCTGGATTATTTTGGTTGGTAGACTATTCTCCGTTCAGTAGAGACACTGAGGTGTTTAAAAAACTTCAGTAGCACAGCTGTGTCTGATCTACTTATAGTAGTGCAACAAAAACCTAACATACCACAGCAATGTCAATGTTACTGCAGTACTGAAAATGATCTAATAACCAAATAATACCTGCCCAGTAGTGTTGCTGTGGGGGTCCCGAGTACTGAAGGACCGGGGAAAGGGGGGCTAACAAAGTATGTAGAGAAACTATGGACTACAGTCTGTAGTTGAACAACTACAAAGTGCACTTATATGGTAAGTGTAGCTGATAAAATGCACAATGTAGATATGTTAGGTGTACTTCATATAGTGGCTGGTCTTAATGTAAGATAACAATGTTTAAGATAATGTGTATGATGACAACAACCTTTTTTGGCAAGCACCTGTGCATTGTGTAGAATCATTTAGTTTCTGGTAAAATATTATTAAGATAAGGCAATCTATAATTACCCATGTGTCGATATCTGAGGACATGCCAGGCCAGTAAAACCTCCTGGAGATGGCATCTCTTGTCTTTCTTTGCCCACAGTGGGCTCCGATGGAGCTGGCATGAAATTCCCTGAAAATGCTGTTTGCATGCTCTATGCCACAGACAACTTTTGTTTTCAGGGCACCAGAGCTGCCTTTATGCCGGGTGTAATATAGATCACCATCTGTGAAATATTTCATGTCAAAGTTGAGAAAGTAATAACAAAAAGTCTTATTTGATCAGCCACATTGTCATTTATTTTAAGCTTAAAAAGATGGAAATCTTGAACTTCATTATGTATAGACACTCAAAAACAAAAAAAACAGTGCAAATTAATCAAGCAAAAAATTGCTCTAGGCACTTGTAAGAGAGACCCACTGACCCACTCATTTTTTTGCTGTACGCAAACCATAAAAAAACCCAAACGCAAAAAAAGTATATCGTGGACACAAATGACACTTCACCTTCTATATTTAGACTAAAAGAATATCAAACAGCATGTAATACACACAAGTCATCTTACCTTCAATGTCGTAAGTTTGGGCCTTCTTTCTAAAGCTGTTTTTTTCTACTTTTGTGAGGCCAACTGGATATATATTATTAGTTTTGTATGTGACAATCTGTTTATAAATAATGGGATCCATTTTCTAAGCCACAAACTAAGCGAGAGAGTTAAAACTGTTAAATTTGTACGAAAGAAAGCCACGCGAAAAGAAATAGCCTACACAACGTTTTTTTAAGGGGAACAGAATACGACCTGTCGCTCACGACAAATATTCTTGACAAATAATGTGTCGTAAAAGTACATTTAACATGCTTTCCGATTTTTATCATTTTTTTCCGTTTTTAATATATTTACATGCGAGCAATAAATATACAAATGAATTATAAGGAATACCAAATAAGTAAAATATTTATTGATAAATATAAATCAAGTAGAAGCTTAAGGGCAAAATATCTCGCGACGTCGTCTGTACCGCTTTGTGGGTGAGCAATACGCAGCATATGTGAAAAGAGCCTGGGGTCGAAAAATAGGGGAAACGCAAACAAGGCCGTGTGTGTGTGTGTGTCAACACAATATATTTGTATTATACAATAAAGTTAAAATCTATATTTTTGTTTATAATGTCGTGGCTCAACAATTTATGAAACAGTGAAATTTGAAAGATCTGAAGTGTAAAAGTTATCCAGTTAGCACCATGACTAAAACATAGCCCATCTTCTAAGTTCCAGTACATTTGTCTGTTAATCAGATATTAATCAGACATTGCAATTGCAAGGGGTATTGCCCAAATTATACTCCCCATACTAACCCCGCCCCTGTTGAACATAGAGACATGTGCTTTACATGGTATGACCCACACATCCAGATAAGTCACCAAAACAAAAGAGATGTCAGTGAGACACTGCGAACCTGAGATCATGAGGGGAGTAGGATTTTGGCAGGCGTTGTAAAGGTGTTGCCAAAATTATACTCCCCATACTAACCCCGCCCCTGTTGAACTTAGAGACATGTGCTTTACATGGTATGACCTACACATCCAGATAAGTCACCAAAACAAAAGAGATGTCAGTGAGACACTGCGAACCTGAGATCATGAGGGGAGTAGGATTTTGGCAGGCGTTGTAAAGGTATTGCCAAAATTATACTCCCCATACTAACCCCGCCCCTGTTGAACTTAGAGACATGTGCTTTACATGGTATGACCTACACATCCAGATAAGTCACCAAAACAAAAGAGATGTCAGTGAGACACTGCGAACCTGAGATCATGAGGGGAGTATAATTTTGGCAGTTGTTCTGCCAAAATTATACTCCCCTGTTAATCGGGGTGAATTCTGTGATTATAACTTAGTTCACTGAGCACTCTAGGTTTGTCCTAACTACATAATAAGATTTATTTAGGTAATATTTGTCTTTTTTATATTTTATCTTATTAAAAAGGAAATAAGTCAGGTTGTCATTAAGATATATAAGATGCACGGTTGTCAGTAACGACGTGGAACAAACTAATACGGCGAGGTCACGTAGTCGGGAGTGATCTTCGGTATAACAAGTGTGTTACTGTTCTCGTAATTCATAGTTTGAAAGGCATTCACTCCTCCTGAGTGCTACGGTAACATCCAATCTCGTACATTACATTTTATTTAAAATATTTAACACCCTTGAATCAGTGTGTCTTTATTTGGATATAGATAATGCTGCTTCGTTTGCTGTGGTGGATAAATTAAAATTTAGTCCTTATTTGTGCATAGAAACAACGGAAATCGCGATTATCTTCTCAAGTGTCTATATGCGCGTGCACGCGAGGGGAGTAGGATTCTGCCGGGGAGTCGGAATTCGGCACAACACCGGTGCCTTGTCACCACTCTGTTTTTCTTCGAGTGTTTTCACTACTGCGCCACTTCTGGCCTTTCTCAAGTTTTCCTTATGCTATTTCCCTTCCTATCAGTTTGTTATTTTTAGGAGGGGTTGGTCGGAGTGTTTCTCCGTGGTTTAGCCAGCTCCCTTCTGGGTTTTTGTTTCCCGTTTGTTTTGACACGTTGAGGCTGCTCCGTGTAATTTTCGTTCTCCCCGTTTTGTACATTCACGTTGAGGCTGCTCCGCGTATTTCTGTTTCATTTTACTGTGGCTTTCAGTTGTTTATTTTCCGCGTTTCCCGTGCTGTTTTTACGGAGGTCTTGGTTCGTTGAATTTTGTTCGTTATTTTCAAATACTCCGCGATTAGTCCGTTAGCTGACTAACCGCGTTACAGTGTCATCTACAAATTTAATGATGACATTGGAGCAGCAACTGGCAACCCAGTCATGTGTACATAAACAGTAGATCAGTGGACTCAGAACGCCTCCCTGTGGAGCTTCGATGTTGAGGGTCTGTGAGGTGATGCCGCCCATTCTGACTACCTGTTGTCAATTCAATAAAAAGTCCAGGATCCAGTCGCATAGAGAGAATTGTTGCTTAATCTGCTTTATGAGGATAGATGTCGATATTATTGTTCATAATTCATTGTACAGTTTTTCACAGTGCATATGGACATTGAACTGATGCATTCTAAAAGGCTATGGAAATAACCAAAGCCCTTTTACGCAAAGAAACTGAATTGTTCTGAAGTCAATCAAGCATGCATTGTACTTACAAAATTCAAAATTGTGTATGAAAATTGTTTTAATTAATGTTAATGTGATTTGAATGTACATACTCTCAAATTAAAGGAACATGTAAGGTTTTTCATTACTAAAATAAAAAAGACAATGAAATAAATCTGAGCATGGTCTGTTTTGGAGAATGTATCACATTGACCACCCTGACTCCTCCCTCAGGCTTGTATGTGTGTGAGTGTGTCTGTGTTTGCCTATGTCAGTGTTAGCCATTCATGTGTGTCTTTGTTTGCCTATGTCAGTGTTCAGAAGTGTATGCATTTTTCATTTCACCTGTCCCTTGTCTCATAAATGTGCTGCACCTGTATGTTGTTAATGTCTGTGTGTGCATCCATGGTATAGACTGATGAGTCCCGTTTGCTTCACTCCGTCTTCTCTATTTAAATAAAACTGCAATCGTAAGCTCTTGCCTTGCACATAACATTTTGATATGTCTGCTGGTCATGTTTTGGTTGTGCTCTATTATATCTTCTTAGTGGGTAGAACAGGTTTGTAAAAAAACAGGGCATATACAAGATATATATATATATATATATATATATATATATATATATATATATATATATATATATATATATATATATATATATATATATATATATTTATTATAAATATTAGTAATAATCTTTTTGTATAGTACCTTTCATACATACATGCAACTCAAAGTGCTTCACAGAATAAATAGAAGAAAACATACATAAAATAAGGGAAGTGTGAAATGCTCTAAAATTTTCTGGTAGACAGCTGCACTGACTTTGGTCTTGATATAACAAGGTGTAGGTCCAAGGTGTTGTTTTCAGATTAAAGTAAATTTTGCATTTTGCTTGAGGTCTAGTGTGACGTTTCCACAATCAGTGATGATTTGGGGAGCCATCTGCTGGTGTAGGTGTTATATCAAGACCAAAGTCAGCGCAGCATCTAACAGGAAATTTTAGAACACTTCATGCTTCCATCTGCCGACAAGCTTTTTGGAGATGGAAATTTAATTTTCCAGCAGGACTTGGTACCTGTCCACACTGCCAAAAGTACCAATATCTGGTTTAATAACCACAGTATCACTGTGCTTGATGGGAAGATGAGACACCAGACCCAACAATGCAGACGAGCTGAAGGCTGCTATCAAAGCAACCTGGGCTTCCATAACACCTCAGCAGTACCACAGGCTGATCGCCTCCACACCGCATTGATGCAGCAATTTGTGCAAAAGGAGCCCAGACCAAGTATTAAGTGCATTTACTGTGACGCGGTGGGTGTCAGTAAATGAAAGAACCAAAAAAACTTCCCAAACAAAACCAAACTGGATAGTGTTGGGAATTATATTTTAATCCTTTATATTTTGCTAGCATTACATTACTAATCAACTGCGTAGTATTAGGCATTATATTTTACTATTACATTATTAATCAAACTGCTTAGTATCAAAAGTGTCTGACAAGCATATTCTCAAAAGTGTGTGTGTTTGATATCTTTAACCCTTGTGTAATTCCATGGTGGGAAACTGTTTGAGGAGGGAAGCATCTGTGGCCTCGAAAGCTGATAACTGCTATAGTGGTTAGGAGAAAGTATAATGAGCTCAGCTATTGCAAAGTAACAAAATGTAGGAAAATTGCAGTAGCCCCTTGTAGTGGAGGTCTGGGAAACCGTCCACAAGTTTTCCGTACTTTCGATAAGAACAGAAGGAGCTCACTCAGTGCAAGACGAACAGGCAGACAGTTACAGAGGAACAGGTGGTTTCCAGCGAAGGTCAGCGAGGGCGGGGGCTACACTCACTTTTAGCTATTTAAATCAGGCATATTTTGTTTGTCTCTCAGAGCTACACACGAAGCTGCACAAATAACTCAGAGTAGTTTAGTTCAGGCTTTTGCTGTGTACTCTCCGGACATGTCTGTATTTAACCGGCTTCAATAAAAGGTCAATTGACATAAGACTGGTGACATATTCTTTTGCATCAAAGAACACGCTGCGCTAGAAGGAGAACAAGCGCAACAATAGTGATGGGCAAATGATACCGAAGCTTCGGAGCTTGTGTCAAGAAATCCAGGAAGTCGTTTATGAAGCGCGTTTCGTTTAGGGCGAGTGACGTCACTGATGACGTCTGAAGCCTCGCTGGTTCAGGACGTAGTTCGAGTATTGGCGTGATTTTTGAACGTGTATAAAGCGCAATGGATACCAGCAAAACTTGTGTGTTAGTGTTCATGTTGGAGTTTCACCAGTTTGACAGAGGTGCATATATCCGCACCCCTGCCTCCTCGGCTTTCTCCAAAGCTGGAGAGGTTATTTTCAAAAAAAGGAACCGACTGAGTCCAAGCACAGTGGAACATTGTTTCTTAATAAAAATGGATGGAGTCAATAATTATACAGTCACTGTCTCATCTCTTGAAAGCACTGGAATAGTTTTAACACAAACATCTCCTGGCCTATTTATTGACTGGTCATTTTTATTTATAAATGAAAATATTTATTGACTGAAGTCATACAGACAAGTTATGACATTAACAGACCTCTATTAGCATTTCCCACTGTTGGGATTTACACGGCCAGCCATGACGCAAATGCAGAATCTAAAATACTTTAATTACAATAATTAAACAGAGCACAGACACAAGGAGGGAACTAGGAGCAGGGAAACACTGAAGGACCGGAAACACATCTAAGTCAATACAACGGAGTTATGGAACACAGGGAAACAAACAACTAATTAACATGGCGGTATACGAGAAACAACAACAACTCAAAGAACATAACGCGAACGGGGAACAAACGCACGAGATAGATATAAAACTAGGGACACTAAACAGAAGAGCAACAAGGGGCACAGATACAACAAGGAAGAGTAATTAACTATAACAATCATAGGTTATACAACGACTACGGGAAAACACAGAGCAAGGTAAGAACTACACGGCGTGAAACGAGGCAATAAGGCAAAACAGAGTATAGAACAAGGTAAAGAAACACGATGGACTTACGACAAACAACCGACAACGAAAGTCATGACAGGGGAAGCTAAATACACAGAGACGAAATTGAAACGAGACACAGGTGGAATGAATAATCACGGGGGCAGGGAAAACACAGAGCAGGGGCGTGACAGACAACGGGGGGAAACTATGGAGACGAAGAAATGAGGCGGGGCTAGGGTGAACGACAAAAGGTAAGGACGGAGGGCGGAGCTATACTTGACACCCACACATTAATCAAACACAGATTAGATGAACAAATGAATGAATCACAGAAAATCAAAGTACGGTGTTTGTATTTCCGTTCTTGGCAGTCATCATTCCTTCCCGTGCTGACAATGTTGCAAGACAGCCAAGGGGACAAGGGTTCATGAAGCTTCATCTGGCCATCACTATGAATGTAACAGCAGGAGGAAAACTTGAGGGAGGCCAGGAATCGGTGCAGGAGGTAAGTACTGGAATAAGTAAATGTTGAGTGAGTGAGTGAGTGTGAGAGAGAGAGAGAGAGAGAGAGAAAATGGTGACGAGACACCAATAACGCAGCACGAGACCAACAAAGAAAAAATTGGCTGAGCAACGAACAGCATGGGAAGCAAACGATTCAGCAGGGAATTGCCACAACTCTCTCCCTTAGGCAGGAAGGGAGACAGCTGTGGTAGATCAGATCTGATTTGCCGGAGCTCTGCCTGGAACTGGCTCGTGAGCCCCTCCTTGTGGCGGCTGGAGGAGCCACGCTGGAGCCAGCCCTGACATTTACTGTACATACTTTTCAGTACGCCAACATTTCTGAATAAAAAAATAGTTTTTTCAGTTGGCCATAATCATCAACATTACCAGAAAAAAATACTTGAAATTGGAACTGATAATACAGAACCCATTAAACACTTAGAAATTACAGTTAAATAATTCAAAATATTACATGAGTAACAATGCATGGATGTCAAAGATACAAATGTAAATGTTGGGAAGACAGAGATGAAGACCAACATATAAACTACGCTTTAAAGAACTATATATATAACTACATAACAAGAGGGGACAAACCAGGCAGGAGCAAGAGAATCAACGCAGAACTAGACTAGGGGAGGAACAAAGGAAAGAGGAGCAGACACAACAGAAGAACCTGGACAGGAGACTGAACGAACTGACAGATTATCGAAACAATGACCTGCGGCGACATAAACAAACTAAGGGGTTTAAATACACAGAGAACGGGGGAAATGACAAACACAGGTGAACCTAATATCTACAGAGGTGGGGCTATGGGTGAATGTACATGAAAATGGGGGAGTGACAGACACGAGAATGATTGACGAAAGGGACTAATCGTTACAGGAGCAATTAATAGGAACTAGTACAGAACCTCCAACATTCCC
This sequence comes from Brachyhypopomus occidentalis, assembly GCA_020368025.1. NCBI lineage: Eukaryota > Metazoa > Chordata > Actinopteri > Gymnotiformes > Hypopomidae > Brachyhypopomus > Brachyhypopomus occidentalis. The sequence goes on from JAGXOD010001403.1 coordinate 21,389, forward strand.
TGAGAAATAGTCTGGGAATTTTATGTCATGGATAGATACATGTTCATTGAGACATGTCATGGGTGATATTTACATTACAAAAATACTAGAAAAGTTTAAATGATTCTTTGTTATTATTATGGTTATTAATATTACAAATGTAATATTTTTGTTGGAAGACCTTGGTCTTATTCCCTTCTGCACTAAGGCCAGTAGAACTGAAGTTCAGATTTCCTCCCGCCCTGGTCTCCTATCAATCAAAACCAGTCACAATTTCAGTGGACATATATGGACATGAGAATTAAAAGAAGACCATACCCCTGCAACATTCAAGGACTAGATGAAGGAAATTTTAGCCCATGTGACTGGATGTAGGAGACAGACGTGCTTCACTGCTTCTCTATTGTCTGCTTTCCATGACTAACGTTTCCTGTTGATGAAACATATGAGTCTCTGGTAAGATTTTTTTTGTGATTGTTTTTTAAAGATTTTGGCTTTCTTGCGCTGATTTTCAACATGTATGTTACATTTGCCTATAGTTTCATAATTAGTAATATTAAAGATAACACATTGTCATTACTTTCTACATGAGGGATATTTTTGGAGCTTTTATTTGAAGAAAACAGTATATTGACAAAATATATAGATTCATATGTAGACATAAAACACAGACACTTTCAACTTTTTATTTTTGATCGAATAAATCCTTTTCCCCCTTACATAATTTTTAAAATGAAAATATTTGCCAGTAATGTTTTAAGGTTTTTCAATGAGGGATAGTTTGTTTTTTGGCTTCAATAATCTTTAACTGTTTATGATATTCCAGCTGAACTTAGTCGTTAAAGCAGGACAAGACTAAAATGCAAGTAGCTATCACCTAATATTCAAGTCACATCTAAGTAACTGTAAATAACATTAAAATATTTTATAATTATGAGGCTGATGGAACAAAATTAAATATTTGTATGGAAAGAATGTTTGGAGCATCATTGGAACACTGAAGAGCATAAACTGATTATTGAATTTTGTATGGCAAGACTGTTAGGTAATATTGTTATGTAATATATGATTGATATTTATTTTGATATTATTATTTTGAAGTTATTTTATATTGATAAAAAAGTCCTGCCAAAAATGACCCTGTACGTTTTCAGATTGAACACAAGATGGCACTGTTAAGTCAGCTCTTCCCAGCTCTGCTGCTGCTCCAATTTGAGCTGCTTCTGATTGGTGGAGCTGAGACTGCAGGTCCTCAAACTCTCAGCTGTCCTGCTCCTGCTGGAGTTCCAGGAACTCCTGGACACAACGGCCTCCCTGGCAGGGACGGACGGGATGGGAAAGACGGAGCTGCTGGACCCAAAGGAGAGAAGGGAGAAGCAGGTCTGAGAGAATGACAGTGAGTGAGTGAAGAAGAGAATGAGTGAATAACTGAGGGGAAGTGGAATGAGGTAAGCAAGCTAAAAGGAAGTTCAATGATCGTCTGTTCTGATTACAGGACTGAGTGTTCAGGGCCCTCCAGGTAAAGCAGGACCAGTAGGTCCAGCTGGACCCCAAGGGCAGAAGGGAGAACAAGGTCCAGCAGGTACAAATCATTACATAGTCTCCTTATTAAACAAAGACAGCAAGTTGGAATAAAACTGTTTAATATCGAGATTTATGTAGTGTGCTCCTTGACAAGGAAGGAAAGTATCCCATAATGCACCGATTACATCTTTATACAGCAACTAAAATGCTGACTGTTAATCAATGTGTTTAAAAGGAATGTTATTGGCAATGATTCACAGTCGGATGGTTTCAGTATAAAGACACTACTATCCTGAAACATAAGATAAAAATAAAGTAATGCACAAACCACAGACATAATTAAGTAGGCTATGAAGTGACTAAAATGTTAACCCTCTTCTACGGGACAGTAGGTGAAATGAAGAAAGAGGAGCAAAGAGCTAAAGGACCAAATTGTGACAGTGTCAGTGAAGGAGGGATATGAGTGTGCAACAAGTATGGATGCAGAAACCCTTTATTCTCCATAAGTAAGCACAGCTTTGAGCAAACTCCAATAAAAAAAAGGCAAAAGTGAAAACAAAAGCTGGCAGTAAATGCCCGTAGCATGTTGACATAGCTCGGGCTTCAGGACATCTTCTAGGTAAGCAATGCACAGCACAGTAGGTAACTGCACAGCACTGTAGGTAGGCACCTATGGGCTTATATTGATCCCCTGCGCTTCTGCCTTATAAAAACAAGACACAAGCACAGGGGATCAATAATCATGTGATTGGGAATGTGGCAGGTGTGGTTTGTGTGTCTGTGGGCATTTCCCTCCCTCTGGCTGCCTGATGCACTATGGTTGGTCATCCTTTGATTGACAAAGGCAGAGTTGGAGTTGGGAACCCTTGTACATCTTCAGGCAGCCTCTGCTACGATGTCCACTGTGGCTTCTTCAGCTCTTTGAATGTCAGCCCTATTTTCTAGTGAAAGTAACACACTGATTCTGCTGGGAAGTCTGTGCGTCCAACTTCAATCGTGTATAATGATCAATGCTATAATGCCAGCCTTTTGTTTGAGCTTCATCTATGAAGTCATGATACGTTGCACTTTTGGACATGCTGAAACCCAGTTTGTGCTCTCAGGATACTGTGAGCTCCACCAGGAAGATGACCTTGGAGCTCCTGGACAAAAGCACCACATCATGGTGACATGATGTAAGGGCCGCTTCTTCTGAGAAGATATGCTTCATTTCCAGATCTGCTTGATTTCCCAATCAGAGGCTTGATGAAAAATCAAGTGCAAAAGCGCAGTGGTGTATATACTGCTTTAACTTTGGTAGCTTTGAATTTCTCCACTACAGATTTTATAGGCAAGCTAAACTCTGAAGACCTGCTGAATTGTTTAGCTGAAATGAAACAGGGGAGGAGCCCCAACCAACCAAGAACTTGCTGAACAGCCTTTCCATTGTCTTTTGAGTCATGGGGAAATTGAACATCAGAAAAGGTTACTGGAGCCTCTGGATCTCCCCTGCAGCTGGCGGTTGTCAATTGCCCTTATCCATTTATACAGATGTCCCTTAGCATCTTGGATTCATCACAATCTCTCAAGGAGCTCTGAAAGTTCTTTCTCTTTGTTCTGATTGACTGGCTCTGGTCAATGGGAATCCAGTCATTCTGGATGTGAAAATGTTCTTTGTCAGTTTGCCTTTTTTGTATTACTAAAAACTTTTTTCTAGGGTTGATTTCGTCCTTGTCCGACTGGTCATGCTTTCCAGGGTGCTTAAAATCCATTGGGTCCCATTGATGGATGAGGTCATCACTGTCTAATTGTCCATGAAGCCCCTACATGTTGAATGCCTTACACAGGCCTCAGCTGTAAAATGGGAGCTGTGAATGGGAGACAGATAAGCATACAGCTATTGTGCTTTTTGTCCAGCCATCTATCTGCCACCTTGTAGTGAAACCTTCAACTTTAAAATGCATATTTAGCATCCCGTTATTGAGGTACATTATCAGGATACTATATCCTATGGCACTTTAGTGCCTTTTGGATAAGCTGATGAGGAACACTTGGATAAGCCTCCATGAGGTCCAGCGAGACTACTTATACTGAGATACTAATACTGAGATACTAATACTGAGGTATTTGTGTGGCCTTTGTAATCATGAGGTCCAGCGAGACTACTAATACTGAGATACTAATACTGAGGTATTTGTGTGGCCTTTGTAATCATGAGGTCCAGCGAGACTACTAATACTGAGATACTAATACTGAGGTATTTGTGTGGCCTTTGTAATCATGAGGTCCAGCGAGACTACTAATACTGAGATACTAATACTGAGGTATTTGTGTGGCCTTTGTAATCATGAGGTCCAGCGAGACTACTAATACTGAGATACTAATCATGAGGTATTTGTGTGGCCTTTGTAATCATGAGGTCCAGCGAGACTACTAATACTGAGATACTAATACTGAGGTATTTGTGTGGCCTTTGTAATCAGCTGGTTTATCACTGCTGTGTGTTCTACCTGTATGCATGTTGGGGATATTCATCTTCTGGTTATCATTTATTTTTTTTATTTTTCCTTCAAGAGAGTCAGATTTCTCTGAATTGATTGAAGGCTGCAGCATTCTGCTCTTTTGGGCCAAAATCCAGAGCCCAGGTTTGAGGTTCTTGTAACACCTGGAATATATATATATATATATATATATATTCATTCAGTGTTGATTCCATATTTATGATATCTGTACAATTATTTTTACATCATTTTCTGATTTAGTGTTAACTGTTTTCAGGAGTTCCTAGCAGTAATGATTTGATTAAGTCTCTTCAATCAGAGATCAGCAGTGTTAAAGCTAAGATCTCCATTTTAGAAAAAGGTGAGAGTTTAAATAAAATTACTAGAAATTTTAAGAATTAATAAGATTTTTAAAATAGGAATGGCGTACATATCTAAAAAAAATGTATTTCAAATGATACAATCATCTTTCTTTTAAAGCTTCAGGTTTTCCCACATTTAGAAGAGTTGGACAGAAGTATTACGTGACTCATGGTACAAAAGCAAATTTTGATGAAGCACTGAAATTCTGCAGTGATGCTGGAGGAACAGTGGTGTTACCAAGAAGTGAAGAACAAAACCAAGCTTTAGCTGAGCTCCTCACTCCCTTCTCACTGTATGCTTACATTGGGGCAACAGACAGACAGAAAGAAGGCCAGTTTGTAGATGTTGGAGGAAATCCTTTGACTTTTACAAAATGGGGAGGTGGCCAGCCTGATAATTATCATGATAAACAAGACTGCAGCATAACGGGCACTTCAGGCATTTGGGATGATAATGAATGTGAAACGCTTCGTCTTACTGTGTGTGAAATATAAGAAAAACTATTTAAAAAAAGAATAAAAATCTCATGCTTATCTGCCAAATTCACTATTCACAAATTCACTGTTCATTGATTTTTATTTTAATAAATGTGTATTGAGCCCCAGTGCAACATATCTTTAACACGTCTTTATTTAATCTTAAGAAACTGTGTGCTTTTGTATTTCTTGATTGCTTGTGATACATTTAACAGTATTCTAAAAATGGTCACCTTTTTACTAGTGTTTGAACATTATTTTCACATTATCTAGACTAAACGTCCAAGTGTCCATCTGGTTACTTGTGATCTGAACATAGCAAAATTCATTTTCTTGCTATTTATTCCTCATGACATCAGAATGCATAAATTGCATGATTAGGTTGTAGGGGTTTTAGTTATTATATTTAACTACCCTACCTGCTTGCCTATAACCAAGGACAGAAATAGGTGCAGAAGAAGGATTAACATGCATAAAAACTTAATAAATTATCTCTAAATTATCTCTGACTCTAAAATATACTTGGTAATAACATAAGGGAACTCACTTCTCAAATAGCTCAGTGCAGGTTATAAAATATACCTAACAAAAATTATAAAGTTACTTGCTATAACCAATAGCCTGCTTTGTCAGAGGTTTATCATAAACATGCGCAGAAGATGGGATACTTTATAGGGAATTGGTGTTAGCATTCATTAACCTTTATCTAATACTAATTATCAGCTCATCGTCTATTTTCACGTATGACTCCGCCCTTTTCCCCTGTTGCGTTTTCATGTGCCTTAGTCCCACCTTTTGTTTTTGGTTTTACGTGGTTTCCTTTTGGTTTGTCACGCCCATGTATCTGTGTCCACGCCTTTGGTTATTGTTGTCAGCTGTGTTTTGTTTAGCCCATTTTCTTTTTTAGTTATAAGGCTGTAAACATTTAACTAAATGATATATTCACGAATTTCCAGCAAATATTGAAATAATAAAGGGTCTCAATACAATATGTGCAGTGTCAAAAATATTGTGTACATTTTCAAAAGACCAGAGCTGATACTTCCTGACTGCACCAGGAGCAGAGGATGGCTACATCAAAGCTCCCAAACAAATGTTTAGTAAATTGTGTTAACAAAAATAAGACAACCATTTTTGGTTTCAGGTGTCTACTATTGATATATGCATTTGCAATTATTCAAATTTCTTCAGTGAGATCACAGAATAAGTAAACATATTGATGGCAACAATAGTGACCGATAACACAGTATATATATATATATATACATATAATCATATACACATATAATTTTTGTTCTACCCAACAGCATACCATGTTCTTTCTTTTAGTTTCACTTTGAGTGAAGTTCTGAATTTGTTGGATCTACGTGACTTCACAGAAATGTCATGCAACATGTAGTCAAAATGAGGAAGATGCTGCCCTCAGTGACTGTGATGGTAATATGGAGTATGAAGTTGAGGCCATATGCCAACAAGACTGTTGAACGCATATTCTGAACTCATGCAAACAGGAACAACATCAGTGATGATGACCTACCCACTCACCACACTCCCTCCACCATCCATCACTCCCACCCCCCTCCACCATCCATCACTCCACCTCCCAAACCCCCTCCACCATCCATCACTCTACCTCCCCAACCCCTCCACCATCCATCACTCCACCTCCCCAACCCCTCCACCATCCCAAACCCCTCCACCATCCATCACTGCACCTCCCCACCCACCCCACCATCTATCACTCCACTTCACCACATCTATTCCAACAATCCATCACCTCTCCCAAACCCCTCCACCATCCATCACTCTCACCACACCCCCTCCACCATCCATCACTCTCACCACACCCCCTCCACCATCCATCACTCCACCTCCCCAACCCCTCCACCATCTATCACTGCACCTCCCCACCCCATCCACCATCCATCATTCTACCTCCCCAATGAGTACTGACAGCGACAGTTTAAAATATGTTAATATGTTAACTACATAGAAGCAATAATTCAATATACAAAACATTATTCCACTGGTCACAATTGTGACCAGCCATGAAATGTACTTTTAATCCTACTTATCCAAGAAACTTAAAAAAAATAATGATTGATCATTTGTGAGGGTTATTAAATACACAAGATTTGGATATTTTCATGTCTGGGAAAAATTGGGGATTAAATTGGTTAGTTATTCATTATTGTCTGTGCATTTAATCCCTGTGTTTACCCTTCGTTTCTGTCGATTATTGCAAATGCATGTATTCTGGTTGTCTGTGAGTTTGCATTACCTTCTGTTCCCTCGTGTCTATGTGCTGGTTATGTTGTCATTTACTGTATGTATTACCTCATGTAATTTCCCTTTGCTTAGTAGCTAGTTTTCATAATCCAAACCTTTGTGTTGTCTAGCCCTGGATTCGTGCATGTGTTGCTCCATGTTAGTTTTCTCTGTACTGTGTAACGTTACTGTATTTTCAATTAATTGGCTTTGTTTGTTATTTGTAGTTTGTGTTTCATCTTTAGATATAAGTGTCGCTGTTTCCCTTTTGTTAATTTTCACTATTAAATCTATATTCTCCTCCTTTATTCAACAACCAACAAAATATTAAACAATAGAACAACTGTTCTAAATTAAACTAGCACAATATAATACCCAGTGGAAACAGTAATACAGAGCAGTGCAGGGTCCCTCACGGTGTAAAGAAGAAGAAGCTGAAGAAGAGACCCTACACGAAAATCCCTTTTATATCTCCCAGCACATCAAAAGGACAGAAGGGCAGCAAAAACAAGGTTAATACTGCATCCAGATAGTGTGCCAATTACACTCCGTGTGTGTGTGTGTGTATACACACACACACCTGTAAGGTATACATCTGTACCTTATATATCTATATATTGCAAAATCTCAATTTATCCTGCATTGTTGAACTGAAAGTTGCATTCAATTAAACATGAATGCTGTAAATTTTGAATTGTATTTACTGCACTTAAATTGTTAAGTTTTTGCTAAAATCTTCATGACTGAAATTCATATGAATGCCTTCTTGCCCACATAACACTATATGAACAAACATATTGATTCTATACCCCTACACACACTTTTACGGCATCCTATTCTAAAGCCACAGACATTATGGAACTGGTCCCCCTTCTTCAGACCAAACTCACTCAAACATGCCTTTGTGGACCTTTATGCACTTGGGCAAAGTCCAAGGGGTTTCACAAAATAGCTCCCACAATGTTGGAAGCATACAAAATGGTCCAAAATGGCTTTGTATGATGAAACATTAAGATTTCCCTACACTGGATCTAAAGGGCTTAGGCCAACCCCTGAAAACATTCCCATAGCATTATTCTGTGTCCACCAAACTCTACAGTTGGCACAACGCAGTCAGGTAGGTAACATTGTATTTGCCAAACCTAGACTTGTCCATAAGACTGCCAGATAGAGAAGCGTGATTCGTTACTCCACAGAACACATTTCCACTGTTCCAGAATCCAGAGTCGGCATGTTTCACATCACTTCTGAAGCTTGGCACTGAGCTTGGTGATGCAAGGCTCGCACCCAGTCGCCATGAAGTGCACATTTATTTGTGCTGATATTAATTCCAGTGGGGGTTTGGAACTCTGTAGTTACTGAGTCAGCAGTGTTGGCAACTTTTATGCACAGTGTGCTTCAAGGCAGCATTTGGCGACCCACTCTCTAAGTGGGTCTTAAGTGGTCTGCCACCTATTAACTAAATTCCTGTGGTTTCTAAACACTTCCAGTTTTCAATAATATCACTAACAGTCGACTTTGGAATATCTAAGGAAAGAAATGTCACTGACTGTTACAGTACCACGTTCTTTAACAAAGTCATATTATATGACTAAGATCTTAGTTGGTTCTATAGGACTGGGAAGATTATATAGACATGTGGCAATCGGACTGAATGAAACACCTGAATTCAATGATTAAGAGGCGTGTATGACTACTTTCGTCTCTAAAGTGTACAATACGTCTTCTCTATGATTCGATGAAAAGTTAATCTGGCATACAAACGTCATTACCACCCTTAAGCACAGAATGAAGTAGGCACACTTCCGCCACTGCAGACGAGCAAGACGATAGCGAACATCCAGACGAAAAACGAAAAACGCTCTGCATTGTTGGCGATATTTTCTAAAACCCTAAATAAATGAGTTAAACAAATGCTCTGTAGCTCCAAATACAAAATCGCATCGATTTGTTTTCCATTAGCTAGCTAGCTATCTGTACGTTATATTGAAGGCGCGAGTTAGGTCTTGTTAAGTTAGCACATCTTTGTCGCTTTAGCAGGCTAGCACGGTTAGTTAAATATGGGGACGCGATCAAGTCGTTTGCAAGAAGAGTCTGTGTCAACATCTTTCGAGAAGGATGGTATTAAGCGAGAGTCTTGCCGACGAATTCGAAACACCAGGCCAACCAGTCTTGTGGTTGATTTCTCCAGTAGTTTTGACCATGATTCAGAAGCTAACCGAAGCCGCTCTGAAGAAGGTAGCGATTCGGACACCGGACAGCAAGCAAGCGCTGACGGAAGTCCTGCTGACCTCCACATCTCCCCGTCTCTTACCAGCGAGTCTTCGCCATCAGATGAAAACGGCGCTGTTGATAAACACGAGGACGATGACAGTCCCGAAAGCCCCGTTAATAGCGATCGTTTGTCGGGGGAGGAAACGGGCCGCGTCCATCACCGCACTCTCTCTGAGCGTTTACCCGGAGGTAGACTCTCTACCGGGCGGAGGGTGAGGAACACTCGGCCAGTGTCGGATGCTTGGGTCGGCCTGTACCGAGTCCGCCACGGCAGTAAGTCAAATATATATTTATGAATTCACCACAACGCAATTCACATAGACCCCCGTTGTTTATACAGCCGGAATGTTCTATATGCTCACTGCTAAGTTGTGATTCAGTAAACAGTCCCGAATAAACTTTAGTTAGTTAGTCAGCTAGACCAGTGCGGATTTAATGTGTGTAGTATACACACGGTCGTTTGACCGTGTTTTGTGTTCGTCGGTTTAGATCTTAACACGAGACCAACACAGTGTCTCTCAATAGTTATCTCGGTTATCAGAAGTGTAGATCAATCTGTAGTTATCTTAAGTGTGATATTTCTATATCGAAATAACTTTAAAGTATATAGCCTACATTTGTTAACGGTGTAATTGAGGCCCCAACGAACTTGGCTGTGGATTTAATATTAAAGTGACCTTGTCGTTGTCCTAAATGTGATAGGTATTCCCCAGTAAATGTCCACCCACATATGCATGAGGGTAACACTTGGGTGTAATAAAGCAAAAACGTTTGCCGACATTTCCGATATATATTTGACAAGATTATGTCAAAGGGGATTAGGAGGAACGCCTCAAGTGTAAACCGCAGCGTTGTTAGCCATGCTTTAGTTACGCTTACTCACTGTCTGCTCGTTTGGCCAAGAATGTTGCATTATTTTGTTGCATTTTGTTTTGTTGCTATCATTTTTAAAGTAGTGTGTGTGTGGATAGAGGTGTGCGAATTGAAATGGGACACTTCAGATTTCCTCCTTAGAGAAGTGACTCAGATTAAAGATGTCGAAAGACTACACTCGTGTGAGCAGGGTTAAGTAATGGCCCACATTCTTAAGCGTTTCTCAGATCGGTGGCAGGAAACGGGTCAATCTACCGGTGCGTAACGGAGACTGAAAATGGGCCACGAAGGTCAGCAGACATGTCAGTCGCGCCGCGATGTCAGTCCGAAAATTAAATAATTTCACGGCTAACCTTAGGTGTTGAGGTCATTGTACTTGATGTCCTCCAGGCAAGATGTATGGATAAGTCCCATATGTTTTTCCCCACAGATACGAGCTGTGAAGATTTGTGAACTTGAACTGTTAAAATTGTTAATCTCTTTGAAATTTTCCCCTAGCAATTCGCTGTCCTTTCTGCACCAAAATGTTCCCGGGAGGCCGGATTGAAGAACACCTGTTGGGTTGCCTCACCTCTCCACCTCTGCCTTACAATAGTAAGCTCTGTCTCTCTTTCTCTCTCTTACACCAACCCCTATTGTCAAAGACTAAAACATCCTACTTCCTCCTCCCACGCAGCGGACGTTCTCAGTAAAGACAGTGGAGAGTGCTCCATATGCCTTGAAGAGCTTCTTCAAGGAGACACTATCGCCCGACTGGCTTGCCTATGTGTCTACCACAAAAAGTAGCTATGATCTCTGTACTTGCCTAAAAGGTCCAAAATTAACACTGGCCGGTTTTACTAGTTACATTTGCTTTGGTGGAAAAGTAAATAAGTTTCACTTCTTTCAGAATTTCAACATACCAAAATGTGAGGCTTAAATCTTTGTAAGAACAACGTGTCTGATCTTTTCATAATTGTAAGGCTAAACTTGAACTACTACACTTCGTGCAGTTACTAGTATAGCAGAAATAAATGCATGTTGTTTTGGGGTAGTAAAAAAAATATTTGGCCAGTAACTTTTGTTTGCCTGCCTGTGGCAGAAGGGTCAGAAATGAGGTTTCTCTTGCTGTTCTGCACAGATGCATTGACTCCTGGTGCCTGGTGAAGCCCTGCTGCCCAGAGCACCCTTTTGATTGACTTTGGTTCCCCTCCCCCCAGACTCCTCAACTGCTTGACTCAGGTGAGCTTGTGCCAAATAAACCACAAGCATCTTGGAGCATATTCTTTCTCTTAAAAAAATAAATAACAATAACTTTTTTGTTGTATAGGAGACCCTGCCTGTGCCAGCCGCATCAACATGACAGACGGAGGAAAATAAACAAAACGAAAGAAACGATGGGCATGAGCTTTGAGGGTGGAAGGAGTGGGAGGCCACGCCCCTAAAGAGTGGGCTTGGAACCCACCTGCCAGGCGGAGGTTCGTCTGATGCGACTCTCCACTCTTTGCTTTTCTCCACTGTTGACTGCTCGCTTGAATTAGGGGTCTTGCTCTGCTTGCTTTGCATTTCACTCTCCTTTCACTTGGAAACGTCGGTGAATGGAACCTCAAAAAAAAACAAAAAAACAAACAGTAAAGCAAAATAACAAAAGACGTAGCAAAAAATGTTATTGATAGTATTGTGTTCCAGTGGACACCATTAACCCCCAGCATGACATGAGGGCTAAGGCAAAGAGGCCTGTTTTCAGGGGATGTCTGGCTTTGTATGACCAGTTAGAAGACCTCTGCTGATTTTTATTTCTTCCTTTTTTATAAGAATGCTTGGGTATATTCTTGAGAGGTTGAGTTTGTACGCGTATATATTGCACAGGATGCCCACATGGTGGTAAACATTTTCATTTTCACCCATGAAAATGTTGAAAATGTGTTGCTGTTTGTCCGTCCTCTCTTAAGATATTTAACGTTTCATGTGCGGTGATGTTTGATTCACTGATGTTCGTTTTTTTTTTTATTTGTTTTTTTTTTATAATTGTTTCATAACTTTTGGCTGAGGTTGTTGACTGAAAATGATGAGTTGAGGCACATGTCAAACTGGTGGCAGCCTCTTCTGGTTCTAGAGTCAGAAATCCAGTCAGCTCAGCTGGACCTTGCTCACTATCGGGGAGCAGTGGTTTTGCTGGAGGTGTGTGTGTGTGTGCGTGTGTGTGTGCGTGTGCGTGTGCGTGTGTGTGTGTGTGTGTGTGTGTGCATGCAGATGAATGGGACCTTGAAGTCCAGATGATGCTGCTTGACTTAAGGGAGTATAGGTGTCCGAGTGCTCATTTGGCTTGATGTAAATGCACAAGACTGGAAAACGGTCTGATCAGATAATCTGCTAAAGAAAGTTCACATTCTTCTGTGGCTCAGAGGTCACCTGTCCCTCCAACCCAGAGACCCGGGCATGAGCGTGGCAGGCTTTGGAGTGCTGTCTCTCCCTGTTACTGTTATTTCTCACCGTGCAGACAGCTGCCATTAAACACTTGATACTCCCCCCCCCCTTTAGATTGGGTTTGCTTTTGTCCTGGTATTGTTACACACCCCAGACATGTTTGCTCAGTCATGTATTTGTTGCATTTTATAAATTTTTTGAGATATTTGAAATGCAAATATTTCAAAAGGATGTAAAATGCACTACAGAGTACAGGTTTTCAGTACAAGTAACAGCAGTGAATGTTTTTATGTTTGGTTTGCTGCTGTATTGTCTAAGAAGTCCATGCGGAGTACAGGACTTGCGAGCATCGGGGCTCGTGTGCTTGGAAGTTTAGTAGTCTTAATGGGTTAATGGGGCAGTTTAGTCCGAATGAATACCGCTTTGATGTCGGACATGATTCTCTCATTTCTCCTTCTGCGGCAGCATTTCTCCTTAATATCAACACTTGACGCCCAACTTTGTTCATGCCTCTGAAAGTGCAGTGACTTGTTTTGTCCTCAGGGGGGCAGTCTAACATTTGTCTGTTCCACTAAAGAACGTTGCATTCGCTCATGTAACTTTCAATCTGGATAAGAGAATGAGCTACAAAGATGAGCAGCTGTTGTGGGTATATTTTTCATCAGTAGTACGGTATTCTGTGGGAGAGTGCCTCAGAATCTTGACAATCGCAGTGTTGGCTAATGCTCTCGGTTTGGCTTCTGTGATGTCTTTAGTATCCTGACTGAGTTCCCATTCTAACCAGGGGATTGGCTAACTCTAAAGGAGGAATTTGTTTTTTGGAATATTTTAACATGCATACTGTATATGTATATTACAGATTTAAATGTTCTGTTTCTTGCCAAATGTTTTCCTTATTGATCTGTGCTTTCTAGCAGTGTTTCCATTTTCCTGGGAGGGTAGAATATGAATTGGCAATGGTAATGGTCAACATGGTGGTCTGCCCCCCCCCAACCAGACAATCTGCCTTTACTCTGCTCCAGAACAATTGAGTATTTATTTATTAAAGTGTAAATGTGTATCACATTTCAATATGGCCTAGTCTTTAATTTGTTCATGACAGTTTCTATGCCCAGATTTTGTATGTCTGAAAAGTTTTTATATGTATTTTTTACAATAAATATGTTTTTGTGTGAGATCTTGTCTGTGTTGTTTGGGGGTACATGGCTGTTTTACACATGTACCACCAGAATAATGCTACCTGGATACCATAATAAACTATTCCTGAGGTAATTGGTTGTCTCCTTCACTCTGGTATGAGGTGGTGGATGTGCCTTAAGGCCAAGATTTGTTTCCTAATGCAATTTTAAACAAAAAGCTTCTAATGCTCCTTTTTGCCCTTTGTATGTTTTTCGCCACCATATGTCTTGTTTGTTTGTCATGCTGTTTTCTTAAGATATAAAATTCAGTACCATGTCTGTGGTTGTTTCCACATTAAGGTTGAGTAAAAAAGGAAATTGGGCATACTGCTTACGCTTATTTTAGGCTTGACACAGTGTAACTGCAGTAATTAGGTAAGATCCATCCATCCATTTTCTTCCGCTTATCCGGGTCCGGGTAGCCTAAGCAAAGAGGCCCAGGTTTCCCTCTCCCCAGCCACCTCTTCCAGCTCTTCTGGGGGGATACCAAGGCGTTCCCAGGACAGCCGAGAGATATAATCCCTAGGGAGGCGCCCAGGTGGCATCTGAACCAGATGCCCGAACCTCCTCAATTGGCTCCTCTCTACGTGGAGGAGCAGCAACTCTACTCCGAGCCCCTCCCGGATGACTGTGCTCCGTACCTTATCTCTAAGGGAGAGCCCAGACACCCTGCGAAGAAAACTAATTTCGGCCGCTTGTATTCGCGATCTCATTCTTTCGGTCACTACCCAAAGCTCGTGACCATAGATAAGAGTCGGAACGTAGATTGACCAGTAAATTGAGAGCTTTGCCATGGGACTCTCCCATGGGCCCACCACCTGTGGGAGAGGTAGTACTAGGGGTTCGGTGCATTGTGGTTTGGGCGGTGGCCGAAGGCGGGGGCCTTGGCGTACCGACCCTCGGTTACTGAAGGATTAGGTAAGATGTAGATACAAAATTTCCAGACAATTGGGATGTTTCGGACAGGTGTTCATCAACTGAATCTCAGTATATTTTTTATAATCTTAATGAATCTTTTAATCTGTAAAAAGTCATGTCTGTTAAACTCCCAAATGTTTGTATACTTAGGATATTTGACAGAAGATCAGAAGAACATGGCAGTTACAGTTGCCCCATCAGTCTCTGAGAAGCTTGGTGCAATCCTCATGTTTCCCACACAGAGTTTTATCAGCAGCGCAACAGGAAGTGAGCTTAGCCTAAAACGTGACACTAAAGTTGAGATTCATCTGTAAGAGTTCAAGTGTTCAAGTATTCATACCAGTGCAGCCTCAAACACAGAGTTGATAAGGTAAGGGAACATTTTCATTGTAACTTTTTGAAGTTTTGCCTCAGTAATAAACATCCTGACAGCCGGACTTTCAGGAGAATATTCATTACATTTCAGTTCCACTGCAAAATCAATACAGGGTGGTTTTAATTTGCACTTACTTTGTATAATTGGATCATTTACAAAAATGTATTGCCCAGTGAATATTTTTTCATGGTCACTGAGAAGACTTCTGGGGTGTAACCTTTGGGATCAACAGTAACAGTATTTTGCACAATTTTCTCAGATCACTCATCTATCTTAAATGTTGTTTGAGGTTTTTCTTTGTGTAGTACAACATAGCCAGTAATTACATGCAACACAAATTGTGCTTCCTCTAATTTTTAATAATCTATTTTTATATATTCAAGTCAAGTAGTTTAATTTTTTAAATGATTGTACTAAAAACTATGAGCCAATAGATACCAGTGATATAGGCCAATTTCTCAACTAAGAAAATTTTTTATTTATTTTTATTTAAAAATTAATTTAAGGTTAATGCAAATTAATTAAAAAACTATGCTTAACCCATATCCAGGAAGTTAGGCCCATACCACATAGCTCAGACCAATCATTTGACTCCCATAATGACATAGTTCTTTAACTGTCTTTCTTCAAATCTTCAATCAGGCTTAGATTTTAAAATACGTTTGAGGCACTAGTTCTTGTGAATGTGCCTGTGGGCAATCATATGTGTAACTGTCATGTCGTATTTGCATTGATTTGTCAGTAGCTAATTTATTGCTTTGATTTGTACCTCAATCCTGGAGTTTTCATATCACAGTCCTCAACACTTCTACCAACTTTGGTCTTACCAAGTTCCAAACCCCCTTTAACTCGGAACTCGAATGTCATGACAAAGTGGCCAGTTATATTATATCAGTTACATTAAGTGGTCAGATAATTATCAGTGATTATAAAATCCATTATTGAAAACTGAATTTGAAATTCATGTTTGAGTATCACTAAGCTTCCTTTTCTGAACTATAACTCTGCAGGATGACAGATTCACAGAAACAACTGACACAGGAAGTGAAGAGTGACCCGAGCATGTATGATCCACCTCCCTACCCTGTTGGAGACACACAGACTCAGCCACCTGCTCTGTACATGCCCCCTTCCTACCCTTATGGCTCTACATTCCACCCTGCTTACCCTTCTGTACATGGAGTCTGTGACTCTGGAAACCCTCCACCCCCCAGCTACATAATTGACAACCCACCACCAGAGATCATGCCAGTAGAGAACCCAGGTATAATCTTCTTCCATGCACGGGAAATAAAGGAAATGAGGTGAAAGAAGTAGAACTACCAAATGTTTCCCAACCTTTTAATTAATAGAACTTCCTATCTTAAACATATGACAACTGAATGGAATACAACAACCTGAAGAGCATAATATGATAACATTGTTGGCATAAAACTAATCGTATTGGACACACTTTGCCACAAAAGGGATGCAGTAAATGTTTTGCATTAGTGCAATGTATCCAGAGACCGCCGTTAATGGTATTTAACGTCATTCAAACAGGAATTGAAAATCCAGAGGCTGGGACTTTTCTTGCAGCATCATCGTTTGATGACGACATTGTTCGACGGGCGTTCATCAGAAAGGTGTCTGCCTACCCAAAGCCAATCTGCCATCTCCAGAGTCGTCCGTGGCTCAGCTGAATGTGTGTTCCTCTCCGTGTGCCTGTGCAGGTGTTCAGCGTGGTCACATTGCAGTTGCTCTTCACCTTCTCTGTCGTGTGTGTGTTCACCTTCTCGGAAACGGTGAAAAGTGCAGTGCAGAAGAACCTGTGGATCTATATCAGCTCCTACATTGTCTTCGCAGTGGTGACCATTTGCCTGAGCTTCTCCTCGTCCTTCAGCCGGTCATACCCCTGGAACATGATAGGGCTGGTGTGTGTGTGTATACAAAAGCAAACACAAAAACATTGTGTATACATTAGCATAACCCTTGTGTGGAAAAAGTCACGCTTAAATGGATCTTTTAATTGATGTGTTTGTGAGTGTATCTATGTTATTATGATGAGTGGGTTTAAGTGTGGTAGTTTGTGTGTGTCTATGTTATTATGATGAGAAGGTTTAAGTGTGGTTTTGTTTGTGTGTGTGCAGTCTGTCGTGACTGTGAGCTTGTCATACATGGTTGGGACTGTGGCCTCCTTCCACAACACCACTGCTGTGGTTATTGCCATGGGTGCAACACTGACCATCTCCTTCACCATCATCATCTTCTCTGCGCAGGTAAGGTTTGCCACCTCAGAAAGTTTATTTTGCCACATACCTTTGTGACAGATTAACCTTCCCTTTATTCTTTACTGTATACACAGACCCAGGAGTCACTACAATTAAGATCGTGTAATAACTAAATGAAGGGAATCAGAGCAGATTACCCCAGAATACTGGTTACGTCATTACCGATAGTTCTGCATTTTCATGTTTAAAGTCCTGCATAGCTTAGCTTCAACATATCCTGCTGACCTTTTAAAGAACTTGTCACAGTACGGCACCCTACTTCTCCCTTGGGGGGGTGTCAGTGTGCATGAGAGCATCTGTCTATGTCGATATATGTATTTCCGTAGGTGTTTCGTGTTTGTGTGTGTGGCTGTGCTATGTGCAGCACCTGCCCCTCACCTCATTGTTATATGTATCACTTGTTGCTTGAAGTTTAAGTGTGATCTTGACTGAGTTCTGTGTCAGTTGTTGGTTTGACATGTGTGTTTCGTGTTTGTTTAGTGCTATTGCGCTAAAAACTAATTAATACAGAGTTGTTGCTTGCTGTTACAGAAGTTACAAACCTATAACATCCTGAGAATTTCAGTCTGCTGAGGCAAGGCTTCAGGACTACAGACAATTCAATTAATGGAACAACCCTTTCTCCAAAACTGGAATAATGTTGCAAATAGTAGAAATGCAGGGTTTTTTACTAAGCATTCTATTTTATATTTTATTTTCTGTATTTACCAACGGAAATGGTTATAATTATAACAATTATTATAATCTATTAAGCTATTACAGTATAAACATTGTTTAAACCGTTTTCATTTATTGTTTAAGTAATGTTAGGAGTTTGGATTCAAATGTACACAAGAATTTATTTAAGGAGGCACCTACATGACGTGTGATGTGTCAACAGCAGCATTGTGATGTCGATGGTTCTCGTGTTGCCATTGTGATTTCAGACTCGTGTGGACTTCACCATATGTAACGGCATTCTCCTCATTCTGGCAATGGACCTGCTCATGTTTGGGTTCTTCAGTATATTCTTCTATTCCCAAGCCTTGCAGATTTTGTATGGGTGTCTGGGAGCATTGGCCTATGCACTGGTACGTTTACATAAACTGATTTATTCTTGTGAACCTCCAATCTACCTTCAGTAGACAAATGCTTCCTAGTGATTGGGTTAAATGTCTCAACAGATGCAACAGCCCTTCACACAAGCAAACATACTTACCTCTCGTATTCTTTCATCTCCCTGCAGTTCCTGGCAGTGGACTGCCAGCTAGTGATGGGAAGGGAGAAGTATGGCCTGAGTCCAGAGGAATATGTCTTTGCAGCCTTAATCATCTACATGGACATCATCACCATCTTCCTGTATATCTTGATCCTTCTTGGAGGCAGCTCAAACAACTAGTCACAGCTATACCCAGCTTATAAGAAATGCTATTGGAGCAAATCACTTGGTGTCTTCAGATGAGTACATAAAACTTGTCATAAATAAATGAAAAAAAAAAAACAAGATATTCGCCATCTCTAGTGTTTTGTTAACAATCGAAAGGCGACCCTTTAACTACTGAATGAATTTTAAATCTGCTTTTAGGTAATTCTGAATGATAGACTGAAATATGAAAGATGAGAAGTGTTGCTTCTACACATAGAACTATAGTGAAATATGAGATGGTCGTGTTATCCTTGCTGTTGCTCTACATGTATAACTAGTTGAAATATGAAATATTTTATCCTAACTGTTTCTTCTCTGTTTCTTCTTTGTTTCCGTTTCTTCTACATGCTGCACATGTTTTTTATTTGATACAACTATATGTAATATTATTATTATTTTTGGTCTCCAGAGAACTCATTTAACATCTACAAGTAAAGTAAAAACCAAAGTAATGTTGCACATTTTTGAATTATGAATATGAACAATCATGAATAAGAATTAAAAAACATTAATTCCTTTTTTTCAAAGGAATTAATTTCCAGTAATTTGTGTATTTATCTACTGAATGTACTCATGAATCAATCATCCAATCTATCAAAAAAAACATGTAAGTACATGAGACTGAAAATATGTATGCATAAAAAATAAAGTAATTCAACATTTAATGTACGTAATGTACATTTTCTGTTACGACACCATGTATTTTTTTAATGATTGTGGTATGGATTTTTGTCTATATGGCCCACGCTTAAGTTTTACTGTGGCACAAAGCACAGCATAGTGAATGTGCATCAGAACTTGCTACCAATTATTATTAAAGATGTAAAATATACTCAGAAACACCCCCAGACACACAACCAAAAACTGAATACAATTTCTATTGCAAAAATATTTGCTCAAAAGGCATGTAACAATCTTCTAAAAGGGTCAACAATACAACATTATAGAGTATTTTCATCATTCCAACTAACTGTTCATTCTTCATATATAGCAATAGTATATTAATTTATAGCACATACAAGCACAGATCTTCATATACAAATGCCTGATCCTACTTGCTTTTCCATAGTGTTAGAACAGCCTCACCACAGTGAGGAGTAGTTGAACTGGACTCGGAGGAGGTATCTCATATATGTTTGAGCTGGATTATACACAACATATTCATTGTAGAGGAGTGAGTAGCCTTGCCCCTGGTTCAACCCAATCTTTATGCAGGGGCCCAGGGGCACGGTGGCACCATTCCTGAGGAAAGAGAAAGACCCAGATTGATCTCAATGATTCACAACCCGTTTTTTCTCCTGTCCATCTAGCACCTGCTAGCCTACCACCAGAATATCATGCACACACATGCTAACTACTACTTAAGACCTTACAAATCAAGCTTAGAACAGAAAACTTACAATATGACTGAGTTCTTTGGGTCTGGGACAGTCTGTCCAAGGCCTTTGGTGCTGTTCTTCCCAGAAGGAAGTTTGTCAGCGTTGTAGTCGGCATCGAGCAGCTCACTGGCGTCACCCAGAGCCACCTGCAAGCACAGGACGTGATTATTCAACCCCAGGAACACATGAGGTTCGGGCTGTGCTCAAAAACCATGTGACCAACATACCTCAGTTAGTAAGAGGAGTCCAATGTTGTTGTTCTGATTCGTGAAGCAGTAATTGGCGCTCTTGGATGACATGTCGGCAAAGTAAATACCCTTGCCAAACTACAAAGAGGAAAGCAAGAAGTAAATCAATACAGGGGAAAATCTGTCTCTACCAGCAGGAGGCATAACAGTAGGTATAACATTTGATGATGAATCTATATTTTAGTAGTCATGATTTAATGTCTTTGTAGAATGAGGTGTAGTGTGTGGTGATTTTCTCTACACAGAAACGCTATACTGGGAAAACACTTTACCCTGCATGACATTAAATCATGAGTAACGACAGTTCACTGGCCAGTTTGGTCTTCCCAGGTTTCGATCAAATTTGTGCAAGTGTACATTTGATTGGATGGCTACCCAGCTTGTTCCGCCTCTCGATATACGCCAAAGCAGTTATGATTGGATGTTTTCCTAACTTGTTCCACCTTTCACAAAACGAACCACACTCAAGTACAAGGAGCCACATTGGCCTGATGGTGGCACTATAGCACAGCATTTTACGTTTTGGTCCATATCTCACACACCGTAAGAAACGAAATTTCCATTGCATTCCGTGGCTCAAACCAAACAAAAATGCCTCTTGGGCCCTTAAGCTCAGCCCACTTAATTTTTTTGCTAATTTGCAAAATATCCAATCAGCCCTATATGTGCTTGAACCCGGGATCGGTTATATTTGTTTAATTATCACTTTGCTTACGAGGATGAGATTACCTAGTAACCTACGATTGGGTAACTCTTCTGGATATTAAATTCTCTCCAGTCTCAACTTCAATCTGGTTTTAGAGATGGGGACATTGTGAACTGGGGCTGGTATTTCTGGAATAATGCTACCCTGTAGATAACATCAGGGTAATGCTGAAACAGAGAACTGAGTTGAATCTTGGATTCAACAAACCCTAAGCCTTGTATTTGGGTAAAACAGGAGCATATTGGGTGCAAAGGAATCCCAAATCTCACTGATGAGTGGCAGTATACCTTAGACCAGAGATTCTTAACCCGTGGGCCACTAGCGCCACCTTGAGGGCCTTAAAAGAACAACAGTTTTTAACTTTGGGTCGCGGGACCGCATTGATTTTGAATAAGGTGCAATACACTTTCTCACCACTAGTAGCGGTAGTGCGTCACTCAGATGTTTTAACAACGTTTTTAATACATAGAAGATGAACCTTTGCTACCAACCGAGAATGGAAACCTATTTCAAACGAAGAGTAGAAGGCAAAAATGAAGCCAACCCGTCAAAAAATACGTTTGCAGATACAGCTATATTTTCATTTGTATTTTGTTAAATTTATATTTGTAGTTTATTTAATGTAATTTAAAACATTTTGAATGTTACTTTACAGAAACTACGTTACAGAAACTACTACTACTACTGTTATTGTTTATCACTAATATGAAGAGCAGTTTCTGGTTCTACCATGCAAAAGTTTAAAAAGGCTTTATTTTCATTTGCACTTTATCAAATTTATTTTTAAATGTTTTTTTTAATTTGAAACATTTACACTGAACATTTTGAATTTATTTATTTCATGACCACAATTCTATTTATTGAATTGTCTATTTTTGTTATGTTAACAAAAGCTATTTTTGTGTAGATAAGCCTGAGTGGTCTGTTGACTGAACGTTGTATTTGTTCAAATAAATGTTATGGGTAGGTTACAATATAAAAAAATGTTTGTCATAATCATGTCTTGTGATTATTTGACAGGAGTTTTACTATTAAAATGTAAGTGTATTTACTTTAGTTATAATGCAAATACAATACAAACTAAACCAAAATTTAGAATAATTATCATTTTGATCTATACATTGGTAAAATCTTACTGGGCCTTGTGTCACTTTATGTTCAACAAATTGGGCCCCGAGGTCAAAAAGGTTAAGAACCCCTGCCTTAGACCATGCCGTTGGCAACTTATTTTCCCAAGGGGAAACATGAGAAACTGGAACGGTTTTAGAGGGCCAGAATATCCTTACAATGATACAATGAAAATGTGGAGGACAGATATAATTAATTAATGAATGAATGATTGTTGTTTAGAACATGAACTGCTTTTTGTTTTAAAACTAGCATTTCATCTCAAAGTTTTTCCTTACCCCACATGTAAAGATCAGTACCTGGGCTGTATCATCACAGCTTCACATATACAGATCAGTAACTGGGCTGCATCATCATAGCTCCATGAATAAAGATCAGTAACTGGGCTGCATCATCATAGCTCCATGAATAAAGATCAGTAACTGGGCTGTATCATCACAGCTCCATGAATAAAGATCAGTAACTGGGCTGTATCATCACAGCTCCATGAATAAAGATCAGTACCTGGGCTGTATCATCACAGCTCCATGAATAAAGATCAGTAACTGGGCTGCATCATCACAGCTCCATGAATAAAGATCAGTAACTGGGCTGCATCATCACAGCTCCATGAATAAAGATCAGTAACTGGGCTGTATCATCATAGCTCCATGAATAAAGATAAATAACTGGGCTGTATCATCATAGCTCCATGAATAAAGATCAGTAACTGGGCTGCATCATCACAGCTCCATGAATAAAGATCAGTAACTGGGCTGTATCATCACAGCTCCATGAATAAAGATCAGTAACTGGGCTGCATCATTATAGCTCCATGAATAAAGATCAGTAACTGGGCTGTATCATCACAGCTCCATGAATAAAGATCAGTAACTGGGCTGCATCATCATAGCTCCATGAATAAAGATCAGTAACTGGGCTGTATCATCACAGCTCCATGAATAAAGATCAGTAACTGGGCTGTATCATCATAGCTCCATGAATAAAGATCAGTAACTGGGCTGTATCATCACAGCTCCATGAATAAAGATCAGTAACTGGGCTGCATCATCACAGCTCCATGAATAAAGATCAGTAACTGGGCTGCATCATCACAGCTCCATGAATAAAGATCAGTAACTGGGCTGCATCATCACAGCTCCATGAATAAAGATCAGTAACTGGGCTGTATCATCATAGCTCCATGAATAAAGATCAGTAACTGGGCTGCATCATCACAGCTCCATGAATAAAGATCAGTAACTGGGCTGCATCATCATAGCTCCATGAATAAAGATCAGTAACTGGGCTGTATCATCACAGCTTCACATATACAGATCAGTAACTGGGCTGCATCATCATAGCTCCATGAATAAAGATCAGTAACTGGGCTGCATCATCATAGCTCCATGAATAAAGATCAGTAACTGGGCTGCATCATCACAGCTCCATGAATAAAGATCAGTAACTGGGCTGCATCATCACAGCTCCATGAATAAAGATAAATAACTGGGCAGCATCATCACAGCTCTCGACCAGAGCCAAGACAAAAAAGTAAATATCTGCTTTATTTTGCAGCTGAATGTCCAAATTCCCCTCGATACATTTTGTTGTGGTTCGCCTGAAGAGGGAAGCAAATGCCGGTCCCCGATTGGGACATCGCACACAGCCGGTCCCCGACTGGGACATCGCACACAGCCGGTCCCCGACTGGGACATCGCACACAGCCGGTCCCCCGACTGGGACATCGCACACAGCCGGTCCCCGACTGGGACATCGCACACAGCCGGTCCCCGACTGGGACATCGCACACAGCCGGTCCCCGACTGGGACATCGCACACAGCCGGTCCCCGACTGGGACATCGCACACAGCCGGTCCCCGACTGGGACATCGCACAGCCGGTCCCCGACTGGGACATCGCACAGCCGGTCCCCGACTGGGACATCGCACAGATGGTCCCCGACTGGGACATCGCACAGATGGTCCCCGACTGGGACATCGCACAGATGGTCCCTGACTGGGACATCGCACAGATGGTCCCTGACTGGGACATCGCACAGATGGTCCTGACTGGGACATCGCACAGATGGTCCCCGACTGGGACATCGCACAGATGGTCCCCGACTGGGACATCGCACAGATGGTCCCTGACTGGGACATCGCACAGATGGTCCCTGACTGGGACATCGCACAGCTGGTCCCCGACTGGGACATCGCACAGCTGGTCCCTGATTGGGACATCGCACAGCTCCATGATCTGATCTGAACCCGCCCCACCAAGATATGTGACACAGAATCGAGCCCAAAGCGGACCTGAGGGAAGCAAACACACAAGCGGAGCAGCCAGACCACAGGTCTGACGGCACCACCGTGACATCAGAGAGGCCAAGTCGCCTCAACTTTCATCAAGGAGACAAGACACAGTGGAGGAGAAAAGGTCCGGTGTGGTATGTCATCAATTCACTAGCCACTGGTCAGTTGATTTTGTAACCAATAACACCGCCAGACACTTAAATTCCGATTGTAGTGACTGTAGGTTAGTGGGGTTTATGCTTAATGTTTCCACCTACATAAACCAAACCAACAGGTTACCTAGTTGGGCCAGTGTAAGACCAGGATACAAGGCAGAATGTGAAGTGAATGACACAAGGGTATGTAGTCCTAATAACACCTACTATGTTCCCCTAGGCAAAGGTCATGTGTGTTTATGTTCTAATGGAACAACTTTTAATAAGATTAACGGCTTAGCTTACCACATGCTGATTTTAGCAAATACCACTCCAAAGGCTCTCTTTCTATCAAACAGAGTTAAGGACACTCAAGGATGTAGTAGAGCAGAATGGCCCTGGATTTATACCTGGCCAAGGAGGGTGGAGTTTGCATATTTTTTTAATAGTATGCAAGTTTTGAATACCAGCTGTTGCTTTTACATCCCTGATTGCCATGATCACTGATTTGATTGAACACATGCAGGACCGTGTCCTGTCCAACCCAAGGGTTCATTGGTTCTTAGGGGGGCTGGAGAAAGTGTCTGACGAGCATACTTATGCCATGGGTCTGGAGAACAGCAGCTGTGTGCTTGATCAGCCCGTGTGTTGTATATCTCAGAGCCTGTCAACATGCCTATGCACCTTGACAGCTGTCTGGTCAGCTCTGATGCCCTGTTAGAGTCCTTCTCCCCAATTGGTCGTGAGGAGCTTATTTCATTGGTGGAATCTGCCAAGCCCTGCACATGCATACTAGATGCAGTACCAACCCATTTACTTAAAGAATTACTGCATAGCAATATAGAACCTTTGCTCACTATAATAAACTGCTCTCTGAGCCTGGGCTATATTCCCAGTTCATTTAAACTTGCAGTTATCAAGCCGCTAATTAAAAAAACCTGGTCTTAACCCCCAGGAAATGTCCAACTATAGGCCTATCTCTAATTTGTCATTCATATCCAAAATTCTAGAGAAAGTAGTTTCTTCACAACTCTCTTCCTTCCTACAGACAGAACATGTCTTAGAATTATTTCAGTCTGGATTTAGACCCCACCACAGCACTGAAACTGCGCTGACTAAAGTAGTAAATGATCTCTTGATATCCTCTGATAAAGGACACATTTCTTTTCTCATACTGCTAGACCTCAGTGCGGCTTTTGACACCATTGATCATAATATTCTATTTAATAGGTTGGAGACACTCATTGGTATAAGAGGTCAAGCACTCTCCTGGTTCAGGCCCTACCTGACAGATCGTTACCAATTTGTACTAGTAAACAACGAATGCTCAGAGCGTTCTAAGGTAAAATATGGTGTCCCACAAGGATCTGTACTGGGCCCCATATTATTTACATTATATATGCTTCCACTGGGCACTATCATCCGTAGGCATGGTATTAGTTTCCATTGCTACGCAGATGATACTCAGTTGTATATATCTTCCAATCCAGATGATATCACCACTACTCTCAAGATTGAGAGCTGCGTCCAGGACATTAAAAACTGGATGGCGTCTAATTTTCTTCAACTAAATTCTGATAAGACTGAGGTGCTGATTCTTGGGCCTAAAGCTGCTAGAAGCAGCTGGGCTGATATTCCCCTTACCCTAGATGGGTTTTCAGTAACACCCAAGTCTACCGCAAAAAGCTTAGGTGTTGATTCGGATCTTTCATTTGACACACATATATGCAATGTCACTAAGGCTGCCTTTTTCCATTTACGTAATATCGCCAAGCTGAGACACTTACTTTCATTAGCTGATGCAGAGAAGCTGGTCCATGCTTTTGTCTCGTCAAGATTGGACTACTGTAATGGTCTTCTAATTGAATGCTCTAAACAGTCCATAAAGAAGCTACAACTTGTACAAAATGCTGCAGCTAGAGTCCTAACTAAGGCTAGAAAATTCGATCATATTAGTCCCACTCTCGCGGCATTACATTGGCTTCCGATTAAACATCGAATTGAATTTAAAATTCTTCTCTTAACCTATAAGGCGTTAAATGGTCTTGCCCCACAATATCTGAGTGAACTCATTGCTTACTACAACCCATCTCGCCCTTTACGCTCCCAAAATGCTGGATATCTCTTAGTTCCAAAAATTTGTAAGACTACAGCCGGAGGCAGAGCTTTCTCCTTTAAAGCCCCTCAATTATGGAATAGCCTTCCAGCTCCAATCCGAGATTCTGACACAGTTCCAATCTTTAAATCTAGACTTAAGACTCACCTATATAATCAAGCCTTCAGTTAAATATTCCCCTAGTAAGGTGCGGGGCTCAAGGGCCCCCAGACGTTGAGATTTGTGGTAATCTGAGAGGTTGATGCTGTCATCCAGCTGTGTCATGGCATCACTCTAGTTGTGACTGACTTGACTGGAAAGCAATGTCTCAGTGAGCCCTCATGACTGTGGTCACCTCTGGACCCCTCCCTTTAGTTAAACTGCTATAGATTAGCCTGCCGGAGCTACATGCTAATCACTGGCACATGAGCTATGTACATTTAAATCAATGGTGGTTAAACTGACATCCTCACACTCAGTCTGTATTGTCCATCTTTTGCATGCTTCTACCCAAGACGACTGCATGCAAGCACCTACAAGCACCTGGGAGATGGTCTGGCTTGCCGGTGGATGTACTGATGCCGGGGTTGGATGTACCATTGTCGTAAGGGGACATGCTGATGCTGGCTCCTACCTGAGGTGCACCATCTGCACCGAAGGGACTGTGACTACTTGGCCGGGGAACAAGAACATTAAGCTATAACTGTAGAACCACCTCTTGTTCACAAATACGGACTGGTGCTAACGGGCCGCCCAATGGAGGATGGGTTCCCTTTTGAGTCTTGGTCCTCCCAAGGTTTCTTCCTATTCCCCGCCATCTTAAGGAGTTTTTCCTTGCCACTGTCGCCTTTGGCTTGCTCATTAGGGATCTGGACCCATACAATTTGTAAAGCTGCTTTGAGACAACATGTGTTGTAAAAAGCGCTATATAAATAAAATTGACTTGACTTGACTTGTATGATGTTTCAAAACCTTAGTTTCAGGCAAAGTGAAAGCCCTTGTAGATAGCAATTATTTAAGCCTAACTACAGATGATTATGATCCTTATGACAGTCCTTGTGTCATCATCCTTATTCACAGAGTTTGTGTCCAACCCGATTGGGTACATTCTTATAATCATTAAGATGAAGTAGTAGCATTTTAATTCCTTTCCTCTGTGCCTCGTAATCAAATTAAGTTGAAACCTCATTTATATACACACGCAAATGTTCTAGATGTAGATGGAAATGTAATTATTTCCAGAAATTCCTTGACAATGACTAAATTAGTATATTTGTGCCTCTACTCACCATATAGCCAGTGACAGGGGCCTCAGCGGGAGCCACTCTCAGACCATGGCTCAGGATGCCCACCCAGTTCGAGAGGCGAGATCCATGCCACAACAGTGTCCTTCAATCAACACACGCACACACACTTTTCGAATTTAGTTTTGAAAATATACTCAATATAACCAATGAAACTACATGCATTTTCATCTTCAAAAATAATTAAAATGTCTATAACAAAATATTCATAGGCTAATACCGTAATAACATTTTTGTCATCTAATTTTAGATGAATAAAGTATTATGTTGCGAGGTCTAACAGAATGACATTGCTGGATTTAAGGGACTAGTACCTGTTGTGCAAGTCAGAGCAGAAGTTGGCCCTTTCTCCCTCTCTCTCTACCGAAAATATGTCCAGGACCGTCATGGTGTAGTCACTGTGCGTAGGTGCGTGAGTGGACTGCAGGTACTTCTCAATCAGCTGCCCGGAGACAGCCAACAAGGAGGAAAGAGCTTTATGTGGGTTCAGTAACACAGAGACAGACCTAGCAGAACTAGCAGAACTAGCAGAACTAGCAGACCTAGCAGAACTAGCAGAACTAGCAGACCTAGCAGAACTAGCAGACCTAGCAGAATCAACACACAGAACTACACACACAGAATGATTTGACCTCACACACAGCCTCATTGTACAAAGAGGTTTTGAGTCACTTTCCCTTGCTAGTGGGTTTCAAATACAAGCAGGTCATACACTGGAAGGTCATAAATTACAAAATGTTCCTCGCTACACATAATATGCTACCTTTTGATTTGTTATCCAGGTCATGTGTGCTGTGACAAAAAATAATGTTACCTAATTTTACCAATTTGATGAACTGTCAACATCAATTTTGTTTCATTTTTAATTTCTTGTGTTGTGTCTTACATGTAAGTACACACTTTGTCTTATGGGCTGTTTTAGGAGGCCATTACATCAAATACTTAAGAACTATTTAAGTCCTGAGTCTTGAGCAGTGAAACATTGTTAGTGACTCTAACACACCAGTAGATCTACAGAGAGCTGTGTGTACCTGGAACTCGTGGCTATCGGATGCCAGAGGCTGCAGTTGACACTGCAGGGAACGATACTGGCTGTCCAGAGGGTGTTCATCACTTTTGGAACTGGATTCCGCCATCTTCACTGCTATACGAATGTCACTCAGAGCCTGGGAAACCAACAGCAAGAGTGAGAAACAAACATTCTTGAACAGAAGCAAAATAAATTCTTCTGTTGGTGACTTTGACAATCCAAACACCATAAAATATAATATCTGAAATTCCAAGAGGCAATGTGACCAGCTGAACTTCCAAAGCTTTATTCAAATGGGATAGGTATTACATGGGGAGGTGGAGTAATGTCGTTTTACTACAAGATCCTGATTCACATGGGATTAGAAATGTCTGTCTGCCAGAAAAGGTTTTTTCTGTAGCCTGTAGTTGGTATGAAGGGTACAAAGCATCAACTGCATGATCAGAAAAACAATATAAATAATTAAAATATGAAATGTTCATCGTCATGATTACTACCTGCAGAATAAAATGTTAATTAACTTTACTGTGTAAGGCTACACCTGAGGTAGCATACCAGGAGTGAGAAAACTAAATGCCTCGGCAAGCACCTCCATACTAGAAAAATGTTCATGTTACAGAAGGTAAAAAGCACCATAATCTTTAGCACAGTCTGTAAAAATGACTGCCATGGTGGATTCGGATGGGACTAAAATCACTGATTTCCGCTGAGTCAGCATTTGTGTTTGTTTTACCTCTAGTAGTGCCATCTTCTCTTTCAGTTCCTGCTCCGTGCGGATAACAGGGGGTGTTCGCAAACTATAGGGCAGAGAGAGCGTCACAGAAAGCTAGACCATGTATGTACACTTCAGCTCAGTGTAACCGAAAGCCATATCCAAGATATCTGTTACTATTCCACTGTGTGGCCTAATAGGGACAACATGGCGACACGCACCCAAAGTCATGGGGGATGCGAGTGTAGAACTGGTTACAGGCGTCTAGAAGCTCCTTGTTGCTGCCTTTTCTCTTCACACACTCTTCAATCCTTTTCAGCGAGACATAACCTGCTCGGATCTGCTCTGCTGTTAGTTTACCTGTTAGACATGATATACTACTTACACAACTCCAACAGTTCAACTGAAAAGGATATTTCAGAGTTAACGTCTAAAGCTTTCTCTGTTTGCTTCAATGATCCATTTTTGTTTCAGAGTTGTTGCAATTTTAAGTTAAAAGCAATTGTATTACCTTGGCTAATGATGATTAGAAATTATTATGCTCCACAATAAGCCAATTCTGGGTGAGCTCTCGTATACACACACTAACCAAGAGGGGCTTTTTTGATGTCAAACTTCATTTCAAGCACACATTCCTCCATGGCTTTGATATCACAGATGAACTTGAGCAGAGAGTGCACCTTGCCATCCAACTGGGACGGTTTCCATTGGGCAGGAGTGGACAGCACTGCCTCCTTCATCCAGATAAAACAAAAGAATTATATGGTAAGTGCTAAACATACCTTTCCAATTTACCACAGTCATTCTAAATGAGTTAAGATGCACTTTCCACTGAAAGCAGGCAGTAAGGTCAACACATACGAATAGCCAGAAGGGTGACTTGTGAAGCCATGTAAGAAAGTCAACAATATAAAAAAATGGGAAAATGTGTAAAAAAAAAAAAATAAATAAAATAAAAGAATTTCAAAAAGTTTCAATTATTGCTTTCTTACTTTGTCATCAGCGCTGAAGTCCATGAACACCATGTCATATTTTCCAGGAATTTTCTCAAAGTTTGCACGACATGCCCACTCATTCTTGGTCTTGTCAAAGAATCTAAGCAACAAGGAGTTAAAAATAAAAATTAGTGCAAACTAACACCCAAATAATAGCAATTATTTTTAATTAAATCATTAAAAAGTCCTCACTTTTTCTCAAAGACTGCTTTGGCTTGAGAAAGATCCGCTCCACAAGATACTAGGCTGCTCTGTCCCACTTTTCCCACTGAGGAGAAAGATAATGTCATCATGTGGTAAGTCGGACAAGATCATTAAGATGAGGGGTGTCATACTCGCACCCTGGAGGAGCTTAGAGTTCATCCAGTTTAGAGTTCGCAACAGCTGTCTCACTCTAAGACTCCTGAGTTTCTGAGCTACTTTGACCAAAATGCCATATTAAAGGGAAACATCCATCATCTTCATCCGCTTATCCGGGTCCAGGTCACGGGGGCAGTAGCCTAAGCAAGGAGGCCCAGGATTCCCTCTCCCCAGCCACCTCTTCCAGCTCTTCTGGGGGGAAACCAAGGCGTTCCCTGGACAGCCAAGAGATATAATCCCTCCAGCGTGTCCTGGGTCTTCCCCGGGGCCTCCTCCCAGTTGGACATGCCCAGAGCGCATCCCTAGGCAGGCGCCCAGGTGGCATCCGAACCAGATGCCCGAACCACTTCAACTGGCTCCTCTCTACATGGAGGAGCAGCAACTCTACTCCAAGCCCCTCCCGGATGACCATGCTCTGTACCTTATCTCTAAGGGAGAGCCCAGACACCCTGCGGAGAAAACTCATTTCAGCCGCTTGTATTCGCGATCTCATTCTTTTGGTCACTACCCAAAGCTCGTGACCATAGGTAAGAGTCGGAACGTAGATTGACCAGTAAATTGAGAGCTTTGCCTTTTGGCTCAGCTCTCTCTTCACCACAACGGTCCGGTACAGCGACCGCAATATTGCAGCCGCAGCACCGATCCGCCTGTCAATCTCTCGTTCCATCCTTCCCTCACTCGTGAACAAGAACCTGAGATACTTAAACTCCACTTGAGGCAGGGACTCACTCCCGACCCAGAGAGGGCACTCCACCCTTGTCCGACTGAGTACCATGGTCTCAGTTTTAGAGGTGCTGATTCTCATCCCGGCCGTTTCGCAGTCGGCTGCAAACTGATCCAGCGAGAGCTGTAGGTCTCGGCCTGATGATGCCAACAGGACCACATCATCTGCAAAGAGAAGGCGTGGAATCCTGAGGCCACCAAACTGAACCCCCTCTGCCACTTGGCTACGCCGAGAAATTCTGTCCATAAAAGTTATGAACAGAATCGGTGACAAAGGGCAACTCCCAACTCCCAACTTCCAACTCCCACCGGAAACCAGTCTGACTTACTGCCGGCCATGCGAACCAAACTCCTGCTCCATTTGTACAGGGACTGGATAGCCCGTAGCAACGGGCCCTGTACCCTATACTCCCAGAGCACCCCCCAGAGGAATCCCAGAGGGACACGGTCGAATGCCTTTTCCAAATCCACAAAGCACATGTGGACTGGTTGAGCAAACTGCCATGCACCCTCTAGGACCCTCGCAAGGGTGAAAAGTTGGTCCCGTGTTCCACGACCAGGACGGAACCCACATTGTTCCTCTTGTAACTGAGATTCGACTATCGACAGTCAAAGCCGCGATCCGCTTGGCCCTCCTGTACCCGTCTGCTGCCTCCAGAGTCCCACGAGCCCACCAGGCCCGATGGGTCTCTTTCTTCAGCATGACAGCCTCCCTTACCCGAGGTGTCCACCACCGGGTTCGGGGATTGCCGCCACGACAGGCACCGACAACCTTGCGGCCACAGCTCCGATCTGCCGCATTGACAATGGAGGCACGGAACCAAGCCCACTCAGACTCAATGTCTCTGGCCTCCCTCGGGATGCGGTCAAAGCTCTGCCGGATGTGGGAGTTAAAGACCTTTCTGACAGGTTCCTCTGCCAGATGTTCCCAGCAAACCCTCACAGTACGTTTGGGTCTGCCAGGTCTGTCCGGCATCCTCGCCCGCCATCTGATCCAACTCACCACTAGGTGGTGATCGGTTGACAGCTCAGCTCCTCTCTTTACCCGAGTGTCCAAGACACATGTTCGCAAGTTCGATGATATGATTACAAAATCGATCATCGAACTGCGACCTAAGGTGTCCTGGTGCCATGTGCACTTATGGACACCCCTGTACTCAAACATGGTGTTCGTTATGGACAAGCTGTGACGAGCACAGAAGTCCAATAACAGAACACCACTCGGGTTCAGATCGGAGAGGCCGTTCCTCCCAATCACGCCCTTCCAGGTCCTACTGTCATTGCCCACGTGAGCATTGAGGTCCCCCAGCAGAACAATGGAATCCCCAGAAGGGGCACCTTCCAGTATCCCCTCCAAGGACTCCAAGAAGGCTGGGTACTCCGAACTGCCATTTGGTGCATAAGCACAAACAACAGTCAGAGCCCGTTCCCCAACCCTAAGGCGCAGGGAAGCAACCCTCTTATCCACCGAGGAAAACCCCAACACACAGGCAGCAAGCCGGGGAGCTATAAGTAAGCCCACTCCAGCCCTCCGCCTTTCACCCTGGGCAGCTCCAGAAAAGAATAAAGTCCAGCCTCTCTCGAGAGGATTGGTTCCAGAACCCAAACTGTGTGTTGAGGTGAGCCCAACTATATCTAGTTGGTATCTCACAGCCTCACACCTCAGGCTCTTTCCCAACCAGAGAGGTTACGTTCCATATCCCAAGAGCCAGCTTCAGTAACCGAGGATCGGTACGCCAAGGCTCCCGCCTTCGGCCACCGCCCAAACCACAATGCACCGAACCCCTAGTACTACCTCTCCCACAGGTGGTGGGCCCATGGTTAAACAAAAATACAAAGGTTAAACAAAAATACAAAGGTTAAACAAAAATTAAAGGGAAACAAAAATTAAAGGGAAACAAAAATACACAAATGCATCCAATAATGTTTCAATAATGGCAACATGTTTTTCAGCCCTGCTGTAAGATGTCTGATTCAGTGCAAGAAGAGTTTGATCATACTTTTTTGCATTAAATCAGATTTGTTTATTTAAAATGTAAAAGTGGCCCTCATGATCAAACCTGTCTGATTCGGAGAAACACCACCTTTGCCCATGAGCTCCTGTGCCTACCTCTCCCCCACCTCATCCACACACTGTAGGCCTTTGCTCCATCATCCTGAAGAAGCTGGATGAGGTAGTACTTGTTGTTGTTGAACTGGAGATTTGTCTGGAACACAGCAGATTGAGTACGGTTAATTATACCTGAGTAGAATTCAAGCATTACCTCAACTCTGCTACTCATGAGCAGCTGATGCGAACACCTCCAGTACTCCAGGAGTCACCTGGTTTAGCATGATGTCGTAAATGTCATTTCCCTCAGCATAAACGTGGGCCTGTGGAAGAAAGTGGAAAAGAGTCAGAGAAATCTAAGGAAACAGGTAGGGGTGGAAAGATTTATTTGTCCCTATTAACTAGCATCTGTAGTTTGAGAGTTACCTTTCCCAACTTGGCCTTGCATTCTGGATCTACCGGAGCCTTTCCCTTCATGACCACAGTCTTCACAACATCTGCATGACAAAACCAGGAGATTTGAGCTCCAATAACCTTTGCTAAAAGATGGATATTTTTCTTATATTTATTATTATTACTGATTATTATAATTATCCCTTATTATTGTCATTATATTTTAGGCACATTATACATTAGGTTCAATTCATAAGCATAACATTAGCTTCTATTGTTACATGTACAACAACTAGTTTTATACATCTGCTAAACTTGATTATTCCCAGACACTTAACAAAATTGAGGATTGCATAAAGGACACAAAAAACGTTCTCCTTCTGAAGTGCGAGATGCTACTGCTTAGTCCCAAAGTTGCAGCTTATCTTATCTCATACTACTTTTGGTTTTTCAGTAACTCCCCAAACTGCTATTGGTCTTCTAACTGGATGCTCTAAAAAGCAATTAAATAAACTCCAATTCTATACAAGCTTTATCTTGTATACAATGGAACAACTGCAGCCCTTACAAGGGCTAGAAAGTTTGTTCTTTCAGCTCTGTACTAAGCTTTAAAATACTCTTTGTTGGCATATAACACGCTAAATGGTCTGGTTGGTCCCAGACTATCAGAGAAAACTCAGTATATACTATAACACGCCTTGCCTACTTCAGGGTTTCTCTTAGTTCTTAGAGTCAGCCAGAAGCTGGGGAGAAGTGACTTGGAGAAGTGACTTGGAGAAGTGACTTGTCTAAAGCTCCTCAGTTATGAAACAGGCTTCCAGTTTTAATTTGGGACTCCCAATTTTGAAATCTAGGTCAAAGACTTATTTACTCAAGTTTTAGCAAACGGCTTCGAGTGTATAAAGGTGCTTGGTGCCCCTGGTCATAGTGTTTTCTGGTAATCTGAGGTATTGAGACATTGTTGTCCATTCCACTTCATACTTGCGTTTATGATGATTGTGTGGGTGGAAAGCAATGTCTCAGAGAGCCCTCAGGACTGTGGTCACCCTCTGGCCCTTTTTAGTTATGCTGCTGCAAACAAACCTGACAGAGTAGTACTGAATATGGATAGGCTCATCACAGACCCGACTACATCTTTCTTATTTGCATGTTGCTGTGGAGCTCATGGCAACACTGGACTTGATCTGCTCATCAGTGACAAAGTATTAAAAGCACAAGACCAGAAACAGTTCAAATACAGCCAGTTTATAAATATAAACTGTTATATCTATCCAGCAACTCCATCGACACCAGTGGATGCAAAAGCAGCTTGTCTACTATAGACCTACTGGAGGAGACTCCCACGTGTACTCTGGCTATTTGGACTAAACATAATGTAATAGACCATGGACTGTTTATTAGCAGGACTGTTTATTAACTGCCCAATGGAGAATGGGTTCCTACAATTTTCAATAATTATATACGTCTTAATGAATTTCACTTATTTATTCAAGTTAGTATTGGTGACTTGCCTGTTGATATATCTACAATATGGCAGTACCAATAAAGACACAACTAAATTGTCATCTATAACAGTGGAAAAACTACCGAAAGCTTTTACTCTGTCCTTCCAATTGCCTGGTCAAGTCTTCCGCTAAAGTTTGTCTCCACAAATTAAGTTAGCAAAAGCCTGTGCCTCATCAGGGCAAATCAGTTCAGATGCCATCAGCAGCATGGTTTAACAAACTAGTTTAGAATATGGATTTGGTGATGAGGAGCAATGTTAAAACTAGCCATCACTGTAGCATCATTTATTCAGTTAGCTTGTTTACCACAAATGTGGCCATAACTGCCAAAATAGTTGACAAACTTTTTTTTTTAACCATTATTGGTTTCATAGTGCAAAATGCTAAATGCTAAACTATGTGCATGGTCGTTTACTGGAAGCAAATTAATCAAATGAGTTTTTGGTTTATTTCTGAGAAGAAATGGGCTGTTGTACTTTTCTGCTGGAACATTCTACATTCAGAATCAATCTAATGTTTTTTTTCAGTGGACGACTCGTAAACCGCACTAATCTATGGGGGATAAAATGACCTCTAGTGAATAAACTAGCAACTGTGTGTTAATAAGACGCTCCTCGCGGGCCGGACCAAACCATACATTACCCCTGTTCTGGGCAAACAGAAATGATAACAGATTAAACAAATTCAGTGAGACTTCCATAATGTTCCATTTGAAAACCTGCTGATATTTAGCTATAGGAGTAAAGCGTGAGATAATGTTGATGAAATGTTAAAACTAAATCACTAAAGCACGTCATATTATGGTGCATATAAACTCACCTTTACTGTCCACCTCCACGGTGGGTTTAGTCTTGTTCTTCTGGCTCCGCCCTGCACCTCGTCTCTTCTTGGCAACTGGAACTTCTTCCTCCTGTTCCTCCTTAACCTGGGCAGCAACAGGCACACTCGGCCCATCATCCCCATTTAGACCCTCTGTGAGGAGAAAGGTCAATGCATACATGTGTGTGATTTCCCACAGCTGAAAATGATATGGAAGTTAACACTTGTATATGGGACACAGGCTTATATTACTGTAGTGGTACTGTGGCCTGAAAAGCTCCACTGCTGTAGTAAAAAAAAAGAAAGTCATTAAGTCCAGGGTTTGCATCAATTCCTGAATGAAATTTAAAAATAAAAGAGCATTAATGTGCATAGGTCATGTCACCTCTACAGCTAACACCTTCAACAACACTCAAACAGATATGTTCTCAAATTCTCAAAAGACATTCAATTATAATTTATTTGTAAAAATTCCATGCGCAACTGTGGCTCTGTTTACCAGGGAAAGGGCCATTTGTGATGAGGGATCAATTTTTACTTCCTTATAATTTTTATTTTATTTAAAAGGTCCCAGGTGTGGTCTACATGGTGTGGGAGGGAACCATCCTGACGTACTGGGCTATGCAGTTAGTCTGCGTCATCTTTACAAGGTCTACATCATAGCCAAAGCAAAGCACGAGGGACACAGAGCTGTGTCCAGCCCTGACTGCTGTGTCCAGCTGGGCACAGACCACAGGTGCGTACGGTACCCACTGGCCCTCATCTCCCTCCCACTGCCAGACTGAAAACAGAGGAAGTTCAGTAACACAAATCAACATCATTACATCATTATCCAAAGTGATTTACTTTCTTGTAAAATTCTTAGATCGAATATCATGTTAATTCAGTAAGAAAAATGTATTTATGGAGCACATTCACATAACTGTGCAAAAAAAAAGTTTTTATGTAATAAACTGAGAATGTAAAGTTATATCAAAATTGATATATATCAAAATATCAAATATCAAAAAGAAAGATGGAAAGCTGTCATAATGAAGTAAGAAACCAGAACCCTTGGAAGTACCAAGATGCTTGTGAAGCTGATGAATGACCTCTGTCCGACACGTCCTGTTTCTCTGGAAATTTCACTACAATTTTAATGTCTACGTATCTTACCAAAGTACCCTGCAGATGTTTTCCTGTAATGTTCAAATTCAAAATGTATCAACCGAAATATGTAAATGCAGAATAAAGTTTAAGAGTCTCTGGCGTCACACACACCAAGGGATTTAACTACTTAGCATAGAAAATCAGACGTCTAATCTTATTTTTGAGGATATAACAGTGCAGCTTTGTTGATGGGGCCTTTATTAGTAGTTAGCGCCGTGATTGGTTTCTGAACTAAAACACGGCTTATAAAATTATTACATTTCTTATGTTTACCACATTAGTAGATGTAATAGTCCTGTACGGACACGACGTCTGTAAACAGATGGTTTACA
Organism: Brachyhypopomus occidentalis; assembly: GCA_020368025.1. Lineage (NCBI taxonomy): Eukaryota > Metazoa > Chordata > Actinopteri > Gymnotiformes > Hypopomidae > Brachyhypopomus > Brachyhypopomus occidentalis. Next base: position 59,535 of record JAGXOD010001403.1, read on the forward strand.
AGCCACTAGGTTGCCTAACGAACGCTAGGTAGACAACATTACCTGTTTTAAAAGGGATGTCTCCACTGACTGAATTTCCTTCGCATTTGATCCGGTTCCTTGTTCTTCGCATGGCGTAATAAAACAATCCTGTTGATATTTTATTATTACTGTGTTGTTTCTTTAACCTATAATCGAAAAACATATACTGATCAATATAATATTGTCAACTACGTACTTCAAGCTAGAGCTTGCAACTGCCAGCGGTCAATACTGTTTGGCGCCACATCGCCCGAGCGTGCAAACTGCGTTTCAAGTCGGACTTATTTTGGTGACGTACCCTCTGTTGTACAGAAGAACATGTGACCATGAACCAGGCATAGATCTCTCTTCTGCCTATATGCAATAAGTCGCTCGCTCGTGTTTATTGTGAATGCAAATATGTCCTATGTTTATAATCGTTTATATGATGTTTGTTCAAGGTGTGATGCTGTTTTTCCACTAAGAGTGACACGATGGGTGAGTGGTCTCATAAACTCATGCCTGTGAAAGCTACGTGCTAACTTGTTATCTAGAAGAAAACAAGCTGTTTGTTTACATTTATTTTAGAGCACATTCACATACATGTACAGAACTTGTAGAATTGGAAGGGCATTTTAATACAGAATATGTAATATGGGCCACGTATATAAACTCCACTACAATGGAGGTAACAGAAGCTAGCTAATGTCGCAGCCGTGGTGTGTAGAAAAGAGTGGGGGGAGAGTAGTCTGAATTGGGTTCTGGTCGCGTGTACCAGCTCACACATCGCACTCATTTGCTAGCCGCGAGCGTTTCCAAGCCAGCAGGGTTTGCATCAGTTAGCATGCTGAATTTTGCATTTACCAACGTCTCATGCTTGAACGCCCTGCATTGGCCCAAGTTTTCTGTGCGCTCGCTCATCTGAGTCAGATGATATCCTGTAAGGACAGCAATTGGCTCTTGTCTCAGACCTTCCCCGAGATGATTGGTTGAGTGACAAGCACTCAGCATGTGACCTCTACAGTGAGCTTCCTCCCGCTCCGGAAGGGGTAGCGATGGCAATCTGTATATATAGACTGGCCGATCTCAAATGTATTTCAATTATGGTGGCTATATAGGCGTAGTTTATATGGTCACAGTTGGATCGACTTAGAGAGTGCACTATTCGTATGTTTATTTTATGTCTTTCATCTAATGATTATGTAGGAAGAAATACTAGAAAATCACTTGTCCTCACCCAGACATGGGAAATATGTAAATTCTTGATCGGTGATTGGTTCAATGTAAAAATTGTTCCACGGGACTCGTGAAAGTTCTTAAAGATATGATCATTTTCGAATTATATTTTTTCTGGAGGAATAAGAGCCATTTAATTTAACAGGGAACACAAAGGACTTAATTTTCTTGATTTCACAACACCCAGTAACCTTCAGAGGGAACTTTCTCAAACATTTCATGAATTTCCAATTGTATTTTTACTCCTATGAATCTATACCTTCTCTTAATTAGGGTTTAGTCTTTTTGATATTTCATTTTCTATTGCTCCAGTTTTAGATCCTTGTGAATAAGCTGTGAGAAAATATGCTTCTCTGTATACCATTACAATAATGGAAACATCAAAAAAAAGCAGATATATCTTATTTGAATGATCTGGCAAAAAACATACCCTGGATGTGTATAACTGCGATTTGCCTACTAAATATATGTTAACAAATAAGATGAAAGAACTCATGTTTAGATTACTTCATAGAGTCTATTCAGTTGAAGTGGAAATGACTAGCCAAATACCAGCTGCTCCTTTTGTGAAGCAAACTATGAACCATTTGTACATTTACTTTATTCTTGTGTACATGCAGTTAATTCCTTGTTTATTGTACTTAATTTAATTCAAATTCAATAATGTAACTTTCTTTTTGCCTTTAAAGATTTCTTTGGCATTTTATTTAAAAGATAACTTTTTAGTCAATCTAATTTTTCCCACAAATTTTGCATTCATTTTATATTGTCTATATACTTGCTATGAAGTGTGTGAACAATAACGATTGCCAATGTTTTTCATGTGGCAGTTATTATAGTAATAATTCTGAGCAGCACACACCTTGAGTTGGTTTTGTTCCTCGCAGTGTGCAAGTGCAAGTGCAGCGGCTGTTGCCTTGCCGGACTTCCTGAAAGGGGCACCACATCACAAACACCCCGGGGTAACTCACCTCAAAGCACTGGGCCTACCAGAGGGGCTCCAGAGAGGAGCCCTGACTGCCATACATAGTGAGTAAACCAATGCTGGCTACAGCGGAGATCTTCCAGCCCTTGTTATTCATGGGTTTGTTTACTTTGTTACATATACAGTCCTAACCTTGTGTTTATATAACAAAAAAGAAAGGAAATATATATTTTTAATTCTAGTTTCTTAGTTAATATACGTTGGAGGTGGTTACATGGTTACATTGTTTCCTCTGCAGTATTTTAAATAAATTGAGTGGCAAGCGAAACCATAAGCTTCAGTCAGAATATGGCTCATAAATATGTACATATCTGATTTTATTTTTGGAATCTTCCTTCTTGCTGTGTTTAATTTGTAGAATATGAAATCAAGGATTTGACTGAACGGGTTGACAGGCTTAAAAATGTCCTGTGGAGCAGGAAGCGTGCAGTGGAAACCTCTCAGTTGAGGCAGAGAGCTATTGCTCTGGAAAAGAAATGGATGGAGAATGAAAAAAAGACACAGAGTGGTGAGCTATATCTAGAATATACAAAAATAGAGGTTTGACAAAGACATAATGATTTGAAAACAACAATGATTTGAAGACCACATATCAGATCTGTGAGTGACATTTACTGTGTTCATGCTATTCAGATACAGATAAGCACTCATCTGATGCCCAAATCAGGATGAAAGTTTTGACTGAACTGAGGAGCATGACGTATCGTTGGACACCTCTGAGGTAAAGGAGATTTTCACGATGAGCTCTTGTTCTTTTTTAGCCTTGTGCAGTCTGATGTGTCCACCTCATAGGTATGATGCAGAACTGGGTGTGGTATACATGGCTGCGCGGCTTGCAGGCGGCTACGCTGCTGTCCTGAGAGCATTAAATGAGGTAACATGCAGAAACACTTCTGCTTTTCTGCAGCAAATGATAAAGGTTGCTTGAAGAAATTTGTAATTGTTTGAAATTCACTTTCATCTATTCTAGATCAAGAAGAGAGATATTGCATTTTCACCATACTCTCTGCTAGACTTTGGCTCAGGGCTGGGAACAGCTCTCTGGTGAGAAAGAAGGCTGATTCTTATACTTTTAATTTAGTTCTGGATTTTTCATTTTCAAATATTCAATTCAATTCAATTCAATTTTATTTATATAGCGCTTTTTACAACACATGTTGTCACAAAGCAGCTTTACAAATTGCGTGGGTCCAGATCCCTAATGAGCAAGCCAAAGGCGACAGTGGCAAGGAAAAACTCCCTAAGGCTTAAATAGGCTTTTATTCTAGGATTAAGGATAAATTGTTTAACAAGTCTTCGTTATTTTAAAGACATACTAATGAAAACCCTTTCAGATTACTGACCGTTCCTGACAGAAAAAAGTTTGTTAGGGTAGATTTTAGTGAGCCTGAATTAAGGCTATAATGACACAATGAATCAGAAAATACAGACAAAACAAAAAGTAACTGTAGATAAGGATGAATTGTTGGAGGCTTGAGTAATTTTTGTTTTAATATGTATTAGTCTGTACTTTTCACATGACAAACATGAGTTTGTTTCCTAGGGCTTCACACACACTGTGGGGAGACTCGCTGAAGGAGTATGTGTGTATAGATGCGTGTGGAGATATGAATACCTTGGCAGAACAGCTCCTTACAGGTACAGACATTTATCCACACATTGAAGAACTAGTCAGTAAAGATACTAACACTTGATAAATGTCAATTATATCTGTGGTTCATCAGGGGGCAGTGAAGCAGGTGAACCACTTATCAAACATGTCTACTTCCGTCAGTTCTTGCCTGTTTCCCCAAAGGTGAGTTCAGAGGCTGTCTGTGAGTACGCATGTGAAATGTTCAAAAATGGTTTGTGCTTTAAAGGTTAATTTAATGGAACAGGAGATGAAGTGAAAGGGTTTCTCTGGGTTCATCTCAGCATACTGTTTAACTGGACCAGTTGCTATAGTAAATCTAGACCCCTTTGATTTTAGACATACCAGTATTTTCCCATTGCAGGTCCAAGCTGACCTGGTGGTGGCAGCCTTCTCTTTATCCGAGTTGGCCTCCCAGGCTGATCGACAAGAAACAGTTCTTACACTCTGGAGAAAAACCAGCTCTTATCTTGTTAGTGATCATTACTAAGTTCTACACACTGCATACATGTACTTATAACGGGTTCTCATTTTATGATTTTTTTTTTCTGAAATGCACATCTGGTTAAATTTAAGGTACTGGTGGAAAATGGAACAAAAGAAGGACACCAGATCTTAATGGAAGCAAGAGACACATTACTTAAGGTAAAATCATGTTTATTTAATTGGCATTCTGGGACTTGAAATATGAACCTTGTACATATGTGATATGGCTTTGTGATTACATTATCCTACATATTTACAGAGTGAAGACAAGGTGACCCATGACTCTAGGAGACCAGTTACATTTGCTCCTGTGCGTTAGAATTGCTTCCTGCTACGTACCATTTACCAGTCATGATCACTTGGCATTTTTCAGTATTTTGTTCAACTGCAGGGTCTGATTTTGGTCTGTTTGCCGTGTCTGCAGTGTACACATGAACTGCCGTGTCCTAAGCTGCTTGGCCAGAAAATAGTGCCCTGCAATTTTCTCCAGACCTACTCCCCGTTGCCCTTACCAGGGGTAAGTAACCTGCCCCGCCAAAGTCCCAGTTCAGAAAACAAACAAACAAACAACATTTCTGCTTTGTCTGGTTTCTCAACTTTCAGAATCCTGAAAGGGAGCAGGAGAAGTTCAGCTACCTCATCATGTCAAGGGTGAAGCAGGAAGATGCAGGAGAGGTGGACTGGGCTCGGCTGACTGGCCCAGTTCATCGCAGGACCAGGCATGTGCAGTGCCAGGCTTGCTGCTCCAGTGGAGAGCTCAGACAGATCGCCGTCACTGCACGACACCATGGACGGTACATCATGCTCGCCAACATACACAGCTAGTCTTTTTAAACTGCTTATTCTTGCACAGAACGACCCAATGCAACACTTACAGTGCACAGCTCTTTAAATACTGATGCTTAATGACACTGGAACTTATAGTGAAAGAACCACCATTTGGTCCTCTTGCCCACTTGAAATGAAGCAACATGCCTGGTAATTGATGGACTCTGGTGTGGTCTCCTAACAATAATTTCCCCACATTTACAGGCACATATACCGCTGTGCCCGGAACAGTGACTGGGGAGATCGGCTGCCAGTAATACAAGCAGAGGAAAACAAGCTTACAGATGAAACGCATGATTCCTAAGCTGGTACAGACACAGTGATCTGAACAGCCAACAAGGACGTTTTTTTTTTTGCAGTGAAGAAAGAGGGGAAACCAGGGACTTATGGGGATTTTACACTACTGCAGGAAAGATCCTTGCAGTGATCAAACATATTCTGTTTAAAAACTAAAAAATATAGATTCATGAAAGCAATATGTTGTCTGTACAAATTATTTTATATTTTAGATAACATAGATCATGGGAACAATGGGATATATGGAATGGATGGTTTGACCATCCATTCATAGAGTAAATACAACATTCATTTTTCCTTGACTATACATTCAAACCTCTAGTGTTATTATACGTTGTATCAAGTCCACATCAATTAGCCATGACACATCTGTCCAGATACTACATTTTAGAGCCAGTAGTTTGGGAACAATCATTAGTTTTGAATAATTTCTTGTAAGGCTGACCTTAGATCTGGGTACTGAAACTTATAACCAGATTCAAGCGTCTGTTTTGGTATAACTCTCTGTCCTTGGGTGAGGATGACGGCTCTCTCTGAGCCCAGCACGGTGTTCAGGAAGAAGCTCGGCACAGGAAAGATGGTGGGCCTCTTGAGGAGGCGCCCCAGCTCCTTGGTGAATTCATAGTTGGTATTGAGTGATGGCGCAACTCCGTTAAACACTTGTGGGTGTGGGGAAGGGTGAGATCCAGAAGGCTCCAGACCCTGTGCTATTATTCCAACCAGGTCTGAGATATGTATCCAAGGAAAGGGCTGTTGCCCAGAGCCCAGAGATCCTCCAAGACCCAGCCAGAAGGGCGTTAGCATCTGCTTCATTGCCCCACCATCTCTCCCCAATACACCCCCTGAGAAAGTAGAGAGGCCTGTCATGTTCCACCATTAGCATGCTGTTAGCAACTGCTGCACCCTTATATATTGCCACATATCTATTACTGAATATTAATGAATTCTTGAATTGTCTTAAAAGAAATTAATTCTTGCATTTTCATAACCATAGCTCTTATCCAGGATGTGGTTCTGGTGGGCCATATCCCTGACTGAGCTAAAATAATAATTTCTGGGCCCTTGCGCTGAGGTAAGAGTGCCAAAGTAAGGAGAACACAACCACTGTGTAGGGGCACCATAGGATCAGGAATAAAGAACACTGAAGTTGACTTTACAAGATTTGTAGGATACCTGGTCTAATGACCACTTGTTTGGTGGTCTTGGCAACGCTCTCAGGGAGACGCCCCGCCTCTTCCCACTCCTTCACCAGTTGAGACAAGAAGTCAAAAGGCACCCACTTGCTCTCCTCTGTGTACTGTGTCTGAAGACAGGGCTTGTAACATGCTGCCAGCCAAAAATGGCAATGAACACAGATCAAGTTCAACAATGACATCATTTATGATCTTTATGATCTATTAAGATCCATTATGTAATTTTGGCATTAGTACATTTTAGGAGGTGGATAATATGCTCACCCACACCAGTGATCAGAACCCATGAATGTGGGGGGGAAGGGGAGGCAGTGATGGCTTGAGCTAAAGTTCTTGTGGTGTCCACTCGACTGGAAAACAGATCCTTTTTGTAATGATTATTCCACCTATGTGATTAAAGTAAATCGACCACAGATGGTGTATAAATAACCTACAGGTTAAAGACAAAAAAACATTAAAGATGTTCTTTAAGCTTTAGAAACCAATTTCCCAACCACTGCATAGAAGGAAATTCAATACAACCAATGGTACCAGCAGCATCAAATCTACATTAGAATTATGAATCTAAATCATTCCATGTGAGAAGTTAGTTTGTATGTGCACTGACCATCTCAGTGGATTCAAGATGTTCTCACCAGCCAAGTTCACCACACCTTCACACTCCGGAAGGCCACCAGATTGCAGATCAGCCTTTAGATGGAACATGTTGGGCAAAACAATTCCAATCAGACAATCTGAGTTTTTGTGCAGGTTGTCCAGTAGTAATTCCCAATCCTGTCCTTATAGACTTCAATCCCTTTCTTGTGGTTTTGACTGGTCTGTGACTGAACTGCATGTAATAAAGACAAAAATAAAAACTGGAATAGGAGAGTAACAATTAGTGTGGTAGCCCAACCACACTTTGGAGTAAGCTCATTATTTGCATGTCATCGTACACTAATACCACACCGTAAGAATGCACCGCATGTGTTCAGTAGGCTGGACAAGGTTAACTTTATCCAACAGACAGAAAACAGATGAGGTCTGCAGCTTGAATAGTGTTGTGGAACTTTGCCAGTGTTTGAGAACTGATTAGGGTATCATTAATGCTGGCATTTTCGGCAATATAAGCATCATACCCATGTAATTCTTCCTGGGCCAGGCTGTCTGGAAATTATGGTGACCTCATGACCTTTACCCTTTAGCAGCTGGATAAGTTCACGCCCAACAAACCCAGACCCTCCACCTGAAAAGGAGGGTATGGGGAAAATGGTGACAAAATTTAAAATTATAATGAGTAGTTATGCACGTCCACCTTTATTTGTGCGAAACCCTAAGCATTAAAATATATACCTCACACAACTGTTTAACTTATATGCAAGGGAATGAGAGCATCGAAATTTAATTGGGTAAACGTATATTTTCTTGTTGATGCCATTTCGTCAAAATATTGTTACAATCCACGTGCAGTCCGATATAATGGCAGAGGTCAAAAGAAATTGCCGATGCCTGCATTACTACGAGTACAACACAGCCATGGTTTCTCGAGCCGAGTCATTCAATTATTTCACCAACTAACTTACCAATCAATACTCTCATTTTTTTGCCTGCTAACAGGAAATTGTCTTCGCTTGTTTCGCTAGCTTGTGTAACTCAAAAATGTTAACAGCATTGATCCTAACAGTGCTTCCTCCACTTCCCATGTGACGAATGATGGAGCGACGGAGTAGCCATGTTGGTAAGGGAAATGTATATATATAATGCTATAAGGTCGAGGGTGAGCCCGGGAAGTTGTCCTACTGTTTTATATCTGGCCAGAATTAACTTACGCCTTAATATATCTACCTTCCACATACAACTCATTATTTACGCTATAGTACGACAGGTGTTCTGGATAGATTGGGAAAAGGTAACAGATATATTTTAAAACGTATATTACATTACATATTATATGAATCGTCTCCTTGTAGCTGATCTACATCGTTGAAATTGTGAATAAGAAAATATATAAAAGACGATACCATGATAGCAGACATAAATTAAATCTATTCGATGTGAAATTAATGCTTTATTTGAAAACGTGTTTAATGGAAATAATTCGCGCTGATTAGGCGAGCAGCCGGAAGTGTGACGATTTTTCGAAACAAACACGTGGTTGATAAGCAGATAAATACGACCACATGCGCAGGTCTCGTTCTTTCCCGAGCATGTTTCGATAACCATATACTGAGTTCATTTACATCCTTGTATTTTTTCGCTGTTTCTTCAATGAGAGTTTTGTCGGTCGTGATCCAAGAGATGGGTGAAAAAATTTACAGTTAGGGTTGTTACTAGATAAATTACAGTGAACCTCTAGTTAGCTGGCTAAAATAGTTTAAGCGTTAAACAGAACTAGCTAGCTAGATAAGCTAATAACCAAGAAGTGTTGTAATAGAAACCAGTAGCGGCGTTGCTTTGCAAAAGGAACACTTCTGCAGTTTACTTATCGTGTGTGGGAACGAAGAAGGCAATATAAAGGTAAGATCGCTTACAATTGCGTGCAAGGTCCTATTTCTATTTTGTACCGAATCGGCAGGTGCGCGCTTTATCCAATCTAGCTGGCGATGCTGCTAGATGTCGCAATTTAGCATCTGCTTCGGTACGTTATTTGCCGTGTTGTGCCTGCGAGTTTGTTGCTTTATCCCGACATGATGATTTTCGCAGTCCGTGTTTCACCTGAGGAATAATGATTACACACTTACTGCACTGATCAGGATTTACTAAGGAAAGATACAGGCTGTTTGAGTGCCAGTACTTCATTTATTGACATTTGTTCCATTTCGTTTGTAACAGCGGCAACGGCGACTGATCAGCGAAAGGTATGTTTGTTATAACTATTTCTACGACAGCGTAGAAATGTGAAATTGTGTATTAAAATGTTAATGTACGTCTCTAATTTCTCTTTTTAACAGGACTACACCGTGGATTGATGGTAAGCCATCAACGTATAGTGACGGTTAAGCAGTGTTAGTGCCCTGTCCGATCTCGTAACCGGACATGTAACCACTTGTGTACTTTTCCTATTAAAGCGGTTTCTCTTGTTACAACAGTTTTTCCCTTGTCATAATTATTTAAACTGTTCAAATAAATGACTCTAATGTTAAAATCCCTGTGTTTGCATTGACAATTGGTACCTCAGGAACTTCTCACTCTTATAAACGATTTTGTAAAAAAAATCGTTCAGCATTTGGTAAAGGGGAGACCATGTGATATGTTGCCAAGACATCCGTTTCTTCACCAGTGGATGAGGGCAACATTGAGCATTTAAGAGCAGCTCCTGAAGTGGACACTGCTGCCTGGAGTAGTTTCTTAATAGGGTAAGAATCCCAAACAAAACAGGTCCTCCTTTTTGGCCTTCAACAAGCTGGTTCTATAAGCTACTTTAAGAAATTGCATTCAACAGAATTTTCCCTCTGGTAGAGTAGATTCACTGCTCTCTTGCAACATCTGTACCTAGGCCGTGTGCCATTGTCTAGGTTTTGATAGTAGCAGCAGCAGTTGGACTCCAGGTATCTGATGTTTTCAACCCAACTGCACCTCTGTCTGTATTGCTGTGCTCATTCTTTCTGGCGTTGATGTCGAGGGAAGTCCGCTCAAAAAGCCGAACCATAAATGACAGCCCTTCGGTTTTGATATAAGAGCGCCCGGCGAATGTGTAAAGCACAGGATTAGCACAGCTGCTGATGAAGGGGAATGCAGCGATGACCGGGCGGCTCGACTTCAGTTTGTTGATCAGCCTGTTGGGGGAGGCAGAGGTTTAGTTGCCTACCTAAGCCAGGTCCTTTTATAGTTTGCCTATTTCTACAAAACTAACATCTAAAGCAGCTTTTGAATGTATTCTGAAATTATGCCAGATGGAAGCCCAAATCCCAGATACTGTTTTGTGTCTAAATTGTAAATTTATAGCGGTGGTTCTCAAGGCATTTTATAAGGCGTATCATAGCAATACATTTGGCATTACAACTTCTACCTTTGTAACCGACTAAATTTAATTAAAAAAAACGTTTTGGAAATTCCTCCGCGTGCCACTAGAGGGAGCAGGCCTACAACAGTTTGAGAATCGGTGCTTTAGACTTAAAGCAAGCTGTTTGCATACCATTTCTTGTGATCATTTTCTGACATACACGCAGTCACCACCTAACAATTACAAACAATTACAATTATTATACTTTAATTGGTTCACAAATGCTTTAAGACAATTATCCAATAAGATATTCACCTGCATGATGTTGTTAATATGGTATGGCAACCAGAAAATGGCGAATGCCACTATGATGGCGAGGATGAGATTCTCCCTGTGGACTTTCCTCTTGAACTTGGTCTGTCGGAGGCGACGGAGGATGCACACATAGCTGCTCACTATTATTCCATATGGAAACAGGAATCCCACTACTGTCTCCATCGTGAACTGAAACACCATCTGTTTATGTTGAATTCCCAAAAATCATAAGCTTGGCATGATTACCAACTTTAGACATGTATAGGAAGGGTTAGAGAACCAGTAAATCACACAGGCAAAAGTCTCCCTAAAACCTGACAATGCACAAAAGGGAAAATGTTAATAAAAGGAGACAAGTGTTTAACATAATACTATTAAGTCCATAGTGATGAACTAAAGGGGAAAAGCAAAAACATTTCAATCTTGTTGGCTCATCTTCAGTGCTCTATGTATCCTCAGAGCCTCATTAAGAGCTGGAAAGACACCTTGATTAGCTAGCAAATGAGCTAGTAAATGAAATTAATAAATTAGTATTAGTTATGCCTTCTCTGAGTGGCACACCACAAATGAATAATAGTGTAAATAATATGCTAATAATTATTTGCATGTAAAAACATAAAATGATATAAGCAAAAGCATTAATAAAGAGGAAAAAAATAATTATAAACAAGTTGCCTTACTGTGCTACAGAAAATTCTCCAGAAATTACACCACAATTAAGTCGACTGCAGGCAGGTCTGACATATGGCAGCATTTGCTCACTGACCAATGTTACAAAGTGTTAGTGATCAGTAGCCACCAACTGGGTACATGTGGTTTGAAGCATCATGTGGGCACAGTTTAAAGACCGCAAGCAGCTCTGACATTCACCACCAAGTCATCTACCATCTATATGATTTCAACAAGGAAGTGACAGGAAAAATGTGCTGAGTCTTTCTGCATGGACATTTGACTGTTTGAAACAATTTCTGGTCAGGGCTTCTTCAAACTATACACCATCTTTGCAATTATAGTGTACTTTTAAAATATGTGCTTGTTCATGTATGGAAGCCACTTTTGTATTTGATGTATAGTCTATAAATATTATGTATAGTATATAAGCTGTTTGCATTTAAGTTTTTGGTTAATGCTTACTAAGAAAAACACACATTTTTCTTTAAGATTCTATTCTTCCTTGATGTTCACTTGCAACGTGTGTTCCAAAAAAGTCGTAATTGATTTTTACACATTTTAAATCATTTTCCAACTTCTTTATACATCTTAGAATTAAACAGGCTGTATCTGTTACTGTTTCTTTTTTATATAAATGAGCTCTTTTCTGATTGGCTGCACCATTCAAAATCCTCTCAGAGCTGAAACATACCTGAGAACTGCATTGTAAGTGGGTGGGGTTACACTGCTGATGAATGAAAAGGTGGACATATGCAAATGAATTTATCATGACATCAGAGAAACATTTGTTTCAAAACACACTGATTCTACACAGATTCCATGAATTGTGTGGCCTGGAGAAATCAAATGTCTGCTTTGAAATGTAAACAATATTTCCATACGTTTGCAAACTGGTCAGAAGTGGGCAGGAGGCTGGATGGTTTATGTTGCAGGTAATAGGCAGGTTTTGGCAGTAGGATGAATACTAGTCAGAGTAGGCACGATAAAAAAAAATCAATCCCACACAGACCTCTAGTTTTGAGGAAATTCATAGAACCTATAGACTAAACCTTAAACTGAGCTGATAATACTGAGTTCATAATATATCACAAAACCTATTAACAGGGGCACTGTTATCTGGGGACATCTTTAAACACATACAATCAAGTAGGTGCATAAAATGCTAAGCAGTCTGATTTTGAGAGGATGTTAGTATATTAGGCAAAACATCTCCGATTTAATATGTCAAGACTTCAACAAGTCAAGAGATGATAAAACAACAAGGTTAAAATTAAAAATGCATTTCATTCAATGCACTTGGATTCACTAGATATTGTTTTTTACTATGGTAAATACATGGTACCGTTCAGTTAATTCTCAAAAAGCATTCCATACTGTTTTCTAATAGTACTTAACGGAGTAGGAACAATAAGAATACGTACGTATTGGTACTCTGTGTGGTTGAGGACACACAAGCTCAGCTCCCGCGCATTCGTTCTCTCCTTTACTTCCTCCCTGAAGATGAAAGCTGGAAGAGCCAGAGTGAAGACGAGGAGCCAGAGAGCTGTGAGCATGCCCAGTATGATCCTCCTGCGGGCTAGTGCGTACATGCGAAAAGGCCACCGCACAGCCACCAGCCTGTGGACACTCATCAAGGTGATAAGCATAATGGAGGCATACATGTTGGTGTTGCACAGGTAGAAAAGCAGCTTGCACATGGCCCGACCGAACACCCATGACTGCTTGGCTAGATACACCACAAAGAACAGTGTGAGACACATGATGCCACCATCCGCGCATGCCAAGTTTAGGATGATGAGGGTGGTCACAGAGCGCTTGCGAGCTCTGGCCAGAATGCTCCATATGATGAACAGATTCCCTGGTACACCTAGCAGGATGGCAACAGACAGGAAGAAGGCGCCAATGCCAAAGGAGACATCTCGGAGCAGGTCCTGACTGGTGCTGTTTCCCGACATCACTAAGAAAGCCTGTGAAGAACAAAAATAAACCAATGCCTGGCACGAGCGTTCCTTCATATCTGGCGTCACAGCAAAGGTTTTTGCTGTCACCATAGAGACAGTCAGGAGTAAATTTGCTGTTTCTTATTCACTTCGCCTTCCAGTTCTACTGTATCTTATAGAGCAACTTTAGTGCAATTCACAAGACCCTTGTTGTTAACCATGAACCTCATTGTTAAAGGGTTCATCAGCCTCCATTTCAAATAAAGTGCAGTGGGAAAGTGTACATCCTCTGTACATCCACAAATTCCTGAATTTGTTCAGATTTTCACATTATATTTAGTCTAATTTTGTAGTTTGTAGATAGTCTACAATGACAGGGAACAATACATTTTGCTCTGTATCAGAAAATTCAAGAGAATGTCAGGTCATCTGTCTAAACTGAAGTTCAGTTGTTTATTCTATTCTATTTTCCCTCTGGTAGAGTAGATTCACATTGCTGAATTCTCTTGCAACATCTGAACCTATGCTGTGTGCCATTGTCTTTAACCCTAGGTACAAATAAAGCATCAAAATATATGTGAAAATGAAATAAGAATAGATGTCTACCAAATTGCAAATGTAAATGGAATTATTGTATTTGAATTCTGAGCTCAAATCTGCTTGTATGAGTGGAACATGTAAATGCCAATTTAGGATTACATTGCCATTTTGCTTATTACATTTTTACTTTGAGACTGATTTGCATTCCATCCAAAACTACAGTTTATGTGCTCTGAATTTTCTGCTTAAACTTCACTGTTTACAATTGCTCAGCGTGTGTGTATGCAGTTTATTCACTTTGTTGTCCCCTTCTGTAATTTATTTCTGACTAGTCGCTTTGCTATTTTTAACATATTTCTCTTTCCCATAGCAAAAAAACTTTTGCAGGCCATAACACAAACACTGAGATATTTGTGATAAAATTTGTTGTAAGCTTGTTAAAACATGTCAGGTACACAGTGCACCTTTCAAAGCATGCTCTGATACACTCAAGTCCAATGACTCGACTCATCTATCAGACACAGAGGGTGTGAAAATGAACCTAATGAGGCATTGCAAGAGAGACAGAGACAGAGAGAGAGAGAGAGAGATCCTCCACCAATAACTGGAGGGCAAGCAGAGCTAAAAGACCCAGACCCACAGCCCTCTAGGCTGTGTGAGAAATGAATTCATATTCACTATCACGACCACTTTTGTTTTCTCCATCAACTGACCTCTGGCCAGAGGTTGGTGGTCCAAGACCAAGATTGTAAACCTACCCCAACACAAAGCTGGAAACATATAAACGGACTCAAACTGCTGGCCAAGATGGGAAGAGCCTGGATAAAATCGAGGAAACAAAGCAAATTTGACATTTTGATTACTCACCACGGTGATAGCCCTGGGTGGTGAAGAACTGTAGACAGCAGAATGGAAGAGAGCAATCTAAGATGATGTATGTTGAGCTTTCTCTCTACCTGTTCTTTCTTTCTTTCTACTCACAAGTGGATCATTTCATTTCCTGATCTATGATTTCAGACTTTTTCCACGTCTGATAATGGGAAAGGCTTAGGTTGTACACAAGCTGTAGCATGCTCAGAGGGAGAGGTAGATGGAGGGAGTGGTAGAGAGAGGTATACTGAAGAGACACGTCACACTGTTCCACCACACCTTCTCGTTTCTCTCCTCCTTTCCTGTGATCTGTCTTCAAGCTCTCTTATGTCAAGAACTATAGATAATATACTGCAAACCTTTCCATCGTTACTTCACAAATTTGATTTGCTTATATAAGACTTATTTCACATTTCTAATAATATTTTTTTACGAATTCAATTCAAATTAAAGTAATTTAACAGTGTTTGTCAAGTGCTTGTTTCTGACAAGATGCTGACACCAAAATGAGCAATCCAATCCAATAAGGCAAATAAACCAAAGAGGCTAAAGGCTAAACACAGCAACAGGAGACAAACCAAGTCAATAAACCAGAGGTTAAAAAACACAGAAAACACATCGTGATGGGGTGGAGTGATAGACAGGTTTCTGCCAAGGGGATTCTGGACCCCCCAAAGATTCTAGTCCAACTGAGGATCAAGGACAAATGAGACAACCACCACCATTCACCTGAGGATCACTCACTCAGAATGTGGTGGGGCCTATGCCTAATTGTATAATTTAGATTTGTTCTTATAGTTTGTTACTAACATAGCCAGTTTAGTACTACTTCCGCAAAGTTTCTGACTACTCTCTCAAAACATCAGAGTTGCGTTTGAACGATGGTGTTCATTGGATTCCCCGTTATCAAAATAAAGGAACCATTGCTATTGAAGGGCTTGAGTGTAAAACCGAGCACGTTTACAATTCTCTCCGTAAAGCCTTAGACAAGGTTGCGCCATCGCAATTAAAAAGAATAAGTAAGAAAAGAATGGCTCCTTGGTACAAGGACCACACGCATAGTCTCAAATGAGCTGCGCGAATCCTGGAACATAAATTAGAAGTGCAGTGGGGCAAAAAGGTATTTAGTCAGCCACTGATTGTGCAAGTTCCCTTACTTAGAAAGACGAGACACATTTCATAATAGGTACACTTCAACTATGAGAGACAAAATTACTCAAACAGTCAGACTCCAAACTCAGGACACCAGGACACGAGGAAGAAAATTGTTGAAGGACACCAGGAAGAAAATTGTAAACCTGCACCAGGCTGGAAAGAATTAATCTACAGTAGGCAAACAGGTTGCTGTGAAAGTTTTCTGAAGTTATATAAAGTTTTATGAAGTTTATAAACTTTTATAAAGTTATTTAATGATAAGATTGATAATTTTAGGGAAAAATAGATTATGTTATCTCAGACCCTGTCAATCTGGCAAATGGACTCTGGCAGCTGTCTGGTCTTAATCTGCATGAACTGTCCAACTATAGGACAATCTCTAATCTGTCCTTCATCTTCAAAGTTCTAGAGAAAGTAGTTTCTTCGCAACTCTTTTTTACAGACATAACATGTCCTCGAGTTATTTCAGTCTGGATTTAGACCCCGCCACAGCACTGAAACCACGCTGACTAAAGTAGTTAACCAATTTGGCCTTGTAAATAAAGAATGCACAAAATTAAAATATGGTGTCCCACATGGATCTGTATTGGGCCCCATATTATTGTCATTATATATGCTACCACTAGGAACAATCGTTAATTGGCATGGTATTAGCTTCCATTGCTATGGAGATGATATGCAGTTGTATACATCTTCTAATCCGGATGATGACAATACTATTCCCAAAATCAAGAACTGCATCCAGGACATAAAAAAACTGGATGGTGTCTAATTTTCTTTTTCCAAATTCCGATAAGACTGAGGTGTTGCTTCTTGGACAAAGCAGCAAGAAGCAATTGGTCTAATATTCCTCTTACCCTAGATGGTTTTTCAGTAACACCTAAATCTACTGCAAAAAGCTTAGGTGTCACCATTGATTCTGATCCTTCATTTTACACACACATATGGAATGTCAAAGTCAAAGTGAACTTTATCATCATCCAGACTTTACAACAGGAGTACATCGCAGAACAAGATTGCATTTCTCCAAACTGCGATATGCAAATAAAAACAGTGCAAATACACGAGACATACTAGTAACATAACAATGCAGATGAGATATACTGTAAGTATACATATGTATAAATAGAGGTGGGGGAAAGTAACAAATAGCAAATTATACTTTGCACTTACATAAATATTGCACTTTGTATAAAAATAAATTGCTATGTTTCCAAGTGATAATATTATTGTACACATAACACTGTAGCTGTAAACTTAACACTGGAAAGTGGTAACGTGATTGATTATAATAAACAGTGAGATTATTGCACATAAATTAGAAGCATTAACTGAGATGTGAGTTGCAATAAATAATATATATTAATAATACTGTGTGTAAAAATACAGCTCTGATATGCATGGGTTGAGTAGTTTTGGGGCCTGTAGATGAATACTGAGATGAATCAGATGAATACTGAGTATTTGACATTGTGTGTGTTCATTATGTGTGTGTGATCAAGTTCAACAGTCCTGATAGCGTTGAGCAGTCTAATGGCTTGTGGAAAGAAGCTTTTGCTGAGTCTGTCAGTCCTGAACCGTATGCATTTGCCAGAAGGCAGCAGTCTGAACAGTCCATGAGCTGGATGTGTGGGATCTCTGACCATCTTGGTGGCTCTGCTGTGGCACGGTGATGGGTATAGATCTTGTATGGGTACTGATGATTCTCTCTGCTGTTCTCACCACTCTCTGGAGAAATTTCTGGTCCGAGGCGGCGCAGCTGCCGTACCAGACTGTGAAGCTGTTGGTCAGGATGCTCTCTATTGTTCCTCTGTAATATGTTGTGAGGATATGAGGGGGAAGGTTTGCAGAGGTGGACATTCCAGGTTCAGAAAGTAAAGATCCTCACCAAGATTTTGCTCAGGCTTCCTGGATTGTGTTGATTCCTCTAATCTTACCTGGCACTAATTAGACTCCTGGGAAGGAGTTTTACTTTCTGAACCTGGAATGTCCATCTCTGAAGGTTTGTCACTAAGGCTGCCGTTTTCCATTTATGTAATATTGCCAAGCTGAGACATTTACTTTCGTTATCAGATGCAGAGAAACTGGTCCATGCTTTTGTCTCATCAAGATTGGACTACTGTAACGGTCTTTTAATTGGATGCTCTAAAAAGTCCCTAAAGATACTCCAGTCTTATAGCTCCAATCACAGATTCTAACAGTTCCAGTCTTTAAATATAGACTTGAGACTCACCTATTTAATTAAGCCTTCAGTTCAGGGGCCCCCAGTCATTGAGTCTTCTGGTAATCTGAGATGATGCTGTCATCCAGCCATGGCATGCGTTCACTCTAGTTGTGACAATGATTTGGGTGGAAAGCAATGGCTCAGTGAGCCCTCATGACTGTGGTCACCCCCAGGTCCCTCCCTTCATTTATGCTGCTATAGATATGCCTGCTGGAGCTACATGCTAATCACTGGCACATGTGCGATATATATGGATGTTTAATTTGATGTTTACATATATAATCTGTATTTTGTATTTTGGTCACATGCTTCCACAAAGACATGTCCATAAAAGCACCTAGAAATTGTCTGGCTTGCCAGTGGATGTGGTGATGCTGCCAGCTGACACGTCGATACCACCAGCGAATGCACTAATACTGAGGTCCAACCTCACATTGAGGCCTACCTGTGGCCCAACATCCATATTAGAGGGACTGCTTGGCCTAGAAATAGAACTATAAATATGAACTTCTACTAGCTGGGCTCTCCAATGGAGGATGGTTTCACTTTTGTGTCTTGGTCCTCTCAAGGTTTCTACCTAATCCCTGCCTAGTTTTTGCTTGCCACCATCGTCTCTGGCTTGCTCATTATGGATCTGGACCCATGCATTTGTAAAGCTGCTTTGTAATAACATGTGTTATAAAAATGCTATATAAATAAAATTGACTTGACTTGAAGATGCTGGACATGTGGTAACAACCAGGAAAACAGTAGAAGACTGTCCCTGACAGAATAGTAGGGACTGTCTCTTGTAGGGAACTTCCCACTTGAGACGGCAGTTACCAGTAAGCATCAGCACGGTGCTGGGACCAAGACTTTGCAAACACTTGTGACTATAAACAGATACCACCTGCTGTTGATCCTGTTGATTGCCTATTGAGTGCATGGCCTTCTCCTTGGTCGCCAGAGGGCCTGCACTGCAGGCAGCGCCTTACAGGCAGACCACATTTTTGAGATGGACTATGGCCCACGTCCAGACACAATAGCTGCGTTCCAAAGCCTATGCTGCAGACAAGGTAGGGCAGGTCTTGAGTAGAACTGTCCTGTGAAGACAACTCCTTAGTAATCCTTCCAATCTAATGAGGCTGCATTGTGATGCCACCTCTTAAAATTGCACGATGAAACTTGTGAGGGAAAATGGAGTCCTTTGTGATGTGTTTTTTGTTGTTCATTAGCATTTGCTATGGTATGGTGTTAAGTAAACAGTATAAATCTATACATTTATGTTTAAATTACATATACATACATCTGATAAAAATATGACAAACATCAAAGTTTTAATAATTTTACACATTACAATGTAATGGGGACAAATTTAAAAGTCCAACAATTTAATCATTTTTTTTTCTACAAATCACCCCAAATATAGGTTTTATTTCTAGGCTGTGTTCGAAGGGCACTTTATTGGAACAGTGCAGGTATGATATAGCTGCCAAGATATGCAGCCTACATTGGCTACAGTATGTGTTTGAACACAATTGGGATGCCAAAAAACATGCTGAAACAAGTGCTTAGCTGTCAACCTTAGCTGCAGGTTGGTAGATAGGTAAAGGAGAAACCAAATACCTTGGGAAAATCTATTCACAACAATGAGAACAGAAGAAGAAACATCACTGATAAAATCCACTAGGCACTCATTCCCCTGCCAGTTGGGTTTGTAAGAAGACAAGAATGGGCAGATACTTGCAGGTTGAAGAAAATCAGATTTTACTTACCGGGCAAATCCAAATTCATTTGTTTTCCAGAAAGAGGCAGAGTAAAACAAAAATATACAATACCAGCAAAGGGATAATCCAAAGAACAATAAAAAGACAGGATAAGTCAAAACCAGAAATGACAACGTATGCCTGACGCCTGAAAAAGGCCCGATACACTAGGGATGAACCACGGCATGAGGAACTGAATTTCACATGTGAGTTGCACCCCAAAATACTTGTCCTCATAGTAGTATGCAATACAGTATTCAGTATGCCACAAAAGCAAACCATACTGTAGGGTCACACGGCTGTATAATGCTCTGTATTTTCCAACACCCAAGATTAGCACTTCATATGTATACACTTTTGATTTTAATATCAAATATATATGTAACATTGGATAGCTAAGAGGTGGACACAAGTGCTGAGGAGAGCAGGGTTTATTAACCGAGGTGCTGACACGACTAACACCAGTAGCCTCCTCTAGCCAATCCATACCGACCCAGAGAGTACGAGGACTGTGAGGCATAACACAGGAAATGAAAAGCCAGACAGAATAACTCAGATTACATAAGACAAGGAATACAAGAACTAGGAACACAGGAGAGACAATATGCATATAGGCAAAGGGACAACTTACAAACCAGATACAACTGCATACTAAATTTAAGAACAACAAAGGAATTGTCTCGTAAATTGTATGGTCCACTTTTTCTCCTCCTACTCCTGCCCTGCTCTCTCCGAAGAAGCTCTGTGAGCACGCGCACACACGCTAGTGGTATAGTGGATACAGTACATATGGAGCTTTTTCAGTATCACCAGAACATGAACCTGAAACCAGTAGCACTGGCCACACTAAGTTCCACGATTATGGTGCCATTTCTGGATTCTTTGCACATTTCAATCATAATTCCTGTGCGATCATAAGCCTTTGGGCTTCCGTTTTTTTCAATTTTTCAATTCCAATTTGGGCTGGAACGACAGATCGTAGATCCATGGTTGTTCCTTCAATTAATATAGTTGAAAAGCAGGGCGAAAAAGCAGGAATTACTCCAGAATCAACCTGCACTCCAACCAAGAATTCCCACGCTTCCAGCACCAGCAGCCCTTGCTGATGCCAGTCTACTTGTCGACTAACTCTCGGTAGGCTTACTCCCCCCCAAACAGACTTCCGGCTGGGCCTCCTGGTTACCTATACGCAGTACGGAGCATTTGTTTTAGTTGATTTTAGTTGATTGGCAATTGTCAAATGCCAACTCCACAGTTCCCTCAGGGACGAGTTAAGTGTCTCAGCTGTGTTATCCGCAGACCATATTTTAAAATCATTGGCGAACAGCAGGCACTGTGCATCTATGATTTTAGGCAGTTCATTTACAAACAGGGAGAACAGAAGAGGTCTCAGAACTGACCCTTGTGGGACCCCACTCCAAACCTTCTTCCTGTCAGAGTGCCTACACGCACCCACTGTTCGCGATCTACTAGGAAAGCTTGGACCCAACCTATTACCTTCCCCGCAAAGCCGAAGCTTGTAAGCTTTAGCAGCAGTCAATGATGTGGCACCCTATCAAATGCCTTACTGAAGTCGATAAACGCCACATCCACTGACTTCCCTTGATCAACTTCATCCCCCAGGCCTTCTTGACCATGAGTAGATTGGTAAGGCATGAATGCCCACTTCTGAAGCCATGTTGTGCAGGTCTAAGTAAATTATGCTCTGCCAAATGGCGCTCCATGTATTCCTTAACCAACCGTTCCATTAATTTAACCACTACGGAGGTAAGACTAACTGGTCTATAGTTTTCCAGTTCACTTCTATCCCCTTTTTTGAAGATCGGACAGACAATGGATTAGCTCCATTGTAATGAGATAGCTCCACTGTCCATGGATTTATTAAAAGGCAGCAGACGCACAGGCTAAACCGACTGTCTGCGAGCTGCATGGAGACGTCACACTGGACTGAAACTGTGTCTGTTAAAAAAACCGCCCCCCGGTTCATACACTGACTTTTTGCAGGAGTTTTCAGACTTCCTGTCTCATATAGTGTTGTCGGCTGATAAGGTCATTATAGTTGTTGATTTAAAATTTCCACTTTGACTTATACAAAGCTATATACATGAATCATAATGTACAGAACTTTAGCAGAGGCACAAAGAAAGGGCAATCCAACATCATAATCAAAATATACTAGCAAATCCACTTTGAAAATCTACATGACTCAGAATGTGGTGGGTCCTACGCATAATTGTAGTCATACTTTTGACTTGGTCTTATCGTTTGGTATTGACATTGCCAATTTAGCAGTACTTCCTCAAAGTGAGGCCATTTCTCACTCGGACAGCTGTAAGGTCAGGCCTGATGCTCTTTTGGAGTTCTTTCCCCCAATTGGTTGTGAGCATCTTATTTCATTGGTAAAATCTGCCAAACCTTCCACATGCATACTAGATGCCGTACCAACTCATCTACTCAAAGAATTACTGCACAGTAATGTAGAACCTTTCCTTACTATAATTAACTATTCTCTTGAGCCTAGGCTACATCCCCAAATCACTTAAACTTGCAGTCATCAAGCCACTAATTAAAAAAACTGGTCTTAATCCCCAGGAAATGTCCAACTATAGGCCAATCTCTAATCTGTTGTTCATTTCCAAAATTCTAGAGAAAGTAGTTTCTTTGCAACTTCTAATCCAGGAAAAAGAAATCTGGATGGCATCTAATTTTATGTAAATTTCGATAAGACTGAGGTGTTGCTTCTTGGACCAAAAGCTGCTAGAAGCAATTGGTCTGGTAGGGTAATATTCGTCTTACCCTAGATTCAATTAAATTCAATTCAATTTTATTTATATAGCGCTTTTTACAACACATGTTGTCACAAAGCAGCTTTACAAAGTGCGTGGGTTCAGATCCCTAATGAGCAAGCCAAAGGCGACAGTGGCAAGGAAAAACTCCCTAAGATGGCAGGAATGGCTTTTCAGTTACACCTAAATATACCGCAAAAAGCTTAAGTGTCCTAATGATTCGGATTTTTCATTTGACACAGATACAGTCGTATGTGAAAGTTTGGGCACCCTTGTTAATTTTCCTGATTTACCTTTATAAATCATTGAATGTTTGGATAAAAAAATTCTGTTAAAGATATCATATAGGGGACAAACACAGTGATATTTGAGAAGTCAAATGAGGTTTATATGATTTACAGAAAGTGTGCAATAATTGTCTAAACAAAAATAGGCAGGTGCATATAAGTTTGGGCACTGTTGTCATTTTATTGATTTCAAAACCTTTAGAACTAATTATTGGAACTCAAATTTGGTTTGGTAAGTTCAGTGACCCTTGACCTCCATACACAGGTCACTCCAGTTATGAGAAAGTGTAGTTAAGGGTGGCAATTGTAAGTTTTTCTCCTCTTTGCATCTTCTCTGAAGAGTCGCAGTATGGGAGTCTCAAAACAACTTTCAAATGACCTGAAAACAAAGATTGTTCACCGTCATGTTTTAGGCGAAGGATACAGAAAGCTATCTCAGAGATTTCAGCTTTCAGTCTCCACTGTGAGGAACATTGTGAGAAAATGGAAGAAGACAGGCACAGTTCAAGTCAAGGCTCCAAATGGCAGACCAAGCAAAATCTCGAATAAACAGAAGCGAAGGATGTTGAGAACAGTCAGAGTCAACCCACAGACCAGCACCAAAGACCTACAACATCATCTTGCTACTGATGGAGTCACTGTGCATTGTTCAACTATTCGGCGCACTTTACACAAGGAGATGCTGTATGGGAGAGTGATGCAGAGGAAGCCTTTTCTCCGCCCACACCACAAACAGAGCCGCTTGAGGTATGCTAAAGCAAATTTGGACAAGCCACCTTCCTTTTGGAGTAAGGTGCTGTGGACTGATGAAACTAAAATAGAGTTTTTTGGCCATAACAAGGGCCGTTATGCATGGAGGAAAAAGAACACAGCACTCCAAGAAAAACACCTGCTACCTACAGTAAAATTTGGTGGTGGTTCCATCATGCTGTGGGGCTGTGTGGCCAGTACACGGACTGGGAATCTTGTTAAAGTTGAGGGACACATGGATTCCAATCAATATCAGCAGATTCTGGAGACCAATGTCCAGGAATCAGTGACAAAACTGAAGCTGCGCTGGGGCTGGATCTTCCAACAGGACAACTACACTAAACACTGCTCAAAATCTACTAAGGCATCATGCAGAGGAACAAGTACAACATTCTGGAATGGCCATCTCAGGCCCCAGACCTGAATATTATTGAAAATCTGTGGTGTCACTTAAAGAGAGCTGTCCATGCTAGGAAACCATCAAACCTAAACGAACTAGAGATGTTTTGTAAAGAAGGATGGTCTAAAATTCCTTCAGCCACAATACACTCTCATTAAAAGCTATAGGAAGTGTTTAGAGGCTGTTATTTATGCGAAAGGAGGATCTACTAAATATTGAGTTAAGGTTTTTTTGGGTGCCCAAACTTATGCACCTGCCTATTTTTGTTTAGACAATTATTGCACACTTTCTGTAAATCATATAAACTTCATTTCACTTCTCAAATATCACTGTGTTTGTCCCCTATATGATATATTTAATTGATTTTTTTATCCAAACATTCAATGATTTATAAAGGTAAATCAGGAAAATTAACATTAAAATTAACAAGGGTGCCCAAACTTTCACATATGACTGTAATGCAACATCACTAGGATCCGCGTGTCAAAAATGACGCAATTGCAGTGGCTCTGCAAGGTGGAATTCAAGCACTTGTACGGCACTTTTCACTTGTGCAAATGAGGGGAGTCGGATTCTGCCGGAGAGTCGGAACAACACCTGTTGCTAACTTAGTTAGCAAGCTAGCATATATTTTATTTCTAATGGTTGTTTAATTTCAAAACGACCAATCTTAACATCTTCACGTTCTGTCATGTTTTGCCCTGGAATTACAAGAGGCTTGTATTTATAAACGTAATACAATCGATTCAGTCAGATAGCTATTTGTTGTGAAACGAAATACAGTTACAATTTCAAGCATTTTCAAACCTGGTATTTCTTTACACTACCACATATCGTTTCGGAGAACATTGCAAAGATTGGCTGTGTTCAAAATAGCCTACTACATACTGCACTCATTAATACTGGATACTGCATACTGGACCTCATAGTAGTATGCAGTACAGTTTCCAGTATGCAACAAAAGCAAAGCATACTACGGGGTAATTTTTATGAAAAATATACTTACATTTATGCTCGCACTCTTGCTCCGCATTGTCCGCCATGTTTTTTTTTTTATGGAGGGTATGAATCCAGCTGTGGCCGCATTGCATGATGGGATGCAGTACACCACGAAGATAGCTCTGTTCACGTACTGAAATATTTTGCGGAAGTAGTATGTCATCCGGGGATGTTTCGCGTACTAGAAAAATTCATTTTATTCGCATACTGTATACTGATTTGGGGCCCAAGCAGTACGGCAGTAGTATGTAGTAAGCTATTTCGAACACAGCCAATGTGATGCGTCCAGGATAAACACTTGCACCGTTCTCACAGGCTCGTGCGAGGTGTGCGGAGTCGAGCGCTATAGTCAGACGCGAAAGTATAACTGAGCCTTAAGGCTGCCTTTTTTCCATTTACATAACATCGCCAAGCTGAGACATTTACTTTCATTTGCTGATGCAGAGAAGTCCATGCTTTTGTCTAATCAAGACTGTACTGCTTTTATGCTCTTCTAATTGGATGCTATAAAAAGTTCCTAAAGAAACTCCAACTTGTACAGAATCCTAACCAAGGATATACAGTATAAATAAATTTGACTTTTACATGAGTGACCAACATTTAGAAACGTTCAAGCTGTAAAGTATGACTGTCTGCAGGCATTGTGGTTCTCATGGACTGGCCAGATGTGAAGGAAAAATACATCATTAGAGAATACTGGCTATTCTGAGATAAGGTCAGTGCACAGAATGGTATCCTGTTATGAGGGTAGAACATCATGCCCAAGTCAGTCACTGCATCCAGAGATTTGAACATGCATACATATCAGTCACATAGGAGGGAGATCATGATATTGACACGCTTGCAAAATACTGTACTGGCATAACAAGCAGGCCAAAATAAAAGATTTAAATTTTATTTTATGCACTGCCTGCTATGAGTATCCACAAAAGCAGCAATGCTCTCACATGACTGTTGACAGGCCATGGCAGATTCTTAGCGTGGACCTGCCCAGGCACAGACAATCTCCTTATAGTGGTACACTAGTCAGACTTCTGGGAGATAGAGCAATTTCCTGATGTAGCTGCAGAAGAACTTATCAAGCATTGCAAGGGCCAGTTTGCAAGTTTTGTCTTTGTCTTTGTTTTGGACTGAGGATTGAAGCCATACCTGCCTCTCCAACCTAAGGCAAACAGCAAGGTAGAATCAGCTGTTAAAATTGCAAAAAGCCTCTTACACTGCATGATGAATGAGGTACACTCCTACTGAAAACCTGGACAGCAGCCCAGCACAATGTCTCATGTCTCAAAGGTTGAAGTCCATGTTTCCTGTGCCAAAGAACCTCCTGCAACCATGCAATATAGCAATCACTGAAAACCTTCAACTCCAGGAGCAGCTTTCCGAGTTCTATTATGATAGGACTGCTTGTGACTGAGGTGGAAGATGATGAGACTGTCCAGATGAAATCCCTGCATGAGGATAGGTCTGTTTTTACAGGGTAGCATGATACTCTTATCTGGTTCTTATCTGATATCAATTGCTCTATTTTCTGACATAACAGTGGACATCATCGCGGTCGAGCCAGATGAAGACAGATCGGCAGAGGCGATTGAACTTACTTGACTGGTGCTATATTTTTTACCTTTCACAATGTAAACTATGTCAGATTAGGTAATCATAGTGCCATGATGTTTTGCCATGTCTTGGTTGGGAAACTGCCAACATAACACATTTGACACTGAACAATGATTGTTCACATCTGTGACAATTTCATCACAAAATTGTCAATCACAGCTACAGTGATGCAGATTGTTTTGTGTTTTGAAAAGAGAAAAAGAATAAATGTGGACCCATTCCTGCATGTCAGACAAATAGAACATAACGGGCCTATCAATGTGGGCGTATTTGTTGTGTCTGTGTGCCTTGTGTTTGCCGTGACAGCCGTGTTCAGTGGTGGGATCTCGGTTCTTTGTTGATACGGTTGCTGGAACTGGGAAATAAAAAGGAAGGAGTACAATACTCAGTTGCTGCACCCGCTCACATGGGGGCAGCTGGGGCCTAAAGGTTAAAGAAATAGTCTTGGGCACATAAAGCAGGAGATTCAATCACAACCAGCAGGTGGCTGCCCACTGCTCTGGGCATGTGTGTTCATTTCATATGGGCTAAATGCAGATAGGAATTTCCCCAAGGGGATTAAAGAAAATATTTGGCTCTAACAATCGTGATTGTCACAAATGTGTGCATCTGATTGTTGTCAGCATGTCCTGTGTTGTAGTGCAAGAAGGCATGAAAAGTCAATGCTGTCACCCCACTGAATGAACCGTGTGTGATTAAGAGAAGTGTGTCCTTTGATCAGACGTGCCCTATGAACAGTCCCTCAACCAAAAGTCGGCTTTACCGTTTTTTGCTGAGAGCGATTGTGGCAGTGACTATCTTATTAAAAGGACTGAACTGCGTGTAATGAGTGTGTCTTTGCACTGGGTAATTTGAGACTAACTGATATTGAGACTAACTGAAGACAAAAGAACAAACACACCAGATTTTGAGATGGCAAATTCTGAATACAGAAACAAAACCAACATGACTCCTTGATTGTCCATAAAACATGCAAACTAAACAGCAACTAGCCCCTTTGCCAATGTAAAGTACAAAGCAAATGCAGACTTATACAAAGCTATATACATGAATTATAATGTACAGAACTTTAGCAGAGGCAAAAAGAAAGAGCAATCCAGCATCATCAAAATATACTAACAAAAGTCAGGGACATGAAAAAACATCAGAACAATAATATTAACCAACTGCAACTGAAAACACGGCTGGATGAAAGTGAGCACAAAGCTGGATCATCAGCATCTGCAATGGCTCCCTCAGTCGACGGTGTCTGGCATGAGCGACACAGAACAGGGCCATGTCAGCTCAGGGGACTCGGGAGTCAGAGTTCTGGGTGAAATGCTATAGCTCAGCAACAAAAACAATGCATGCACCTGGACCCTCCATAGTTCCCCCCCAAAAACACATTTAGGGAAGGGGAGGAGCGTACGGGGAATTACAATTAACAACTCACAGGCACGCTAGGACAAAAACGAACACGCAAGACAACACGAACGACATGCGCACACTGCACTCGCTAGCGCCAGTCCACCGTCACGTATACACACACACAGGCACATATCGACGATGGACTGGCTTAACGCGAGGCACGCGCAGACACACTGGAGGAGAGCAGTGTTGTGATCGTATGCTCCGTACACCGCCATGCTACATAAAGTGCAATACATAAACAAACATTTAAGCACGGCGGGACGAGCAGTGAGTGACCAGGCTCTCCTCACACACAAAACAACGTAACAAATAGAACGCAGACAAACACTTACCACGTAAATGACCACGAACGAAGGAGAAAGTAAAGGAGACTGAGGGCTTCCGAAAGTGGCTGGTTATTCTGTGACGGGCAGGAGGTGCGAACGAAAAGGAAGCGATCACGCCAAGTCTCAGATAAAAAGAGGGGTTTAATAAGTAAAGTGCGCAAACCAAAGACCCGTGCACCGTTCCAAATTAAGGAAACAATAACCAGCAGTCATCTGGTACCAAGACAAGACATATATAGACAAACAAACGACCATCAGGTGAGGTGGTTAATAGGCCCCGCCCACCTGAGGGACGCACACAACGCACAACTGTGAGGAAGTGCGACCGGTAGGGGGAGCCTCCCTCACCGTGACATAAATATCTGTTTGACGAAGTGTAGGGAGGTAGCAGACTTGGGAGCATCCTGAGACATTAGACATGTTCGAAATAGCCTACTACATACTACTGGCGTACTGCTTGGGCCCCAAATCAGTATGCCGTATGCAGTATGCAAATAAAAATAATTTTTCCAGTACGGGAAACATCCCCGGATGACATACTACTTCATAAAATATTCCAGTACGCGAACAGAGCTATCTTCGTGGTGTACTGCATCCCATCATGCAACGCTACATTCACGTGACCCTGTAGTATGCTTTGCTTTTGTCGCATACTGGAAACTGTACTGCATACTACTATGAGGACCAGTATGTAGTATCCAGTATATACTGAGTGCAGTATGCAGTATGTCGTATGTAGTAGGCTATTTTGAACAGAGCCACAGGCATCCATCCACTACACTGTCAACCAACTTGAGTGATCACGTGCAGTGACGGGATGACAGCACCAGCGCACATTCCCGGACACATTCTGGAAGGTTTTTCCATAGTTGGAAAAGGCTCTTCCCCCTGCTGTTTCCTGATTAATTATTGGAACTAATAAGAAGCCAGCATCCTGTGATATTAGTAGACATGGGGGTTCATAATAGGATATAAGTTCTTGGAGGTAATCAGGAGCAAACCCATGCAGTGCTTTATTTTAAAATCAATATGGAATTTAACTGGGAGCCAGCGCAGGCCCGATAACACTGGGCTGATATGATTCTACACTGTTTGCGGCATTTTGAACTACTTGAAGTTTATTTCTATTCCTATTAGAACATCCTGACAGTAATGAGTTGCAGTTGTCTAATCTGGAGCTAACAAAGGCATGTCATAGTTTTTCTGCATCATGCTGGGATAACACATTTCTCAGCTAGGCAATGTTACGGAGATGTAGAAACACTATCCTAGTAGTATTACCTATGTATTTATCAATAGTAGTACTATCTATGTATTTGTCAAATTGTTCATTAAAACATTTTAGATTTCCAGATAACCAGCAGTCAACTGGTACAAGGACAAGACATATATAGACAGACAAACGGCCGTCAGGTGAAGGGGTTGATAGGCCCCGCCCACCTGAGGGACGCACGCAACACAACAACAGGACAACTGTCGCTGTGACGGAGGCGACCGGCAGGGGGAGCCTCCCGTAGCGTGACATTAACACATATGTCAAGTCAAGTCAAGTCAAATTTATTTATACAGGTGCTGGTTATAAAATTTGAATATCATGAAAAAGTTGCTTTATTTCAGTAATTCCATTGTGAAATGTTATATTATACTCATTCATCACACAAGTATTTATTTCTTTTAATTTGATCATTATAACTGACAGCTAATGAAACTCCCAAATTCAATATCTCAGAAAATTAGAATATTACTTAAGACCAATACAAAAAAAGATTTTTTTTTAGAAATGCTGGCCACCTGACAAGTATGAACATGAAACGTTTGAGCATGTACAGCACTCAATTCTCAATGCTCCTTTTGCCTGAATTACTGCAGCGATGCGGCGAAGCATGGAGTTGTTCAGTCTGTGGCACTGCTCTGCCCAGATTGCTCTGACAGTGGCCTTCAGCTCTTCTGCATTGTTGGGTCTGGCGTATTGCATCTTCCTCTTCACAATACCCCATATATATTCTATGGGGTTTAGGTCAGGCGAGTTTGCTGGCCAACTAAGAACAGGGTACCAGGGTCCTTAAACCAGGTACTGGCAGCTTTGGCACTCACTGTGTGCAGGTGCCACGTCCTGTTGGAAAATGAAATCTGCATCTCCATAAAGTTGGTCATGCAGCAGGAAGCATGAAGTGCTCTAAAACGTCCTGGTAGACGGCTGTGTTGACCTTGGACCTCAGAAAACAGTGGACCAACACCAGCAGATGACATGGCACCCCAAACCATCACTGATTGTCGAAACTTTACACTAAACCTCAAGCAATTTGGATTCTGTGCCTCTCCTCTCTTCTTCCAGACTCTGGGACCTTGATTTCCTAATGGAAATGCAACATTTACTTTCATCAGACAACATTGGATCACTTGGAAATAATATAGTACAAGTACCTTCGGTGGTGCATCAATACACAATATAAAAGGAAGGCCAAAATGTGGAAAGGCCAATACTGGAGTATTAGCGAGTACATTATTTAACTTACCCACAAATAGCTGGTGTTCAGGTGTCCACATGATAGACATTTTTAATTCATTTTTTCTTAATTCAATTTCTCTTTAAATTTGACTGTCAGTTTGTTTGATTGGTTCTCTAGCATGTCTAGAGAAATCCTGAAAGAAGGATCTATAGTAGCTCAATTATCATAACAGCATTCTGACTTCCCCTTCTGACTTTGGTCATTTTTCCTTCAATTTCAAGACCACTAAGTCTTTTGGATTAATTTGACTGCCGTCTCCTGAAACCAGTCAGCCAGCTTAATTGACCTAATGCTTAGACTTCACATGTCTTAGGTCTAAGTTACCATGTTGCCCCATTATGCAAAACACTCACCTCAAGTCTTCATGCTTCATTGAAGGTTTTATAATAGCATAGAAGTTAGTCACTGAAAAATTAATCTTGGAGGCCCTTGAGGGCACTTACCACTTAAGATTAAATTAGATTTTAGACATATTCCTTGTCACTTGGAATAAGAATTCTGAATAGGAATCTTCACAACCTTGGAAGTACCACTTGTATCGTTAATCTTCAGAAGGACCTCTATCCAACTATTAAATGGAATGACTACTATTCATTAATAATTTGTTTTTCTTCATAACTAAAAGTGTTCTTCAGTCATTCACTGCTGTAGCAGTGTGTGCTCTATCACATTTGCCATCATTAATCTCACTAGTACATTCTTGTTTATGAGTTTTATGGATGCATGTGTATTATTGCAGTGCTTTCTCTCCATTGATTAGTCTGCCCAGTTTCCTGTTGAATGCATGGTTTCATCAGCATTAAGAAAGATGGCGGTTTGTCTCCAGAACATCACCCCTGATGGGAATTCTAAAACACTCAGGACTGTCTCTCTGTTTCCTTTTATTTTTTTCCAGGTCATCACAAACCCCTTTCCTGAGTCACTTTCTCAAACATCTCTTCTTTTACACTAACATTTTCCAGAGTTATGAAATAATGCTTTATGGGAAAGTCCATCTCTCTGTTGGCCACACGAGGTCGACATTTTCCCAAAATAGCATATGCTGAATATCAAGCCTTTAACATTTCCAGTAAGGCCTCCTGTTCGGGGTAGAACAATGTTTGGTGTCTGCAATTACATTCTCTCTGTACACCATCCAAATAAAACCCCATCATGAAGATCACAAAAAGTCTTACTTTGATCATCATAGTATCCAAGTCATATTTACATTTGTACAATGGAATGTACACTTAGATGCAGACCATAAAACAAAGTTGACAGTATAAATAGTATTAACAGTAGCATTAATCTCTATATACCTTTTCATACACTATGGACATGGTAATAAACAATAGATGGAAAGGTTCAATACAATATATTTTATAGGGTAAAATATAATTTATCCCAAACAGGACAGCTGTTGTCAGTATGATTAGTCTTACAGTCAATATTATAATATTATATTACATATAACAGAATATATATCAGGCAGCAGAGCTTTAATTCACTGCGTTTAGTTAACTAGCTGTATAAGAACTGAGTCTGAATGTTGAGGCGGGAGATGTTAAGCGAGTGCTTCCTTTCTCTAACAGCGGCCCCAACTCAAATTGCCCTCTCACATACAGCGGAACGGAATTCTAAACTATTCGGTTTGAAATTAAACTGTATAAATAAAGTGCCATTGAAAAAACTCTGATGAAAATGTCAAGGAAAAAAAACAGTATGCAGAGCCTGAAGCTGCTTGTATATGTGTGTATGTGTGAAAATCCACTGATGGTTCTAGGAGCTGTCAAGGAGACACACTTAGAGAGAGGCATTAATGTAAGAAATGGGAGGAGGAACGAGGGAGAGATCAGGAGAGCATGAATTAAGGAGGTTGAGCAACAGAAATAGAGAGAGAGAACATGTTTATTTTAGTTTTTCATCTCCCGTCTCAGACAGAGTGCAGACTACAGAGGATAATGAGAAACAGATCTGGGGGGGGGGGTCAAAGGAGAGAGTAGAGGGGAGGGCCAACGAGATCAAAATATGAGGGAAGGGAGAGAATGACAGAGAAGAGGACACTGGCTTTGGTGTGTCATGGCCATGACATGTTTTTCCTGTCCAGAGGCAGCATCAGTGCCCACACCCAGCACGCCATGGGGAACGGAGATTCCAGGACATGCAATATGTTATAAATATTACACACGCCTGGACAAAGTCCGGAATACTTTTCCTCACACTGCCTCTTTCCAGGCACAGCTTCAGTTGTTGATATTTATCCAGGGAATTCTCTATCATCCAGAGCAGAATGCGTTTCTCCTTTGATGGATGTGTGTTGGACAGATTCTTGTGGCTATCGTGAAGTTATAATTCACCCCAAAGATGTGGTTTTCTATGCCGGCCAATCAAAGCTCAGGAAGCGTGCGCGGCGAGAATGGGCATAGGAAACTGGGGGAAAGGGGGTCTTTTGATTGACAAATAAAATGTCCAATGGGAGAAAGAGTAACGCAGTAAACGGGACTAAGGAATCTACCCAAAGGCAATTAAGGGTAAAGCAAGAAAAAAACTTTATAACACTTTTTTGCTCTTTTACACTAAGCGGAAAGATAACGTGAGTTGAAATTAAAGGAATTAATTTAGGTCATGCGGATATATGGAGTTACATTTCAAGCGAACATGATTGGTCACTTTATTTTGAACGATCCAAGTTCGTGAGAAGAAGGTGTAATAGCGAGTGGGGTAAGAATCTTCGTTTAAAGAAATCGAGAGCGACGGTATTTAAACAAAAGGTTATTTAAAGGAGCACGCGTTGAAAAAACTGCGAGAACGACGCGCACGATGAGAAAATGCTTATGTAAATGTTATATTGCACACACAGTCTTCGGGATTGAGGATAATCTGGAATTGAAGCAAATGCATGGCAGCTCAGGAAATTGGATCTTTGTGAAAGTTGGAGACATTTCAAGTTTCAGAGTTTAAGAAAGGACTACTGGTTCTTCTGGTTTGTGTTCGTCACTACTGGATAACAAAAGTTGATTGCGCTCTATCGGTACTGTCTGACATAGTTTTTGGGGGTGAGGATGGGGGCCGCGCCGGGCTGGGAGGAGGGGGAGTTCGAGTTCAAGCTGGTGTTCGAGGAGGATCCGCCGCGCCAGCTTCGCGGCCCGTCCGCTCTGCACAACACCGATCAACAACACAGTTCAGCGGAGAAATCAGAGGGAGCTCCCGTACATCATGAGTCCGCTACTACAGGTCAGTGCCTATCTGAGAATGATGATAAGCTTGATAAGGTTGTGTAGCGGGTCTGTATACAACAAGGTAGAAATTCACTATCACTGTTTATTGTTTAAAAAAAACGTTTTATACAATATAATGTGTGTTGAAATGTGTGTGTGTATGTGTGTGTGTGAGAGAGAGAGAGGGTAGAGCACAATGTGGTTTTAATCAGCTGTGCGTGTGAGTAACGTTAACAGCTGCCATCTGGACTGAACCCTCCTGTCTCTGTTTATTGAGCATACACACACACACACCTCCCTCATTTCCCCCCACTTTTCTTCTGCCTCCTTTCCACTCATGGTATCCACTTGGGCACACATCCATCCTCTCCATCTGAACTGGCATGAAGGTAGCTTTTCAGATCCACTGTTAGCTACTACAACTCTTTGGTACCTCTTGTTTCCATACCTAGCACTTTCTACTGATTTCTGACTGAACTGAACCTATACCTGAGGCACTCCAGCCATTCCCTTCTGAACGTAGGCTACAGGGAATGGGATATCAGCCTAAATGACCTTTTGGTAATGCCGACAGCAAATACATTTTCAGTCCTTACTCATGTTATCTCCTCACACAAATATTCTTTGTATCTCTTGAAATAAGGCATCAATAAAGTCGTAGAATCTCATTCAGTATACAACCCCCCTGGAACGTCTGGTCAGAACGTCTTTCACGTTTGAGATCTAGCATGTTCTTCATTATCATTTGTTACTTCTATAGTTAATGTGTTTGTCATGCTGCAATGGTTGTTCTCTAATAAAAAATTATGTTCTTTAACATCCAGTTTCTGATACCCACTTGACCTCCATGCACACTGGCCAGCCAATGGGAATCCCATCCCCTCCACCATCAGCCAGTAACAGGGCTGGGATGCATTCCCCGCCTCCAAGAAGGGCACTGGTGCGGGATTTCAGTGGGACATATGAGAGTCTCCCAGCTCGATCAGTCCAGGTGAACCGGGCTTTGGATGACTGCATCTGGACCACTTGCTCAGTGTGTTAGGGATGTGTTTGGTGGTTTCAAAGTGGATTTCTGAAGCCTTTAGAGGTTATTTGGTATTGAAATATGTTTTGTGGTGAAAAATCATTATATTATTGATAAACGTGTGCAACTTTTGATTTGCTTTAATTCTATATGAACTTATGAACAAAAGTTACTAGTAGCTCACCTTCTCTCTCTCTCTCTCTCAGGTTTCAGAGTCTAGGGTATTGGAGTGCCCCAGTATTCAGATCACCACTATCTCTCCAGAGGATGACTCTGGTGTACTGGGAGGCACTTACTGGGATAGCAGCAGTGGCTGGGACCAAGATCGACTTTATCTGCCCTTGCTCGATCCCTTCTGCTATCGGGACAGCATGACCGGGGCAGGCTCCCTCAGCCCGAGCCCTGCCTCCAGTCCCTCCTCCCGTGGCTGGTTGAGTCCGGCATCCAGCTGTGATTCACTACTAGTGGAAGAGGAAGAGCTCAGTGAAGCTGCTGCCCACTTCTGCCTCTCACCCTCCTCACGCCCCACCTCTCCTGGGGGCAAGAAGCGAAGGAACTCCCCTCTGGCCTCCCCTATCTCGTCCCGCAGGAGCAGCTATTCCGAGGACCACCCCTCCCTTCTGGAGACAGGAGACAGTGCCTCACAGGGTCAGGGACAAGCAAGTAGCTGTGAGCTCAGCATCCCACAGAAGGCCAGGAAGACATCCTTAGAGCAGGTGAGCAGGAAGACATCCTTAGAGCAGGTGAGCAGGAAGACATCCTTAGAGCAGGTGAGCGGAGCAGCAGGTGTGACAGCCATGATGTGATGGAATATAGTACTTCCTAATCACTTTTTAAAATACCTCACTGCACATTTTAGTCTTAATTGGTCTCTTAACTAATCAGGTCATTATGTTGGGCTGGTGATTTAGAGCAGGAAAATAAATGAACTATTAAACTCTTTCTTGAAGAAAGTTAAGACTCTTCTATCTCTTAAGGCCTTTACTAAGCTCATTTAAACTTTGCTGCTAATTGCAGCTGCACTTCTATTTCCTTGATGGGTGAAAATGAAGTTTTAAATCATTTAACAGCTTTTACTTTAAATTATTAGATACATTTAAATAAAAAAAATAATTCCTTTAATATTTATTAAATGCATTTAAACACACGGGCCCTGAATATTAGTTTGGGAGCAACTGAACATTTCAGACTTAAACTCAAGGGCCCTTGATACAAGTGTGAATGATACTGTCTGAGTGCAACGTGCTTGTCTTGAGCTCTGTGTGCGTATTTCATAGTGATCTTATACATGCTTATGTGTAAATATGGGTCTGTTGGTGTGGTTATCAATGTAGGTCTCCTCCAGGGAGGCAGAGTCAGAACAGAATACTGTTCCCACCACGCCCTGCTCCCTCTCAGAGCCAGCCCTTCTTAGGAGGGAGCCATCATCACTGAGCATGGACTACCTGTCAGTACCCTCAGCCGTGGGCTGGAGCAGAACCCGTGCCACTGCCCACAGTCCCATATTCAGGTCTGAGCCCAGCGTGCCTTCTTCTCATTGTATATTACTACAGAGCTGCCATCACTTTTGAAATATTTAAGATTAAGAGGTTAAAGTGGGACATGTGACGCTGCTAACGTGGCTAAAAGAGTGATATGTCACCTACCCTTACGTGTGTAAAAGGAATGACAAATGAGTCAGAGAAAAAAATCTCAAAAAAGAGTGCATTTTCTAGTTTGTACACTGAAATATGCTTTGTGTCAGAACCTTTGTTTTGTTCAAAGGTAGCGAAATGCCTCTGTAAGGGGCTTTCAGATACACTACAGAATTCAAAAG
The DNA here is from genome assembly GCA_020368025.1 of Brachyhypopomus occidentalis. Classification (NCBI taxonomy): domain Eukaryota; kingdom Metazoa; phylum Chordata; class Actinopteri; order Gymnotiformes; family Hypopomidae; genus Brachyhypopomus; species Brachyhypopomus occidentalis. The sequence goes on from JAGXOD010001403.1 coordinate 96,692, forward strand.
CCTAGTTAATCAATAATTGGCATGCTATTTAACATAAACTGCAGAAGTGAGCAAAAGGTCAACTTTTAATACATCAGGTTAAATATAATACACATGTTTTTTACATGTATAACATAATGTTAAAAGACTGGAGTGGTCAGTTCCCTGATTAAAACACTAAGCAAACTGACATTGACTTCCTCAGTGCCTGAGTAATCTTGATTTGTGCCTAATGCTACCACAGGTCTAATGCATTGCCACCTCTCGACTGGCCCCTGCCCTGCCAGTTTGACCAGTATGAGCTGCGGATTGAGGTGCAGCCACGTCCCCACCACCGTGCCCACTACGAGACGGAGGGAAGTCGCGGTGCGGTGAAGGCATCTCCTGGAGGACATCCTGTAGTGAAGGTTATTCCAGTTCTGCCATGCACTCTGTGATCCTCTTTGCTGGTCTTTTCTTAAAGAGAATAAAAGATGATACAGAAGAGCACTGTGCACATGTGGTTATGCTAACCAGCCCAAAATATGCTAATCCCAGATTACCAACGTTCACTTTTAGTCACCTTGGCATTTTTGGATACGGTTGTTTAGAGACATGTGGAGTTTTTGTTGCTGATGTTTGTGTTTCCTGTAGCTGGTTGGGTATGGGGAGCGGCAGCCTCTCTCCCTACAGGTGTTTGTAGGAACCGCAGATGACCGATCAATTCGGCCTCATCCATTCTATCAAATACACAGGTACTGTTGTTCTTTCGATATCCTCAGCTTTGAGGTGGTTTTCTGTAGAACAAACCTCAATCAAACCACTTTTCAGATTCTTAAAATATTTGTCGATTAAGAAAAGGTCACCTTGTTATTAAACTGGTTTTTCAGAATCTGGAGTGTTCTTTCAAAAGTATTTTGAATCATCCCCGAATAAGTTCCCATTACTGCATGAGTAATTAAAGTCATTGCGGATTGTTTTGTGTTCACCCAGGGTGACTGGGAAGACTGTGGGAACGGTGAGTCAAGAAAGCATGCAGGCTGGCACCAAACTCCTGGAGATCCCCCTGAACCCTGAAACCAACATGACTGCACTGTGAGCAAAACATACTCGTTCTGAGAAGCCGTGTCTTAACACCTCCTTCCTGCATGTGTAAGTGTGTAATTACATCTCTGTTCCTCTCAGTATTGACTGTGCTGGGATCCTGAAATTAAGGAACTCCGATATTGAGCTGAGGAAAGGAGAGACTGATGTTGGGAGGAAGAACACACGTGTGCGTTTGGTCTTCCGCACGCACCTTCCTTTGGCTCCGCCTCTGGCCCCTCCAGGGCGGGTCTTAGCGTTGCAGGTGGCCTCCCTGCCCATCGAGTGTTGTGAGTACAGTTAATCAGCCTTCTCCACTTTTAAATTATGCATCTCAGTCACATTACTATTTTCATATGTATATTGGGGAGGCCTGTGTACTGCAGTGCAGCAGGTCAGTTAAGAGATATGTGGTCTTCATGTTTAACCTCTTCTGATATTGCTGTAGCCATCACACCCAGCTGAACTCCTTATTGTTAGATACTGAATAAACAAATTCATTAAACCTATGTTTAAAGTATGTAGAAAACATGAGACAACAGCAGACAACAACAATTTTGGAACTGTCCTGCATGATTTCCACTTCCTGTATTCAGCCCAGCGCTCTGCTCAGGAGTTGCCTGTGGTGGAGTCTATTAGTCTGACTTCCTGCTCTGTGGAAGGAGGGGAGGAGCTTCTGGTGGGCGGAACCAACTTTCTGCCCACATCGAGAGTGTTCTTCATGGAGAGAGGCTCTGGTAAGTAGAATTAGGGTCCTACTGCTTTTTATGCTAGTTTATAATGATGTATTTGGAGTAGCATTAGACATTATGCATATGGCAACAACACATCTAGACGTAGAATATCTATATGTAGAATATCTTACATAAAGGCCAAAGTGATGTCACTGTGTCTGTAGTTGTCCACATTGTATTTAGATGTTTTGAATCTTAGATGGTAAACTCCAATGGGAAGAAGAAGCACATGTGGACCGGGACCAAAGTAATGAGGTAAAGACACCAGACTCTTATACACCAAAGAGCTTTATGTACACTCCCCAGCTACTTCTGAGAGGCATAAAAGCTGTTTATGCAGTGAGTGTCTCAATGTATTCAATGTGCATTTAATGGATATTGAGTTTTGGATATTGCTTATGCGTGTGTGTTTAATGATTCGTGTTTGTCATGTGTTAGGGTGTGTTGTGTGTGCGAGTGCCCACCTACAGCGATGCATCCGTGAGTCAGCCAGTGGCTGTGTGCCTGTATGTGTCCAATGGGAAGAGGAAGAGGAGCAGCATGCATTGCTTCAAATACCTTCCCAGTGAGTGGGACAGTGGGACGAGTGTTACTTAACACCTGAATGCAAGACTTAGTATTCATCTGATGTTTTCGCCTAATAGAAATCTTCTAGAAAATGTAAATCATATATTCTCCATATAAGCAGATTCAGCATACAGGATATTTTTGTTTGTTGTCCTCTAGCTAACTCCCCAGCAATGTTGTACTCTTTCCTCATTTGTATGTTTCTGTTTTTCGTTTCTCTCCCTGCTCTCATCTTTCAGTCATGTTTAAAGAAGAGGATCCTTTGTTGTCTCGTCCATCTCTCTTGCCCCTGGAGGGAGTAACTCTTTGCCCCGTTAGGGGAAGTGACGTAGGAGATAGGGCTCTGCATCTGGGACCTGATGCTGCCGCTGATGAGAGAGCCATGTCCTTCCACTTGCCCCCCTATCAGAGCGAATTCTCCTACCCCTCACAGGGCTACCAGGAGGAGTATGGCCATAAGCACGAGGCTCCAGATGACGGGGGCCGGGTTCTGAATGAGCGCAACCCCAGCTTTGAGACTCTGGAGCTTGGCTTCACGGAGCTTCTCCCCCCCCTATATGCTCGCGTCCCACAGCCATCCTCACCTGCCCCTTCTCCATCTCCATGGCTGGACTCCCCCTACCTCTCCTCCTCCCCCTCTCCCTCCCACTCCTCCTCTCTGAGCCCATTCCCTGCCAGCAGTCCCATCTCCACCTCCCCCCTGCCTCCTCTGCCTCACTCCCCATACCCCCACTGCCCCTATCCTCAGGAGATGTGTTCCTCCCCTCCGTCCAAGCCTAGCCGCTATCAGGAGCTGGGCCCACCTCCCTACATGCCGTACGATGGCTGGGAGCAGCAGGCCCCATCTGCAGAGGAGGAAGAAGCCATTGACTCGTTGAAGCTGCATGAGGGTCCTCTGAGTTTCACCAGCCCTCCACAAATGCAGCACATCACACTGGAGGAAGGTGAGGAGCACAGCACAGTTGCTGGACACAGATATTTGCCTGTACGTTAGGCTGCAGGCCTAGAGTAGCATCATAAACTCATGTTTAAGTGGCACAGCTGTTGGAATGTTGGAATGTGAAACCATAATGCTGTGAAAGGGCCTTAGGCTAAGAATATTAAGATGCAGACTGTGTAGTTTATCACATTAGTCACTTTGACTTACCGAAAGAAAAAAGAATGCTCCTTTATAGAAGGTCATTCATTTGATCATTTACTGGTTATTTGTTAGTTCTGTGCAAGTGCAATATAATGTAATGTGCAATATAATATCCTGATTTAATGATTTAATTTAATTGATTGCTACATTGATCATAATATCCTCTTCTGCAGTGAATGAGTTCATTGGTGAAGACATCAGGGCTTTTCAGACTGATCCTCACATGGACAGCAGACCTGGATGACAAGATTCTGCCTCTCAAAAATCATAATGTTCAGCCATAATAAGTGCATTATTAGTATTATATCATTCTTTTATATACAAGACTATATTTTTTTGTTTATTGCTCAAATGAAGCAATATGCAGTATTGGCTATGTGTGGTAAGTCAGAACACAAGGGTACAACTGTAAGTATGTTGATAGATACCTGTTAGTTCATATATGAATATGACTGCAAATTTGAACAGAGCTAATGTTTTTAATCTGTTTTCAGAATAAATTATCTTTGCAGTGTCTGTTCCCTCACATGTTCATTTGTTTATTCTTACAGCACTTTAATATTATAAATTCTTCATAGTGTGTCTTTAACTTGGTACTTGTACTGATAATTGTGAACTTGAGAAAGCCTCACATGGTCACACCCTATATTCTGGCATCAGGACAGATCTATAGTATCAGTGTTTGAAAACAGCCTGAGGTCCAGCTATTCTCTCAGGTATATAGAGCTGGATTAGGAAAGTTATGGAAGGACACTCAACAGTGATGCCCAGACTCCAGGAGTGTCACTGAGGCCAGACTGCCTTTCCACAGTTTTAATTGGGCCTGGTGAGAACACCCTCCCCAGGCCACCCACAGACCACCCATAGACCTCCCTCCACAGACCACCCATAGACCTCCCTCCACAGAACACCCTCCTCCCATTCAGGTTCTGAGGAGAAGTGACTGCACACCATTTCCGGTGTTAACAGGACAGATTTTCCATTAGTAAGTTAAGATATCACAAAATATAAAAATGATCTATTTGAAAAAATAGCTTAACCTATTGAAATGTGTATACTCTGTTAAAGACAAACACATCTATTCCTTCTCTGCAAATCTTTGCCATATAAAGCGATATTGGTCTATTCAGCTCTGACTGCTTCACACGATCCCTCAAATATATGAGCGTGCAACAGCAAATTAAAGTTTTATGAATCTGGATATACTAAGAATTGTTTCCTTCAGCTGCAAATGACAGCTGAAGATCCAAATCCCTCCGGTGTTAAACAAATCTATCATGTGGGAATGTTTTGTTTCTGATCTTCCAGACAGCAACATACTGTTTTTCAAGAGCAGTTTATCCATGTTATTGTAATGTTATTTTAAAGGCGTTGATGATGTGGCCATGGCCAGAGCCTTGGCCTATCAGGTCTGCAGGAGCAACACGTCTCCTCAGCATTCCAAATGAGACAGAAGATGGTGATTACAGTAAGATCCTGTACACCTGTACATAGCTCAGTATGTCACCCAGTCACAAATTATACCCACCATCTTCAAGCACTTCAACACATAACTATTATATTCTAATATTTAGCTTATGTGGTTTATATTTATTGTGTTATATGAAAATACACAATACTGTATAATCACTCATCTTTCTGACTGCGATTTGCTTTTTTTGTTGCTGTGCCTACACCACTAGGGGGCATTGCTTCTTTTCTTTACTTTTTAGACCTTCCTGTTTCGGTTGCATTTGACCTTTTGACCAGGTGCACTATAGTGCATGATGAAATATTCTGTTTTTGCTACTACATTACATTACAACAGCAAAATGTTTTTTCCTGCAATAAAAAAGCAAACATTGCATCTTTACGATCTCTATTTGAGGTTGATCAATTTAAGAGAAGTAGCAACTAATTATGCTTATGCAGAGCATAATTATTATATTAATTATATTAAAAAAACTCAGGAGCGATTAATCATTCATGGATTTAAAAAGTAAAATGAAAATACCTTTATTCTTACTATTATATAGTGTTATGACAAAACATTAAAAATAACTTATACAGCGGGTCACCACAGCACTTTTAGACCTTTAGATTGTGCATTACTTTTTATGAGCATCTTGTAACTGTAGTGGCAGCCTCACAGAGGTTAAGAGGAGGCCAGCTGCTTCCCTAATGGGTCCAAACAGAGAGTACATGAATAAATGCATTACAGACGTAAACAGACAGCGCTTCCCTCAAGGGACATTCCAGCGACAGGAATAGCAGAGGCAGAAACAGAACACACTGCAAGAGCATAAAGCATGTAAATGTTGAAAAATTATTGTTACAGCTTATTTGTGTGGTAACAGAATGTTATGCTCAAATGCATTTAAACAATGTAGCAGAGACAGTATCATGACAATTCCAATCCTGGGTGGAGGAGCTTTGGCTTCGTTGGTGTGGACTGTAATGCACCAGTAATGGACCATGATGGGCATATACACCCGATCTGACCCAAGGAACCTAGTTACTGTGCAATTCTGTCTGCCACAATGCATGGCCTTTCTCTCATGATGTCCCTGTGGGTTAGCTATTTTCATCCCTATGTATCTTCACTCAATCTCCTAGCATGTTGTCTGAGCCCAGCAGTTGTTACCAGTAATGGAAATACTTTAGGTGGTCAGTCCTGAAGTGTTCTCATGTCCACTGGTTTGAAACGCTTAATGACTATGCAACTGGATGTGACTCTTCCCTAGCCCAGAAACAGAACTCAGCAACATGGATCATGTCTCTTGTTAGTTCTTGCTTTGAGCAAATCTGACAATTGAGAATGTATCCTTTCAGTATCTCTATATGGTACAGAGCAATTACAGGTAATTGTAAGATAATTTGTTTATTTTAAAGTTATGAATGTGTATAGTTATTATTAGATTTACTTGTAGATTAAATTAGCAAAATAGGAAATTCCTGGAAATCTGAAATTGTTCATTACGAGTTCATAGGAATTTCCTTTTTTAGAATATTTTCGTGAAGTAGCTTGACCAACACCATGTCAATGGGAAAGGGCTCGTGACATTTGTGTAGGGAACATGGTAAACAACTGTGAGCCTGGCGAAAATTGAGAGGGAGACACAGAAATAAGGGAGGCGGAAGTTACAAGAGAGATAGAAAAAAGAGAAAGATGTGGTTCAAGAAGAGTGAAAATGAAAAGGTTGCCTTTGACTGATTTGGGTTTTCAACTGTGAAAACTAAGTTAAAGAGCAGTAGAAACAGTTGAACTTTTAAATTTTGAAATTTTATGCCATGTTGAAATGTTTTAAGATGGTTTTGTGAGAAGATAGAGGAGAGGATTTGAGAGTTCAGTTCTGCCCCGTCAAATACTGTATGTGGGGTAAAAACTTGGAAGTCAAATTGTATATAGATATTTCCTTCATGAAAAGTGTATGTGTCAGGATGGGGTGTGTGATTTGGTTGGGTGAAATGGTTGCTTTTTGTTTTATTTATGCAAGTACAAAACCAGTTTAGAGATTGTTTATCTGTTTAGAGACCTTTAATTTGACACACATATGCAATATTCCATTTATGTTATACTGCTAAGCTGAGACATTTGCTTTCCTTGTCAGATGCAGAGAAACAGGTCCAGGCTTTTATCTCATCAAGATTGGACTACTGTAACGCCAGGGGTGTCATGGAGCGATGACGAACAAGGGAAATAAACAAGGGAACGATAATAAGAGGGCAGAGTAACAAATAAGAAGGAAGTGCTAGGGAGTATGGGCGGGGCCAAAGGGAACCAAACAACATGACTGACAGGAGGGGGCAGAGCTGGGCGTGATAACTATTGTAATGGTATCGTAATTGGATACTCTAAAAAGTCACTAAATAAACTCAGAATGCAGTTGTACAGAATGCAGCAACGGAGACCTAACTAGGGCTAGACCACATTATTCAACCACATTAGTCCTATTCTCTTGGCTTTGTATCAAATAAATGTCAAATAAAAATTGTATCTAAATGATGTTGTCAACGAAAGCGCTAAATGGTCTGGCCCCACAATATCTGAGTGAACTCATTGCATACTATAACCCACCTCGCCTACTGCGCTCTCAAAATGCAGCCGAAGGAAGAGCCTTATTCTGTGAAGCCCCAGTCTTCCAGTTTCGGTGTAAGATTCAGACACACTCCCAATCTTTAAATCTACCCTTAAGATTTACCTATTTAATCAAGCCTTCAGTTAATCAACTGCATATAAAGGTGGGGACCCCATGGGGCCCCAGTCATACTCTTCTGGTAATCTGAGATGTTGATGTTGTCATCCAGCCATGTCATCACACACTCTAATTTGTGTTGATGATTTGGGTGGAATGCAGTTAGCCCCAGTGAGCCCTCATGACTGTGGTCACCTACCATTGCAATCATAGTTAAAATAAGGAGAATTCATAGTTTCATTAAACAAATTATCCATAAAGACATAGATGCCTGCCATTGCAGTTTGGGACTATTGACTAGTTAGTGTCAAATCCGGGTGTGTGTATGTGTGGTCTGTGTCCGTTTATGTCCATATATATTTCTTTTGGGTTTGATTTTCTGTGCGCAGGTTCATTCGTCTCACCTGTGGCTTGTCTCGTCAAAGTTATGTTGCGCTTGGTTCTTGTTTATGCTAAAGTATTTAATGTGTCGATGTTGTGCTTGTGGCTTGTCTTTGTTGGACTCTGTATTATGTGTTATTCGTTTGTGTTAGCATTACTATTTGTATTAAATAGATCGATTAAAGAAGCATTCTCGCATCTCGGCATCCCCACTCGCATTACAAATGCTATTTTTCAATTGACAACATGAGTTACAAAATGTTTGGTCTGCAGAGTGGTTAAATCCACACATTAACTGCTAACACTGAAACTGAGTGCATTTTGAATTAGTTACTGTTTACGTTTAACTAGAATAGATTTTAGACTAGTAACTTTACTCATACCCTAACCCTAGACTGTCCTAGATAAAAGGATGCTTGATCTAGAGGACACTGCAACATTTTTATCATTATTATATTACATTTTTGGTCTTTTTGTTTCTATATTTAGTGAGTTAGCTTTAAAGCGCTATGGTGCTTTGTAAGTTTCTATTTACAAACATAAACTAGATCGGAGGTGCCTCAGGGTCCAATTCAGAAGCAAGGAGCATAATCCAAAGATGGGGTGTTCAATTCCTATCAAGGTGTCAAGGCAGGGACAGCTTGGAGAAAGAATAAAGACAGGATTGGATGAGATGAATAGAGTAGACAATATAGATGCACATTTTTTTGGCAATCAGCAAACCAGCACTCAGTGAAGCCAGGACCTTCTGGTCACAAGACTGGTTCTTTAACCAGACTCTAATGTTGAGCACAGGGGCAGGCTGATTCTATGATTCAAGACTAATTCATACATGATTAAGTAGAGTCATTCTGCGACACAATGTCAAGGCTGTCTACTTCAATACAAGAGACAGTATTAAATCTACATCGAGATTACATAAGTGTGGGCCCTGTGACATTCAGATTGAATTCCATAGCATTTAGTAATGAGCTGAATGCCATATTGAGTGGGTCATGTTTTTTTCAAAATGGACGTTGAAGCCTCCTACAATATCTTGTACCTTTTGTAGCAAGTACTGGACAGAAGAAGTAGCACGCTGAGCATAAAGCGTCTTTGTACATGTAACGTTTTATTTAAAGTCAAAGTTAAAGTCAAATTTATTTATATAGCACTTTTTACAACACGTCACAAAGCAGCTTTACAATCGTATGGGTCCAGATCCCTAATGAGCAAGCCAGGGGTGACAGTGGCGAGGACAAACTCCCAAGCAGTGATTAGGAAGAAACCTTGGGAGGACCAAGACTCAAAAGGGAACCCATCCTCCATTTAACATGAAACAACAGCAAACAAAGAAAATATACAACACGCACACTTTCAATACACTGACAATAACAAGACACAAGTGCAGCACATAACGGAAGAAGAGCATGAGGAAGAAACCTTGAGAGGAACCATGACTCACTGGGGGAACCCATCCTCCTCTGGCCGACGCCGTTCACCATAACAACAGTAGTTAAAGAGATACATAAACAAGGAAGTGATGGGAATGATGAATAGTTCTCATCTCTGTGTGTATTTATATATGTTTTCTCTATGTAATTCTTATTCTTAAGAGTCCTAGACGTCTTGACGGTCAGTAATGGTAGTCCAGGGCTGTGGAGATACAGCCATAGCAGGGGGGAATTTGGGGTGGTGAGAGGGGCCAGGGCAATAGGTTGATCCTTAACTGGTTAGGCAGGAGGTGGCTGGCCCAGGGTGGATAGCAGGAAAGGCTCGTTTCTCCATGTCTCAGTATTTCTCGGGTAGGAGGGCAGCCATATGGAAAGGAAAGAGGGACAAATTATTCTGCATGGCACTATATGTGGGACAATGGAAATTTAAAGATTTCTGGAGTGTGCCAGCAACTCCGGCAAATTATTACAGCCTAGCTGAAAGGGCAGAACCAGAAGGTATCGCAGACTTGGGAGCATCCTGAGACACTGGCATCCATCCACTACACTGTTAACGAACTTGAGTGATCAAATGTAGTCACAGGATAACAGCACCAGCACCCCAGTTTACCATAGAACCCTTTGCTCATGAACCCCTGTATCTGTACCTTTATCTAAGGGGGCATATTAACTACCAAATGCTAAACTAAATAAGTACGTTTTCAACCTAGACTTAAAGAATGAGACTGGCAGAGTGAATGCAAGTGTGTATCAGAACCTTTTTCAACAACAAGTGGCTCCTTCCTTGCATTCATCACTCAATCAGCCAGCAATTTTCATGCAGGACAATGTCCCCTGTCACACAGCAGTAAAGCAGTTCCTTGAAAATGAAAACATTGAAACAGTGAAATGGCCAGACCAAGGTCCTGATCTAAAAGCAATAGAAAACTTCTGGAAAATCCTTAGTGACAAAGTTATGTTCAAGAAACCCAAAACAGTCACAGAACTGTGGAAGAGACTGGAAGAAATGTGGACCAAAATCACACCAGAGCAGTGTGAGAGACTAGTGATGTCCTGTGGCCACAGATGTGCTGAAGTCATTCAAAACAAAGGCCTGTACACTTCCTACTGATTACTGATTGTAGTAACCTTCAGAAAATTTAGTTGTAATCTTACTCTGTGCTACAGTCATTGCTGTTCCCATCCTCCGCCCAATGGAGGATGGGTTCCCTTTTGAGTCTTGGTCCTCCCAAGGTTTCTTCCTATTTCCCTGCCATCTTAGGGAGTTTTTCCTTGCCACTATCGCCTTTGGCTTGCTCATTAGGGATCTGGACCCATACAATTTGTAAAGCTGCTTTGAGACAACATGTGTTGTAAAAAGCGCTATATAAATAAAATTGACTTGACCTGACTTGACTAGTTATGATCATCAATAATGGAGACTAATCAATCAATCATCAATAATATGGTATAGTTAGACACCAAGTTTACACCTCCCACATAATCAGTTCGAGTTTGAGTGATTTGTTGCGTAAGTATAGCTCTGATAGAGTATAGTAGATTTGTGACCATATCACTGTTGTTATCAGTGTTGTCAGTACAGATGCAGGCCTCACACGTAGATTGTTATCACCTAGCGTTAGAATAGCGACGTAATGGGTGTTTGGAACACAGACTGCTAAAACCTTTAAAGTTTTAGACACCTTCGAGTGGTCGGTAGCCTAGTGTAGAGCTGGGTGGGGTTTTCATGTGTGGATTCATATACACAAGAGTGATCCTACGAGGAACGGCGACTCTGTCAACAGACCTTACGATTCCTTGTTTTTTTGCTGTCTGTATTGCTCCTACCAAGAGGAGAGACAATTAACAGGCCTGCAACTTTTATTATTGTCCTTGCTGGCAAAATCTGTCATTTGGTTCATGCGTGGCCTGGACTATTATGAGTTCATGTAATTCATGTAAAAGGAGAGAACTACTGAGTAATGTGTGTAGCATATTCTTGTTTATGTTAACATGAGATGGTGACTCATATGTGTTTGTAACTAGTCAGTGAATGTAACTGCTATTTTTTAATATTTCAGTTACTGAGTAAGAATTCAGTGTTGTTTCACTATACTTGATGGTGGTCTCCATTCACTGGGTGTGTGCATGTGTGTGTGTTGACATTTGTTTGTTCATGTTTGAGGTTGTTTGACATAGAAAAAGCCCACCCATAGTGATCAGAACAGTCACTCTCTAGAAGGGAAAAGAGTCTCTGAGTCAGATACATAAATTATGCAAAGCTCTCTTTCTTTCTTTTGATAACTTTTTTATTCAGAGCTCGATTACCACAACGCAGCAGTGTGACTTGCTCACACCGAGGGACAGAGAGGATTGGCCACATCATCCTGGCACACGTGTCTCTTGCTCTGGTTGATCACACAGTGAACACATTCTCCCTCCCACACTGAGAAGGAGTGTAACAGGCAGTAACAGCCAGACACAGAACCACAGACACTCTGCACAACAAACACTGCTTGATTCTTTGTTGTGCATGTGAGGTGATTGTGTAACTAATACAGCTTACTGAATGTAATATGTGAACAGCAAAGATGTACATACAAGAACACGAACACAAAGAATTCACATCTTCAACATGTTCTTGGTTTATATATAGTGCTTACATTAAATGAATACGTCTAAAATTATGACCAGACTGGTTATTTGAAAAGCAAAGTATATTCAAAATAATGACTAAACACCATTGATTGGTTTACTTCTGCGTTATGTTAAACATTTATATGTCAGCATATACAATTAATTCTCCATCTCAGTTTATTAGGAGTTATTTCTAGAGTTGGTTGTATGGGGACAAAACAAATGAACACAATGTAAACTTAAAAGTAAATATTTCTTTTACATATAAGCGTAATCAGTGATCACCAGTGTTATATGCTGCATTATATCAAGTATTATAACATAGCTAAGATAAAACTTTACTTTTACATTCATTAATGTGAACAGATTAATCTGAATGTTATTGGGACAGATGTAAAGGCAGTAATGTGATTCTCACAGCCTATAATCCTATGATTAATGTGATTAATTAAGATACTAATTAAGATACTGTTACATGTGGTCAATTCAGCATCAGATACATAGTGGAGACACAATAACCTACTTTTCCCTAACACTGATACAAACACAGGTAAAACACAGGCCTAAATATAAATGTTTCTGCTAACAGCTTGAATTTTAAATTTGCTTCTTTAAAAGTACTCTATTATATACTAAGTACTTAAAGTACTAAGCCAAAGCATCTTTGGTACAGTATATGATAGTATACTATTGCTGAAAAGTGAAAAGTAATATAACACTAAAAATGCAAATACTGAAAATGACAATACTGAAAAAATAACACCCAAAACCTTTCATAGCATACCTTTGTTAAACAGGCCATTTGCATTCTAAACTTATTTATGTTATGGTGGGTGTGTTTGGCATGGCATCTGCAGTGCTCATGGTGACACAGTAATCTCTGCCTTTAGCATCAGCAAAACCTCAGAGCCCCTTCTGCTCTCGCCAAACATCATTTAGCGGAAGCACCCACCTCCATCCTTCTGACTAATCATCTCGTAGAAGACATGCGCACCCCCTCTCCTCTGACCAATCCTTTTTCAGAGGAAGCACCCAACCCCTTCTCTGCTGACCAATCATCTTTCATATAATGCAAATGGTGTTGATGGGGCTTCCGCAGGGTTCCATTTTTCTCTCAGGTGCCAGCACCACTTGACAGTGAGCAGAGCGCTGTTTTCACCATAATACTACAGGTGCCTCAACAACCAGGCTAGACGGTAACAAACACCAGTCTAGCGGAGTAGATCAAGTCGGCCAGGTACAGGAGGAAGTTGAGAGCAGTGAGCACAGCGATGGCCAGTGTTTTGTCCCATGGACAAAGTCCCATACTGGAGCCACAATCATTGGGCCTGTGGCTGCTCCCACCATGCTTGTCATCAAACTTGTAGATGGGCCAGATGATGGTTGCAGACAGGTACATGCCTACAGCCAGCAGGGCATATGTGGACAGGAAGCGAGCGAATGGGAAGGGCAGGCAACCAGTCCACTCAGCTACGCACATCACGATGATACCTGCTGACAGAATGAAGCAGATGCAGTAGACGGACAGGCACCACATGGTGGCGGCATTCTGTTTGTACGACACCGGCTCGCTGATGAACACAAAGATGACACAAGCCACGAAGGTCTCGCAGACCTTGAGCAAGCCTGGGGCTGTGGCCATGTAGCCAGCCACCTCGCCTGGGCGTGCCTTGCTCAGGCTCACTTCACTCAGGTAGGCGATGGTGGCGAGGCAGGAGAACACTGTGGACACGATGCGGCAGTTTATCATCTCATCGCGGCCGGAGTAGCCCTTCAGGAAGAAGAGGGGGAAGATGATGGAAGCAGAGAGGCAGAACAGTGAAGCATAGCAGGCAAATGTGATGGGGAAGTTCTTCCAGGAGACGGGTGCACGGGTCTGGAGGCCACAAAGCTCCACCAGGATGATCAGGAGTGTACCAGCAAAGCTAAAACTCCAGCAGAAGATACACCAGTCACCGGTACCATGTGTGAGAGAGGCTCCATACAGAGCCACGCTGAAGGCCACACATGTGAACACCATGGCTGCAACGCGTGCCCACAGCAGGGGAGTGGAGCGGAATACCACTGCCATGATCAGCTACACAGCTTGGACAGCAAGGAATTATGGGGAAATTTTCAACTTGCTCAGTGTGGACGTCTAGGTCTCTGGAATGGGAGAAACACAGAAAAAAGCAAAATCAACAGGATGTAACATTTGCATGTCAAATTAATGAGAAAACACCAATATGCTAATTTTTGATAGTTTCCCCATGATGACACTGTTAGGGAATGTGTCTTCTGTGTGTATATATTAATGTTATACAAAAGCTGTAAACATTGTATCTCTACTTTACACAAATGTTGCATAACCTTGTAGCTCTACTTTACCCATGACACTCAGATGTTTACATTTATTTAACAATGCTGCTTACATCGTAAGTAAAATTCTAACAAATTCCTTTACACTTGTAAAATTTAAATACCACTGCAACAAAATGACTCAGAGGAGCACTCGAAATCCCTGCCCTTCAGCCCGTGGTTTAGTGAAAGCCTCTGACTAATATATTCCAGCTATTTAGACAGACTTGGTGCCAGAGAAATTTTTACTCAAACCTACAATACATTTGTCCATTGGCTTCTGTAGGAGGAGCCAGTTAGCAGGACAATTGGAGCATTCAAGCCCCTCCTGTTAGCTCTCCTACACTTCACTCCAGCAAGATGGAATTATCTCTCTCTCCCTCACACACACACACACACACACACATTGAGGATTGGTATAAACAGTGCAGACATGTCTGATTTAAACCTACACAGCAGGCCAATGGGGAGGGGTCACCAAGAGTCTGGGATGTCTGGGTTGTCGCAGCGAGGTAGGGAGGGAGAACAAGAGGCAGAGAGGGAAAAAGAGAGAAAGGCAAACAGAAAAAGAAAAGAGATAGAGGGTTGATGAAAGACTTACATGAAAGACGTGAACGCAGAGCTGAATACAGAGAAGTGAGCTGAGGGGTTTGAGTGAGTGCAGCTGCTCTTTCACCTCAGAGAGACTCAAATGTTAAACACAGACTGGAATTGCAGAGCCATGAGTCACATCTCCCTCGCTACATCCCTCCCTCCCTTCCTCCCTCCCTCCCTCCCTCCTTGCTCCCTCGCTTACACTCCCTCTCAGCTCTCTGTCAGAGTTTCCAGCTTGCTGATGCACACCAGATGTTGAGGATCCCGCCAAACAGCAGCGTGAGGGAGACATGCCCAGTGGTTTAATGTCGGCCACTTACTCAATAGCAACTCTCACCACTCATACTGTCTGGTCCCCTCGCCACTATTCTCTACTTTTTTCCTTCAGACTCAGTCTCAGACTCAGTTTTACAAAACTGCTGGAAACTCGGCACCGACTCTGGAAGAAATGTATCTGTTTAGTTTCCGACAGACCAATGGCACGGACGGAAATAATGTTACAGCTCTGAATCTCTTCCAAATGAATCAAATGAATGTGTTCTCAAGTTTGCCATCACACAAGTAGAAAGTACTCCCTCTGCTACAGTGTCTTAACACTGGACAGAAAACAACTTCGAATAGTTGTTTCCATAGCAAAACAATAACAAAAAAGCAGGAACTAGACATCTCTAGTGATCATGTGGCAGGCCATGAGACACTAGAACACTAACTTAACTTCATATGCAAATCTTGATAAATTGCCCAAAACACAGTCACTAGTCACTGTAGCAGGAATTATGTCTACATATCCTTGCAGATTTATTTTCATTCATTTTTCAAAAATTGCAACACTACAAATATTGTAGATAAATCGATTAGTTGATACTCTTCGATTCACAATATCTTACACAGAGCACTTTTAACCACACAAGAGTTTAAATACACCAAGCACTGCATTCATTTATATTTAGTTAAATTTATATTTAGTTAAAAATGGGGAAAATCTAATAAATTTGCAAAGTAACTCATTTTAATCACTCACAAATATTACTAACTAAGTCCCTGTATTCGTGCACATGGAATCACACAAAACACACATGTCTGTTTCACGCGACCTACGGTGGGTGTGCCTCTCCACGCACCGCACCCAGCGGTGCGTCACTCTGTTAAATAACTGATCAACTCTAAATGCAAATATAGTAGATGCAGCACGATATTTAGAGAAAAAATTATTATTTGAATTCGAACTTCTGTATTACTGGCCATTTTATAAATATATTCAGAAACTGGCGAATGTAGTTAGAACACATAAAAGATGATGTGAAGACGCAAACCACACGAAATGTAACCTCCACTTACAGAAATGAAAAATCGAAGTTGACAGTCGCGTGTAGTTTGCTAGTGTGCAAAACAAATTACCAACAAGGTGCCTTTTTTCTTCATATCTAAACAAACAAGCTAAACATTACATTTTTGTTAGCCTACCTGTTTTTGTCTTCTCCCTGAAATTGTCTCCGTTATCTTTCTCATTCAGTGCTGAGATCAGAAAGGGCGGGTGCAGGCACGGATTAAACTTTTCTTCTGACCTCAGCATTACAATGAACGCGCCAGAGGAAAATCCCCTTCAACTCCGCCCATAACCTTCCAAATTAGGTTAAAAATATCGGTGTTTCTCTCTCTCTCATTCTCCGTCTCTCTCTCTCTCTCTCTCTCTCTCTCTCTCTCTTTTCCGTTATAAGCAAATGACGGATAACTAGTGGAAATTATTATAGAAAAATTTAGGATTTCAATGTCTCAATTGAATTTATGATTATATGAAAAGATCTTTTTCAGAAAACATCGTAGGAGAGTGGCAGTAATACCTTCCAAACATATGAACACAAAGAAACAACCAATTAATGATACATAAAATAAAAAATAGATATAATACTGTGTTATGGAAGCTGTGTTATTTATGGCATGTTCACATCTCTGCAACATCAATCAAAAAACACAAGAAAATCTGCAAATTGTACTCTACAATATTACATTGCCAACCACCAGTGTACATTTCAATAAGGCGTCCTCATATTTGAGACAATAATCTTTATGTTAATATGTGCTGAGAACCACTATTTGCAAGGTTCTACTTTTTAACCAAACAAACAAAACAAAAACATTTTTCAACAGCAGCCCCAAATGAAGTTTTTTCTTTTAATAATGTGGTAAACAATAGATGTGCATACTATCACCCTGCAAGTACATCATATCCTCCGTTTGTTTATGTTGCTAGGTAATAAAACCAGTGACTATGGAAACCAGATGCCTGTTATGAAGCATTTACAAAATGTGGTTAAAGTGATGTGGGACTCAAGAGTTCATTTCCGTTCAGAGCAGCTGCAAAGCAGAAATTCAAAAATAGAAATATGGTGTTTCCTCGTAGCCTCTGGCACAGACACACCCTGTGTGAGGAGCTTGCAAAATGTTCAGAAATTCAGAGGTATGGTCAACAATGTTATCATGTTATCATGTGAGGAGGTCTGATAATATGTCAATTTTTCTTTTAATTTCGCAATCATTTGCAAAATATATTGCTTTGTTTACTTCATGAGAAATATACAAAAAAACATGTCTTCTTCTTCTTTCGGCAATTCCCGTTTAGGGGTCACCACAGCGGATCAAACTCTTCCATCTAGCCCTGTCCTGAGTGTCTTCCACTGACACACCAGCCACTCTCATATCCTCTACCACTGCATCCATAAACCTCCTCTTAGGTCTACCTCTCCTCCTCTTGCCAGGAAGTTCAATCCTCAAGGCCCTCCTGCCAATATACGTCTCCTCTCTCCTCTGTACATGTCCAAACCATCTCAATCTCGCTTCTCTAACCTTATCTCCAAAACAAGCTACATGTGCTGATCCTCTAATAAACTCATTTCTGATCCTATCCTTCCTCGTCACCCCAAGTGAGAATCTCAACATCTTCATCTCAGACACCTCCATCTCCCTCACCTGTCTCTTTGTTAGTGCTACTGTCTCCAGTCCATACAACATATCAGGTCTCACTACTGTCCTATAGATCTTACCTTTCATTATAGCCGACACCCTTCTATCACAGATCACCCCTGATACTTTGTGCCATCCACACCACCCTGCCTGCACTCTCTTCTTTACTTCTCTTTCACTTCTTCCATTACTCTGTACCTTCGACCCTAAGTAGGTAAATTCTTCGACCTTCACCAAATCAACTCCCTGTAACTGGACCTGTCCACCGTCTGCCCTCTCATTCACACACATGTACTCAAAAAACATGTGATCAGAGCTTATTAAAATAAATTACAGCATGTTCACATTGTGTTGGTACACAGTCCAAATCACTTTTTGTTATTTAGTTTTTACTGTTGTAAATGTAAATATGAAATAGAAACACTTAATGAAAAAAGTAATATTGTTTGCCATATTATTTAAGTTAAGCCAGTTTTATTTAAGTCAAGCCACATTTTGTCAATTGTGATTTTCACCCCAATCGAAATTTGTCCTCCGCAAATTTACCCATCTGTGCAGTCAGAGCACACACACACACTAGTGATCACTAAGGGGGCTGTGATGCACACGTGCCCAGAGCGGTGGGCATCCCTAGCCCGGTGCCTTGCTCAAGGGCACCTCAGTCATGGCCTCAGGACTGGGAATCGAACCCACGACCGACCCTCCGGTCACAAGACCAGTTCCCTAACAACCAATGACTGCCCATTATACATGCTGTATTATGCCTAATTCCTAAATAGGGAGTATTAAAGCTACTAGTACAAGAATAGGAGCAATATAATCGACTGATTTTGAGTCTGAAAAATGAGCTCAGTTTGTGCATGTTAGCTAAGCTTTATATATTTGTCCATACAATTACTGGAGTGCAAATTCTAGGCTGTGAATAGTTTTTTCTGAGGCCTACAAACTCTATCCACACAGCAATTCTACATATGTTTAATTAATGTTATTGAATACTGTATTCTACATATGTTTAATTAATGTTATTGAATACTGTATTCTACATATGTTTAATTAATGTTATTGAATACTGGTATTACTCCATGGCAATTATGGCATAAGTAGAAAACAGAAAAGAAGAAGATGTTTTATATGTTTATCTGTTTTATCTCCTCTGTAGCTAAGTTACACAAATGTTTATTCATCACATAGCAGTTGTCAGGTGCATTTGTGTGGGCAATGACATCATGAGTTCATGCTGCTCTGGTAGTCATGTGTCATCTTACTGTAATGTCTCATGGACTAGATTGTGTTAATGAATATAATTCACATGTTAATAACCAAATTATAGCAAACTAGTCAGTTAAATAATGAAATATTAATATTGTTATGTTTGCCTTCTCAGGTTGTCATATTGTGCATTGTATACATGTACTGCTATAAACCTTGTGTTACAGGATGGAAGTTCAATCCGTGTTCCATTTCAGGAATCCCTGCCACCTTTGTGTCAATTCCGTTCTGCTATCTGGACCAATCAGGATGTTGCTCCGCCTTCCGCTGCCAGAGTACAAAAGAGGCAGATAGGAGGAGCCTAGGGGGAGGCAGCAGACCAGCTTCCCAGCTTCCCAGCTTCCCAGCTTCCCAGCTTCCCAGACTAGCTTGGACAGCGGTTTGGTTGAAACCGTTCGTGGTGCTGCTAGAGCCGCTTATGTTAGACTTATTATGGAACTGTTGAGCACGATCTGTAATCTGTTAGTAAATCGTTGGTGCAAAGCTGTGTGTCTGTGCCAATCTTGACGTTAGGTGTGTTTGGTTATGTTTGTGTCTTTTGATATCTTTTTTGTTTGGTCTTTAAGCACCTGTATACAGCGCCCTCCATTATTATTGGCACCCCTAGTTAAAATGTGTTAAAAGCCTTAAAATAAATATTTTTTTTATTGCAGAAGCAGAATCTCACTCTGAAAAAAATTAGAAAAAAGCAACCTTCAAGTTAAGTGAAAAAAAAGAAAAAATCCTGACTAAGAAATAATTATTTCCCAAAAAATGCTTAAGGCTTTTAACACATTTTAACTAGGGTGCCAATAATTATGGAGGGCACTGTATATGTAAAAATCAATACAACCAAATACACCAAAATTAATGTTGAAACCCTTCTGCGATGTGTCCTTATTTAATTTAACTCTGTTTTTTTTTCTCAAGCCCTGTTATGGCAGGGACCCTAGACAAGATCATAAAAATATTCTCTACAACCTTTCATTTAGTTTTTTTGTTTGTTTGTTGTTTAAATGCATACAAGTTAACTCAAATATGTTTTCTACCACGTGTCTTGCATACTGCATTAAAATGAATCAAAGGTTCAGCCAATAATTACAGAAACAATCACCATTAAGATGAACATGCAAATCTTGTTGGTTGCATTTCATGATCTGTGCAGTAATTACTGACTAAAAGCCCTAATGCAGGAGACAATGTAAGGTGAACCTATTTATAAACCACTCAATAAACTTGACTCATTGCTAAGGAAGGAGTCACATGTCTGGTTCCTTAATAAATTCAGATCATTTCATGTTCACAGCAAAATGCTGAATGTTGATTTTAGTGTGCAAACTTTTTTATACCCTGTGAGTGCACCACCTTGACCAGCATTGCAAGGAGGAGCAACCTACACCACAAGGTGTGGCTGGTTGGTGTGAACAGGCAGATACCCCTGTGGTCTCCTGGGTGCCAGAGCGAACTCCCTACACCAAGGGTGAAGGAACGCAAGTGTGGTAAGGAACGCAAGTGTGGTAAGGTGCGCAAGTGTGGTAAGGTGCGCAAGTGTGGTAAGGTACGCAAGTGTGGTAAGGTGCGCAAGTGGTGGTAAGTGTGGAACGCAAGTGTGGTAAGGTGGCAAGTGGTAAGTGTGGGTGCGCAAGTGTGGTAAGGTGCGCAAGTGTGGTAAGGTACGCAAGTGTGGTAAGGTGCGCAAGTGTGGTAAGGTACGCAAGTGTGGTAAGGAACGCAAGTGTGGTAAGGTGCGCAAGTGTGGTAAGGAACGCAAGTGTGGTAAGGTACGCAAGTGTGGTAAGGTGCGCAAGTGTGGTAAGGAACGCAAGTGTGGTAAGGTGCGCAAGTGTGGTAAGGTACGTGCGCAAGTGTGGGTAGTGTGGTAAGGCAAGTGTGGTAAGGTGCGCAAGTGTGGTGGTAAGTGTGGTAAGGTGGTAAGTAAGTGTGGTAACGCAAGTGTGGTAAGGTGCGCAAGTGTGGTAAGGTGCGCAAGTGTGGTAAGGTGGTAAGGTGCGCAAGTGTGGCAAGTGTGGTAAGGTGCGCAAGTGTGGTAAGGTGCGCAAGTGTGTGGTAAGGAACGCAAGTGTGGTAAGGTACGCAACGCAAGTGTGGTGGTAAGGTACGCAAGTGTGGTAAGGAACGCAAGTGTGGTAAGGTGCGCAAGTGTGGTAAGGTACGCAAGTGTGGTAAGGTGCGCAAGTGTGGTAAGGAACGCAAGTGTGGTAAGGTACGCAAGTGTGGTAAGGTGCGCAAGTGTGGGAAGGTACGCAAGTGTGGTAAGGGTGCGCAAGTGTGGTAAGTGCGCTTAAAGTGTGGTAAGCAGCGCAAGTGTGGTGGTAAGGTGCGCAAGTGTGGTAAGGTGCGCAAGTGTGGTAAGGAACGCAAGTGTGGTAAGGTGCGCCAGTGGTGGTGCGCAAGTGTGGTAAAAACGCAAGTGGTAAGGTGCGCAAGTGTGGTAAGGTGCGTGTGGTAAAGTGTGGTAGGTGTGGTAAACGCAAGTGTGGTAAAGGTGCGCAAGTGTGGTAATTGTGGTAAGGTGCGCAAGTGTGGTAAGGTGCGCAAGTGTGGTAAAGGTGCGCAAGTGTGGTAAAAGTGGTAAGGCGCAAGTGTGTAAGGTGCGCAAGTGTGGTAAAACGCAAGTGGTAAGGTAAGTGTGGTAAGGCGCAAGTGGTGGTAAGGAACGCAAGTGTGGTAAGTGTGGTAAGGTGCGCAAGTGTGGTAAGGTGCGCAAGTGTGGTAAGGTGCGCAAGTGTGGTAAGGTGCGCAAGTGTGGTAAGGTGCGCAAGTGTGGTAAGGTGCGCAAGTGTGGTAAGGAACGCAAGTGTGGTAAGGTGGTACGCAAGTGTGGTAAGGTACGCAAGTGTGGTAAGGAACGTAAGTGTGGTAAGGTACGCAAGTGTGGCGCAAGTGTGGTAAGGTAAGCGTGGTAAGGTGCGCAAGTGTGGTAAGTGTGGTAAGGGCGCAAGTGTGGTAAGGTGCGCCAAGTGTGGTAGGTGCGCAAGTGGTAAGGAACGCAAAGTGTGGTAAGGTAAAGTAGTGGTAAGTGTGGTAAGGTAAGGTCTAAGTGTGCAAGTGTGGTAAAGGTCGTAAGTGTGGTGGTGTAAGGTGGCGCAAGTGTGGTAAGGAACGCAAGTGTGGTAAGGTACGCGAGTGTGGTAAGGTACGCAAGTGTGGGAAGGATCGCAAGTGAGGGAAGGAACGTAAGTGGGGGAAGGTGCGCAAGGGTGGTAAGGTGCGCCATGTGGTAAAGTGTGGTAAGGTGCGCAAGCGAAAGTGTGGTAAGGTGCGCAAGTGTGGTAAGGTACGCAAGTGTGGTAAGGTGCGCAAGTGTGGTAAGGTGCGCAAGTGTGGTAAGGTACGCAAGTGTGGTAAGGTGCGCAAGTGTGGTAAGGTGCGCAAGTGTGTGGTAAGGTGCGCAAGTGTGGTAAGGTGCGCAAGTGTGGTAAGGTGCGCAAGTGAGGTAAGGTGCGCAAGTGTGGTAAGGAACGCAAGTGTGGTGCGCAAGTGTGGTGGTAAGGAACGCAAGTGTGGTAAGGTGCGCAAGTGTGGTAAGGTAAGGTGCGCAAGTGTGGTAAGGTACGCAAGTGTGGTAAGGTACGCAAGTGTGGTAAGGTACGCAAGTGTGGTAAGGTGCGCAAGTGTGGTAAGGTGCGCAAGTGTGGTAAGGTGTGCAAGTGTGGTAAGGTGGTGAAGTGTGGTAAGGTGCGCAAGTGTGGTAAGGTGCGCAAGTGTGGTAAGGTGCGCAAGTGTGGTAAGGTGCGCAAGTGTGGTAAGGTGCGCAAGTGTGGTAAGGTACGCAAGTGTGGTAAGGTGCGCAAGTGTGGTAAGGTGCGCAAGTGTGGTAAGGTGCGCAAGTGTGGTAAGGTACGCAAGTGTGGTAAGGTGCGCAAGTGTGGTAAGGTACGCAAGTGTGGTAAGGTGCGCAAGTGTGGTAAGGTGCGCAAGTGTGGTAAGGTGCGCAAGTGTGGTAAGGTACGCAAGTGTGGTAAGGTACGCAAGTGTGGTAAGGTGCGCAAGTGTGGTAAGGTGCGCCGAGTGGGGGCCGTGTCTGTTCACCCAGGGTTTCCAAAGTTCCTGATGCCAAGTCCCTAGTGGACGTCTCCAGAGACCGCCCAGCCAGCTGTTCCAGAGGCCCACCAGGGGCCTATTCCAGTTCCTGTGCCCCGAGAGAGGCCTGTCCCAGTTCCTGAGGCCCATGTGAGGCCTGTTCCTGAGGCCCAAAAGGGGCTTGTGAAAGTTCCTGTGGCCGAAAGGGGTCAACTCTCATTGCTGTGACCTGGATGTGACCCGCAGCTAATCCTGAGGTGAAACCCTCAGACCGGTTTTCATTCTGGGTTTCCATGCCTGGTATTTTGTATTTGCAAGTCCCTTGTAATTGATTTCATGTGTCCCTGGTTCAGTCTTCTTGATTTTCTGTGTATTTAAACCCTGTGCTTGGTTTTATGTGTGGCTGGTCATTGTTCTCTATACAGCCCTGGTGATCATCTATGTATTTAAGGTAAAGGAAATTCAGGTTGTTAATTTAGGATGTATAATTCTCTACGTGTTGGTTTTGTTTCTGACCATAATGGTATGACCTTTGACTGTGACCATAACTCTGTATGGATTTGCTAATAATAAACCTCGCTCTACTCATGCATGGGGCGCATGTGTCCACCTCATCACTCCATGACGTCACAGAATGACCCGCCCAATATTCTCGCTCCACCCCCATGGCGTTACACTGACAAAACTGACCTGCCGATACAATGTTAAACATCCTTTGTGAAACAGCTGTCCAATATAGAGCAAATTTAGTAATAGGTTAATTTTGCCTATGCAATAAAAAAGTTTATATAATTACATTTACAATGTTACACAAGATATTTTACCTTGGGTTGTTGTGGTAAATAATATTCACTTTTAGCTTATACATTGATTTGTATATGGTTACATTTATATTTATTGATTAACAAAAATGAAATTTATTATGGCTAATTTTACTTTAATTTATAAATTTGTTAATGTACTGTAGTATAACACAAAATAATGCTTTAAAACCATCTTCAGATTCTAACTGCAAGACACTGAGAGCAAAACCTCTTCACAGCACTTTGAAGTTAGCACCTTGTCCACCAGCTGTGCTGGACGGAACACTAAAAAAATAAAGTCATCTATCAAGTTACCCTGACAGCATACCAAAGCACATGCCAGTGGGTGCCATCTCCCTGGTGTTTTTCAAAATATTTCTGTGTTGTACTGGATAACTGCATCTCCGTCACAGGGCTGACACACAGGTCTCATCACCAGCAACAATACAGCAGTGCATACAGAGAGAAACTTGTGCTTCATTATCAGCAGAACAAAGGAGAGGCATGTACTGCTTGGACTGGCCTATGGCAGTTTCACCTGTACCTCTGCAGCTGGACCAGCCCTGTGCACTGAGGCATCATAAGGAATACCTCTGCAGCTGGACCAGCCCTGTGCACTGAGGCATCATAAGGAATACCTCTGCAGCTGGACCAGCCCTGTGCACTGAGGCATCATAAGGAATACCTCTGCAGCTGGACCAGCCCTGTGCACTGAGGCATCATAAGGAATACCTCTGCAGCTGGACCAGCCCTGTGCACTGAGGCATCATAAGGAATACCTCTGCAGCTGGACCAGCCCTGTGCACTGAGGCATCATAAGGAATACCTCTGCAGCTGGACCAGCCCTGTGCACTGAGGCATCATAAGGAATACCTCTGCAGCTGGACCAGCTCTGTGCACTGAGGCATCATAAGGAATACCTCTGCAGCTGGACCAGCCCTGTGCACTGAGGCATCATAAGGAATACCTCTGCAGCTGGACCAGCCCTGTGCACTGAGGCATCACCTCTGCAGCTGGACCAGCCCTGTGCATGATGCCTCTGCAGCTGGACCAGCCCTGTGCACTGAGGCATCATAAGGAATACCTCTGCAGCTGGACCAGCCCTGTGCACTGAGGCATCATAAGGAATACCTCTGCAGCTGGACCAGCCCTGTGCACTGAGGCATCATAAGGAATACCTCTGCAGCTGGACCAGCCCTGTGCACTGAGGCATCATAAGGAATACCTCTGCAGCTGGACCAGCCCTGTGCACTGAGGCATCATAAGGAATACCTCTGCAGCTGGACCAGCCCTGTGCACTGAGGCATCATAAGGAATACCTCTGCAGCTGGACCAGCCCTGTGCACTGAGGCATCATAAGGAATACCTCTGCAGCTGGACCAGCCCTGTGCACTGAGGCATCATAAGGAATACCTCTGCAGCTGGACCAGCCCTGTGCACTGCACTGAGGCATCATAAGGAATACCTCTGCAGCTGGACCAGCCCTGTGCACTGAGGCATCATAAGGAATACCTCTGCAGCTGGACCAGCCCTGTGCACTGAGGCATCATAAGGAATACCTCTGCAGCTGGACCAGCCCTGTGCACTGAGGCATCATAAGGAATACCTCTGCAGCTGGACCAGCCCCTGTGCACTGAGGCATCATAAGGAATACCTCTGCAGCTGGACCAGCCCTGTGCACTGAGGCATCATAAGGAATACCTCTGCAGCTGGACCAGCCCTGTGCACTGAGGCATCATAAGGAATACCTCTGCAGCTGGACCAGCCCTGTGCACTGAGGCATCATAAGGAATACCTCTGCAGCTGACCAGCTGTGCACTGAGGCATCATAAGGAATACCTCTGCAGCTGGACCAGCCCTGCACTGAGGCATCATAAGGAAACCTCTGCAGCTGGACCAGCCCTGTGCACTGAGGCATCATAAGGAATACCTCTGCAGCTGGACCAGCCCTGTGCACTGAGGCATCATAAGGAATACCTCTGCAGCTGGACCAGCCCTGTGCACTGAGGCATCATAAGGAATACCTCTGCAGCTGGACCAGCCCTGTGCACTGAGGCATCATAAGGAATACCTCTGCAGCTGGACCAGCTCTGTGCACTGAGGCATCATAAGGAATACCTCTGCAGCTGGACCAGCTCTGTGCACTGAGGCATCATAAGGAATACCTCTGCAGCTGGACCAGCTGAGGCATCATAAGGAATACCTCTGCAGCTGGACCAGCTCTGTGCACTGAGGCATCATAAGGAATACCTCTGCAGCTGGACCAGCCATGTGCACTGAGGCATCATAAGGAATACCTCTGAATACCTCTGCAGCTGGACCAGCTCTGTCTGTGACTTCACTTTGCATTTTCCTTGTGACCTCTTTCATTGTCGGCCTGTTTTGAAAAGGGGGCAGGTGATGTCTAGATATTTTGTGCATTTATATATAAATGCATATATTCCAACTCATACTGAATTTGTGTGTTTGTGTGTGTGTGTGTGTTGTAGTGATACCTATTGGTATCAGATGTGCAAAAGCAAGTACATGTCATCTCCATAGGCAAACACTGGCAGTAGAATGGGTAATCTCAAAGCTCAGATGACATTATGTGGCACTGTCATGGTCTGTCACCTTCACCACAATTAGTTTCAGTTAATGAAAGAGCGGTGAGCAGCTGCACACAAAATCACTAAGTATAGTGTTAGGTAGAGGGAAAAG
Source organism: Brachyhypopomus occidentalis (assembly GCA_020368025.1). Classification (NCBI taxonomy): domain Eukaryota; kingdom Metazoa; phylum Chordata; class Actinopteri; order Gymnotiformes; family Hypopomidae; genus Brachyhypopomus; species Brachyhypopomus occidentalis. Next base: position 123,467 of record JAGXOD010001403.1, read on the forward strand.
AGACGTAATCCAATGGCAATGTCAAAAACAGTCCAGTTCAGGTTAATTCGAAACGAGCATAAACCAGTCAGAGGCACAAAAGGGGAAGTCCAAAAGAGAAGAGAATAAGACAAACTGGGTCAACCCATGTAGAACAATTGCAATCAGAATAAACGCTCTGTATACTTCCAAAGATGTGTAGGACTCTAGCGAAAGTTCTGGTATATAAAATGGCCTTGTGATGAGAAAAAGGAGTTAATACTGTGGGGGAACAGGTTAGACGACGCAGGGAATTCCAGGAGTTGCAGTCTCCTGTGCTGAGCTGCATGACAGGAGGTATAATGATCTGGGGTTGTTTTTCAGGGTGTGAGGTATAGGCTATGCAGTTCCAATGGAGGTTGTTGAAGCTGTAGATGCAATGGGGTCAACTCCATATTAAATGTCTATGGTTTTGGAAAGGGATGTACAACAAGCTCATGTAGGTGTCATACCGTTACACATATGTTTTGCTCATATAGTATATAAAATAGATAAATAAATAAATGCCATTGTATAAATAAATAAATAAACATCATTGTATATGCATCAAGGAGAAGCCCAAGGAGGCCTGGGTGGAAATGTTCTGTGTATGACTACATCATAACCTGAAAGGTCACGTAATGTTATGCATATATTAGCCAATGTGTCTTGTTAAGTTAACGATGACCAGTGGAACTGGTTATGACATCATATCCTAGTGGTTCCTAGGAGTGGTTGTATATGTTGCATGAAATGAAATTGGTGATGGATACTGCCATCTAGTGCATTTTAAGGAAAAGTCTAGGGAAAAGACGCCCATATTTCATAACGCCAAATATAGGGCACGTGCGTCTCAGTATGTAGGCTTCCGGTGTGCTGCATACCTTACACTTTTCATTCGTCAACGAATAATTTTTTTTGTATATATATTTCCTCAAACGTTTATTGGAAGTTTTGAGACTTATTTGTTATTTAGCTACTACTATCCAGTATATAATATTTGTCAAATAGACCCAAACAATGTTAGGTTGTTTCACAGGAATACTCGAAGGCTACCTCAAAATGATTCACCATTTTTTGGTTTCGTTATGTATCTAAAGGAAGAACCATGAAGAAGTTACTTCACTTTTTACACACGAGTCATGTGGGGTCATGTGGGTTTATTTTATTTTTTCGTTAATTTATTATATAATTGTTTTGATTAATAATGGCGTATCAGCTCTTCACTGAAAAGCGTTGAATGTGATGTCTACCATATTCGGCAGTAGACCTACTGTTCAGTTCAGGTGTTGAGTCAACTATCGCGTCATTACAGCGCTGACACTTGCTGCAGGGGCGGGCATTTGCGTCAGTGCTGTTCAAGGCCATTGTAATGCAGTAGACTACACAGCTAGGAAGTAAAAAAAAAAAAACCGACAGGAATTCAAAGCTTTTGTAAACATGTAGTTTGATGTCGACGTGATTTCGTCTTAGTTCGTTGCTTTCTTAGTTAGATGTGTTTTTTTTAATTTTAGTAAACATCCGCCTACAAGTTTTCGTTTAATTAACAATACAGGTGAGCGGCTTCTTTTGGTAACTAATTTCTCTTACGCAGCTCATTTTCATAAGCAAAACGAAGAAAGTTGAGTTTTTATTCACAGGATATGATTACGTGCTCTAGCTAAGCGAATAACAGCAGGTTAAGACAGGTAAGTTTATCCACAAAATATATATATATATACGTTTGGCCGCCGGAGGTTTATTTTATAGCTTTCCTGGAGTCTGGGCATTACATAGTTCTGTTGCCATATTTATTTCTCCACAGCGCCCCTTTAGTAAATTTCACAGTAGAGACTGGTGAGAACGCCTACCGTGTGTATTAATCACTTTACTAGTAAAGGTGAGCTTTTTTCTTAGAGGATGAGGACACGCATCGAATCAGAACTGGATGACAAGAAAATATTAGGAAATCACTCTTTTCAGTGAGACATAAAAACCGTGATTTAATGTTGTCACGAGGACTAATAATTATCCATATAAGCTATTCCAACTGAGCTGGGGGAGAGCTGGTTTTACTGAAGAGTACCGAGCTTTGCACTTCCTACTTTACATTGGACAAGTATGAACATGCATACACTGGAGGTCTTTCTCGTTGATTTGTTTCCCTCACACCTCCGTCTTCATTTGCAGGTGATATGTGACGTGTGGTGAGACATAGTGCTTGTACATGTTACAATGAGTATCCCCAAGACCCAGGAAGTAGCCTGCCAGGATGTGGCAGCGTATGTTCTACAGATCTACCCAAGGTTGTCCGACACAACGGCCCCCTGCTGCACCCTTAAAGTTCAGAGAGGTGCCACTGCAGCCAGCGTCATCCAGAAAGCAGCAGCCAGTCTGGGCCTGGACACATCGAAGCCCTATGAGCTGGTGGAGGTGCGGGAGTGTGGAACAGAGGAGTGTGTCCTGCAAGCCAGCGACCTACCTGTTGAAAGAGTCCTGCTTTGGCCCCAGCATGTCCAATATCAGGTGCCACAAAGCCGTAGGTACTTTTTTGCCCTACAGGTGGGAAATTCGGATGAATCAGGCCGGTACGACCACATTTCAGCCAGCCATTGTGAGAAGGATACTCACAGGCCTGTAACACAGGGCACTGTTGTGACACAGCCTGAAGACTGCAAAGATCTGTGCAACCTCACCGTGCTGAATGAGAAAAACATCCTGAACACACTACGCTGCCGATTCCACAGGAACCAGATTTACACCTATGCAAGCAACATCCTCATTGCCGTCAACCCTTTTAAATTCCTGCCTATCTACAATCCCAAATATGTGGAGATGTATGAGAACCATATTCTGGGCACACTGGACCCTCACATCTTCGCTATTGCCGACGCCGCCTTTTACGCCATGCTGAACAAGCAGCTCAACCAGTGCATCGTCATCTCTGGGGAAAGCGGTTCAGGGAAAACGCAGAGCGCCAACTTTCTGATCCACTGCTTGACATCCCTGAGCCGCAAAGGTTGCACCAGCGGCGTGGAGAGGACCATCCTGGGTGCAGGCCCTGTGCTTGAGGTATGACACTGTAGAACATGGTTTGTTCAGTCCTCAGCAATTTCAAACCCAGTGTGTGGAAATCTAGATTGAGATGTTGGTGATAAATATTTAAAGATGATATAAAGAGATGCATCCACAGTTTGCTTCTAACCAAGGTATCTTTTCAGATTTGAAAGACTTTTGGTGGTTCTCAGATTTTGATTCATTGCTGTCAGTTTTTTATATTTGTTTACAATGAACTTACCTGCCAGTAGACCGTTGCAAAATGGAAAAAGTGACAGCTAATCAGGAAGTGCTGCTTAACCAATTTCTCTTGTGTGCTTGTTTCTGCCAGGCAAGATAATATCCTCACATAAGATAAGAGTTCCAGTTTGGTTACTTCTCTGTGGTGAGGGATTTTTTTAACTCAGGATTTTTTAAGTTACACTGTTAGGAAAAGAAGTCATTTCTGGCCAGTTAAGTAAAGCACTACAGATTAAGTTGTGGTCAACATTGTAATGTTCTCAGAAGTTGAACCTATTTAAATCCAACTTAATCAGACTTGGTCAAAAACATGGCCCTGTATAGCAGAAGGATTTGTATTTTTTTGAGACCTTAGTTTTGACTGAACGCCTTCTGTGAGTCAGTGAGTGCACAGATTGTTCACTTTTAGCTATTTCTTGGGCTGTTTGAATATTGAAAAAAAATAATTTGTATTATGAACTACTTGATTTCCATTGATCTTCTGGCTCTGTTCTTGGGCTTCTGACTCTACTGTTGTTGCTTCCTGGTTGTAATCCCTTATATATTGTTAAAAGTTGAATGCAGAATCCATTCAGTAAGATCACATGACTGGGAAGGTTTTCTCTCAGCTTCGTCTCCTGGGTCTCCAGAGAGACCACTAGCCCTTTTATAAATAGAGACTGAACTGTGTGCCATGCAGATGTATTGTGAAATGGCGTGATGTCTAACAAAATGGGGAAATGCTGGAAGCTCTCAGAGAAGCTTTCTAGCCTGCAACCAACTCGGCCTATAGCTGTTTTCTCCCTGCATGTTTTCAAAAAAATTACATTTATTCCTTTAAAATGCATCACACCTTCTTCTGTTATGCAAAGAGGAGCAGTTGATGTCGTCAGAAGCATTTTTCTTGTTGATGCATATAATCTGGGATGCATACAGCCTGGATTACATTTAGATGGTTTGTTATACTACTTTTTAAATGTTTAATTACTAAAATTTACCTCAGCACATTTTACCTTATCAATTCAGTCTAGTGTTAAAGCTTTTCACTGTGCTCCACGAGCAGTTAGTACTGGACATGGAGTAATGTTTGGGTTTGTAATTTCACTCAATTTCTTTGATCAGTGTCCAGAGTGAATGTACTGTAGACGTCAGTCTGGTAAAGGTTCATTCTGATTCTGGTAAAGGTTTAGCGCCACATGGCCTTCATCTTATCCCTGCAGTGTGTGTGCTGTCAGAGAGCAAGGGATTAGCAGAGAGAGATTGTATCTCAAACAGGTCACACTAGTTGTCAGGATTTCCCAAAGGCTTTGCCTTTCAACTGCCATGCCCAAGAACACTTTATTTGACTGATAGTTGGCAGGCTAAGAGTCATTTTCTCTAATTAACAAACACGGTGTGCCCAGCTGACCATGGCTGACCCATTGTGGGCACATTGTAGCCATTGGCTGTGCTTTCTTTGTTGCATTCTGTGTTGTGCATTTTGGCTGACCTGTCGGTATACAGCTCTGCCATGGAATTCCTCTACAGGGTTTGGAATGGTTTAAAGTGAAAAAGAAAATGTAAATATTTGAGTTCTAAATACATTCAACCAGAAGTTTGATTGGGTATGTAGTAATACAAGCCATTTGTTTAACAGACAATTTGCCCTGTTAATAAATAACTTTTTACTGGTTGAATCATGAGTTGTATTCAAGAGCCTGAAAACCCCATGAAGTTGAATCTGTCGTCACACCCCAAATCCATGATGACTTTCTCACATCTAAATGACCTGAAAATCTTTCTGCTGTCAAACGATTCAGCATGTTCGGTCATTCAGAGTCATTCAGCCCATTATCATTAGGGAGCCTGGTAGAGAAAAAAGAATTCCACTTCAAATGACCTCTCTGTTCCAAAACTGGTTTATGACTGAACACTACCATTATATCTACAATGCTTAGCATAATGCTAATCTGCATGATGGCTAATGTTGATATAATTCCTCTCTTCGTATCCTCCTCCCACTATACTTGTCACTCAATATGCACCTTCTCCACACACACACACACACACTCCTGGGCCAGCCCCTACTGTGAATTATTCTAAAACACAAAAAGGGCAGACTAGCACAGATCAAGGGTGGATGTACTCTTTAAAAATGGACTTGTGCATAGGTTTAGAATGGATCTCTGATACAGTAGGGTTGAACAGTCATTGGTAGTCTCAGGTTGCTACTGCTTTGGAGTGATTGTATTAGAAGGGCACTTGATCCTCTATTTGTCATTTGAATGTACTAGCAATACATGTTTTCTAATTTGTTACTTGAGAAGGATCTATAATCCAATAGAAGATATGTGTGTAAGGAAACATTTACACCGTTCTTCCAAAACCTGCTCAGTTTGACATCTGAAAGTGGATCTGAACTGTTGTTTAAAGTGTACAATGGATTAATTGCATTTATTTTCATATGCAAACCCTGCACAGCTGCCTATGTGAAGGAGTGCACATCATTACCATACAGTTGGTATTCTAACATAGAATTCAGATTCGGTGATTGACTTATTTTTGTCCCACTAATGGACTCGGCATCACGGATTGGCAACTTCAGCCTCTGTCACAAAAGTGGTGGCATTCTCAGAATACCAGAGCAAGCAAAAACATGCTAGAACTTGCTGAATCATAACAGCTGATACAAACACATGAACAAAGGTTAGGATTACCTGTCTGGGCCTGGTGCTTTAGTACAGACCATCAATGCATGGTTGAGGGAATGACACCAGGAGCATTTTATGGACCGATACAGTGGATTCAATGAGACTGACAGCATGGTACTATAATAGAACAAGGATGTAGCTAGGACATTCCTGAATAGGTAGATGGGGGTGGTTTAAAGGTAGGTTCATCAGGAGGAGGAGTTCAGTGCAAGAGGAGTGTCTGTGTGAAAAGGGCGTCAGACACACGCAAGCCTGTTGGGACAGGAGCTGAGCTGTGCTGTCACCACTTGTCATGAACACGTTCTTCTAATCAGACTAGGTCAATACACTCACATCTTGGGCTACCTTTTGATTTTTACTAAAATATGTCTGCATATACATATAGCTGTACCCAATAGTCATGCATCTTATAGCTGTGCTCTGCAGTCCAAAGAAAATTTTTGGCTGTGGATTTAGCAAACATAACTCTATACAAAAATAGCTGGTGATTACTTATCACTTTAGTGGTATGACAAAAATAACTTTTCTCATTTTCACATCATGATGAGAGATCTACATGTGGTTTCACATTTGAGGTTCCTCAAATTGTGTCTTGCAGATTTCTTGGAAACTGCTACGCTAGAAAATGCTAGTCATCTTTAATCGCATAAAGCTGAGCCAATATGGTGTTGAATAATTTAAATACATTATTTTTCTCTGTATTCCTTCTTCAACAGGCCTTTGGCAATGCAAAAACAGCCTACAACAATAACTCAAGCCGATTTGGGAAGTTTATCCAAGTGAACTTTTTGGAGGGAGGCATTGTGAGAGGGTAAGTCTACCTCAGGTACTCTCATGTGTGACACATCTGCAGCTAATCCACACAGCCTATTGAAAGCATGATAACATCTGTTGGTTCTTCTTACACCTGACTCTTTCTGCATGCTATAGGTTGAGGTTCACGCAGTATGCATATCTCATGTGCAGTTGTGTGTTTTAATTAAACCATTCTTTTTCTTGTGCTAACTCCTTCTACGCTCACATAATTGTCATGGAATTACTTGAAGAGGAAAGATACACCAAGCTTGCCTTTCTCAAACATGGTTTGATTAACTTTCAGAGCTACAATTGAGAAGTACCTACTGGAGAAGTGCCGTCTTGTGACCAGAAAGACTTCTGAAAGGTATAGACTTAACTGAACTTCACCATCAAACCACTGTCTCCATAAAAGTACTGCCTTAGTAAAGGAAGTGGCTTTCTTTTCCTTCACCTACACTACAGGAATTACCATGTTTTCTACTACTTGTTGGTTGGTGCCTCTGAGGAAGAGAGAGAGGAGTTCAAACTCTTGGCACCAGAAGATTACAACTATCTCAAACAGGTATTGACCCCCTAAGCTACATGGAGGATTCCTGCTCCACTCTAAATCCATTTATTTCTGCTTTAATAACTGTGTTATGTTCTGGCATAAACGTGCTTTCAGATTCGCAAACCTGACCGATCATGATAACCAACATCTAAATTCAACTCCAGCTGTTATAAACCGAGCACGCCCAAGATGGTGTACCAGATAATGTGGTGCTGGGTCCAGTTATAATGTTTGTGCGCTCATGTTGGCCTCTGGGAGGTGGTGTATTGTGTTCTGGTTTGATGAGCTGGTCCAAAAAACTTTTGAAATCTTTAAATACTAACACAGCACACACACACACACATTCTCGTCCTCTCTTTGTTGTAGGATAACCTTTATTTGGAGGATCAAGCAGAAATCAAGTATGAATTTAAGAGACTTCATCAGGCAATGGAGATGGTTGGCTTTCTACCTGCAACCAAGAAACAGTAAGTAAAACTTTCTTCCTTTTATTTCTTTTTATTTATTACATTTTATAAAGCATTATAACTTTTCTTATTTTGTCAAAGAACAAAATTAACAAAAAAACATAGCTTCTCATTTAACATCATGTTTCAATAAACCCCAAGGCACCTAGGTTGTTCTTTTATTAGGCTCTTTCTGTAGCCTTCAGTGATTTCATATTTTTACAATTTGAGTTTTCATAATTGGATAGGTTTTTGGCATTGCAAAATATGGTATCCAGATTAAGCTTTGGAATTTGTACATATTTATAGAATAATTCAAATCCTGGATTTTTTTCGTTTAGCATCAATATCTTAACATATCAGGAAGCATCAGATTTGATCTACATGTACTCTGACATGAATTTATCTGAGACCTATGCACAAGCATGTGTTATGGCAATGGAAATAGATTCACAGAACCTTTGCCTTTGAGTAAGCTTTAACCTTGAGTTAGATTTAACAACTGAGTAATCCACACTGATCCTGTTTTTCTGTTGCTGTTCCATGGGTCAAAGGACAGTTATGAGAACTCAGTGGTTAATATGCAGTTAAAATTGACATGTGGTCATACTGATAAATTATTTCTATATTTAGGATAGAAACATCTGCCAATGTTACAAATGTTATATAAACATGCTTTAAATTGCACTAGAGTGTATTTCTGGAAAAGGAAGACATGCAAAAGGAAGGTGCATTTAGGATTCCAGGGCTGATCGACTATGGGGGAAATATGTATATTTATAGTTATTTTTATAGTTTCAAATACTGTAATGGATGAACTGAGGCCTGCTTCTAAGCAGAAAACTGAACACTTCATCTACTCGTACATTATTTAATATGGTAGAATATTTAAACTTAAATGTGATTTTAGATTTTTAAACACCTTCTAGGTGTTTCCTGTGTTGTGTGGGTGAAAATATTTGTCTTTTTTTCCGCCCATTTTTTATGTTTTTTCACATATATACATTACATACTTTTCACTTCTTAATTCTTATATTTAATTATTTGCTTATAAAAATTCTTATTTTATTTATTTTTTCTTTTTCCTTAGAATATTCTCTGTGCTTTCTGCTATTTTGTACCTGGGTAATGTGACCTATGAGCAGAAGGCAGATGGAGAGGGTGTAACAGTGGGGCCTGCCGAGGTCGTGGCAACTCTGTCTGACCTCCTGAAGGTAGCATGTTCTCCCTCTTCTGCTGGTCCTTCAACTGGAACCTAACCAATATTTATCTATTTGATGTATAATTATGAATGGCACCAGTCATATGGGTTTGACCATGTGCTACCAATAGGAAGAGTAGCTGGTGACCGTCTCCATTGTCTCCTGTCTGTAATTGCCGTGTTTCCAAATGCAGGTGAAGGGTGATCTCCTGGTAGAGGCTCTAACCAAAAGGAAAGCAATGACTGCCAATGATGTACTGATATTGCCATACACTCACAGTGAGGTAAAGTGGCTTTCTGGTCTCCAAATTTGGAAAACTGGACTGGATTATGTATTTATCAATTAATGAACTATTGCAGACAGAACGCAGCAGCCAGTAGAGTTACTAATGACCGTTGATCTGGCATGTGGCGTTTTCTTGCTGTTTTTAATAATATAGCAATATAAACATTTCCACCAGCTCCTCACCTTGTTATAAAAGCTAAGTTCCTACTATCTATTATTACATATCTGGTAAAAATGTTCTCAATCCTGCCCAGTCCTGATTGGTTCAGTCCTGCCCAGTCCTGATTGGTTCTGTCCATGAACAAGCGCTGCTTTAGACTTCATCACCTTTACTTTGATCATAATCCTTCCTTAGGCTGTCACAGCACGAGACTCCATGGCCAAGTCTCTGTACTGCTCCCTCTTTGACTGGATTGTACTGCGCATTAACCATGCTCTGCTCAACAAGAGAGATGTGGAAGAATCTGTTCCGGTACTGAGCTCTCCTGCCTATTCAGAATGTTAGCTGAACTATTATGCTGATTAATAATATAGCAAAAACCATGTGAGATCATACCCAGGTACCCTGGACTAAAGAATAGCTAATGAAACTAATAACCATGCATGTTTTAGCTGCCATGGTTTGAGGTAATATTTTTCAGGGCCACAACATTGTCATGTCTAAATGCTGCAGTAATTATTTTGTATCCTCTTTTGTGTAAAGTGTTTGTCCGTAGGTATTCTGGATATATTTGGATTTGAAGATTTCAAGACCAATAGCTTCGAACAGTTCTGCATTAACTATGCAAATGAGCAGCTGCAGCATTACAGTAGTCATCACATTTTCCGGCTGGAGCAGGTGAGCTGCATGTGCTCAGACTGCTCTGTCTGGATGGGGAACTGAGAAATGCTGTATGCTATGTGCTGCTCATTTCCTCACCATGTGCTACTTTGCAGGAGGAGTACCTGGCAGAAGGCATCACCTGGACCACTGTTGACTACACTGATAACATTGGCTGCATTAACCTCATCTGCAAGAAACCCACTGGACTGCTCTACCTGTTGGACGAGGAGAGCAGGTGAAGGAGCCATGCAAAGCAGCGAACCTCACCCCAGTCCAGGCTAACCTCACCCCAGTCCAGGCTAACCTCACAAAGCAGTCCAGGCTAACCTCACAAAGCAGTCCAGGCTAACCTCACAAAGCAGTCCAGGCTAACCTCAGCGAACCTCAGTGGCAAGGAAAAAGTCCCTAAGAGCATGAGGAAGAAACCTTCAGAGGAACCAAGACTCAGGGGGGGAACCCATCCTCTTCTGGCCGACGCCGGTCACCATGACAACAATAATTGGACAGATACATAACAAAAGTTATTTGTCTCTATGTAATTCTTGTTCTTAAGAGTCCAAGACTTCTTGTTTGTCAGTAATAGTAGTTCAGGGCCGTGGAGATACAGCCATAGCAGGGGAGAATTTGGGGTGGTGAGAGGGGCCAGGGCAGTAGGTTGATCCTTCATCCATAGCTGGTTAGGCAGGAGGTGGCAGCCCAGGGTGGATAGCAGCAAAGGCTCGTCTCTCCTCATCTCAGTATTTCTTGGGTAGGAGGGCAGCCATTTGGAAAGCGAAAAGAGGGACAATTAGCTCTTTATGGGATTGTATGTATGCTGGGATTGGCTCCAGCCCCCCGTGACCCCGACTAGCGGGATTAAGCAGTAAAGATAATGGATGGATGGGAGTGTATGTGGGACAGAGGAAATCTAGACATTTATAGAGTGTGGCAGCAACTCCGACATTAAATTATTACAGTCTAGCTAAAAGGTCAGAACCAGAGGGTAACAGACTTGGGAGCATCCTGAGATATTGGCATCCATCCGATACACAACAAACAAAGTCAGTGACAGGATGATAGCACCAGCGCCCCAGTTTAGCATAAAACCCTTTGCCCATGAACCCCTGGATCGGTAACCTTTATCAAAGGGGCCACATTAATTACCAAATGCTACACTAAATAAGTATGTTTTCAACCTAGACTTAAAGATTGACACTGTGTCAGAGTCCCAGACACATTCTGGAAGGTTATTCAATTGTTGGTGGGCATTGTAAGAAAAGGCTCTTCCCCCTTCTGTTACCTTATTAATTGTTGGAACTAATAAGAGGCCAGCACCCTGTGATCTTAGTGGACGTGGGGGTTCATAATAGGAGATAAGTTCTTGGAGGTAGTCAGGAGCAAGCCTGTGCAGTGCTTTGTAGGTCAATAGACGAATTTTAAAATCAATACGGAATTTAACTGGGAGCCAATGCAGGGCTGATGAGACTGGGCTAATATGATCGAATTTTCTAGTTCTAGTTAGAACTCTAGCTGCGGCATTTTTAACTACTTAAAGTTTATTTAGATTCCTATTTGAGCATCCTGACAGTAATGAGTTACAGTAGTCTAATCTGGAGCTAACAAAGGCATGCACTAATTTTTCTGGATCATGCTGGGATAATGCATTTCTCAACCTGCCAATGAGATTGAGATCAGAGTCGAATATAACACCGAGATATACAGCTACTGATCCAGGTCTAATGCGGCCCGAAAGCACAAAGCAGTCCGGTTAATCTCACCCCTCACAACACAGTCCAGCTAATCTGACCCCTCACAAAGCAGTCCAGTTAATCTCACCCCTCACAACACAGTCCAGCTAATCTGACTCCTCACAACACAGTCCAGCTAACCTGACCCCTCACAAAGCAGTCCAGTTAATCTCACCTCATGCCTGCTTGTAAATTCACCAGTTTTTAAAGCTCTGAAGATTGAAGTTTTATCTGAAGATTGATGTAGAAAGGCTAGCTGTTCATCTCACTGCTCTTTATCTGCAGCTTTCCCCATGCCACAGACAATACCCTGCTGGAGAAGTTTAAGCGGGAGCATCAGAAGAACCCTTTCTTTGTGCCCATTCCAGTTCTTGAACCTGCTTTTGTAATCCTCCATTACGCAGGAAAGGTCAAGTACCAGATAAAGGTAAGACACAAAAAGTTCAAGAGGGAAATTTGGGACGGTTCTTGATTCTTCTGGCAGTGAAAAATAAAAAAGGCCAAAACACAGTTGAATTGACACAGACACCTGGCTAATGAAGCTCCATTTCTCCTGCAGGACTTCAGGGCGAAGAACACAGACCACATGCGGCCTGACATTGTTGCCCTGCTGCGGAGCAGTGAGCGTAGCTACCTCAAGCAGCTCATTGGCTCGGATCCGGTGGCTTTGTTTAGGTGGGGGATCCTTCGGGCCACCATTCGCTCACTGGCAGCTTTTAAGGAGATGGGCAAACGCTCACCTGCACAACATCATGGTAAAGCAACTAAAGTAAAGTATAAGTGCTTTAACAGAATTTTCTTTTTTTTCCAACAAAGAAAATCCAATAGAACCTCAACCTCCTCAAGGAAGAACTTTTTATGGAATTTGTACAGAATTCTCATAATAGAATTTACATTGTTGTCTAATACCAGTAATGATGTTAATTCCAAATTACTATGTGGTGTGATGTGCAGCAGTAAATTCTTTGTACTGTTAGACAATCGTAGATACTATTGGCGCCGTTCCCTGCAAGAAACGAGGCGCCCCAGTGTTGCCATGGGAAGACTGATGAGGTAAGAGTGGAAGGTCTGGGCTTGAGGGAAATTCTGTTGTAGCATAAATGAGAGTCAGTAAATTGTGTTAAAGTTATGTGGAGTGTTTTTTCATTTCAATTTTCAGATAATTTTTAAAGCCTGGGCATTTGCTGTTTATAAAAATAAGTAAAGAATATACCATAGTTTTAAAGCACCACATACATTCTGCTTGGAGGAGCAAGTGGTAAATCGGTGTCTGCTTGATCTACACAGCCAGCGTTCTCTCATAGACTTCTCATTTGACCGTTCAGAGGACAACCCCTTGGAGGCCTTCGAGGACATTTTTGCTACATTTGAGAATAAGAAGTAAGTTGACTTCATCTGTAAAAAATGACTCAACACCAAATGCTTTATGCTCGGTCATGCCCGGTTCTTTGAGTTCTCACTTTTTCAATGACTTTTCTTACGTGTTCTAATATGAATACTAAGAGATCAAAAGCCATCTTTGTGAAGTGTATCAAAGCTGGAGTACCCAGTCTTAAGATCCTTAATTAAGATGCAGCTGATGTTCCTCTTCTTGCTAAGGTGCATATGGGTCTTGGTTTTAGTTTGGGCACTTTGTAATCGGGTGACTCATCTGTGGTAATTTCGGTGTCCTACTAATCATATCTTGATTTTTAACTCTTTGTGCTCTGTAACTCCTCTCCCCTTTAAACCTCTGTATCTTCTTCTACTCTCTGCTTTGGGTCAAATCAGGGAATTGCATGCAAAAGTCCTCCACAGCATTAAGCGGTTAGGTGGTGAAGTTCCTCAAAAGCTTCGTCTATCTACCATTTCTGTGAGGAAGTTACGTCATTTTTCTCAGTGAGTGTGGGTCTCCTATTGCACGGTGTCTGCCTGTCCACAGCTACTGAACTACTAAACTAGTTCCTCCTTAACATGAAAATGTTCACTGTCTTTTCCTTGTTCTTTCTTACCTATCTCCAGGAAGAGCAGGCCAAACAGACAAAAGCAGCTAATACCAAAGGTAAATGTTACGTGCAATAGTAATTAATTTAAGATTCACATCTGTACTCAGAATACCATAAGTACTCAGAATCAGCACTGTTTGTACGCTTCCTCTACTTGATCATGGACAGAATCTCATAAACTCCCAGTCCCTGAAGCTAATTGTGGATCTCAACCTGCATAACTTCGACACCAGGTCCCTTTTACACCTTCATAAGAAGAAGAAGAAACCCCCGAGCATCAGTGCTCAGTTTCAGGTTATGCCACATGCCCACTGCTCCTGCCACCATCCCATTCAACACTTTGTCCATATTTGCTTAGAGGCCTTTGTGGCTGCACACTTACAAAACCATTTTTGGGGGACTTAAGTATGGGTATGGGTAGCCTAGGTGGTATACATGCTGTGCAGTAGTATGTGAGGTAAATAGCAATGACCATAACAGCAGACCTCAGAACCAAATTATGGGACTTAATGGAAACTCATGGATAAATTGCTGAATTACATGTAATTTCCTCAATGTGCAGACGTCACTCGTGAGGCTGCTGGACATGTTGAGGAAAGCAGAACCCTTCTTCATCCGGTGTATAAAGTCTAATGGCGAGCAGGTACAGTGGAGACTCCCTCTACATCCAAACCTCTAAACAAAGTCATTTACAAAGTTGTACATTTAGTTTTGATTTATTCGGTTCTAGAGAAGTCGTTGATTTGCATATGGATATTTTTTTATCTGTTATTTCAGAGTGCCATGCAGTTTGATGAAGACCTTGTCCTTCGACAGCTGAGGTACACTGGTATGTTGGAGACAGTTCACATTAAGAGGTCTGGCTATGGCGTCAAGTATACCTTTAAGGTAAATTTGTACCTTTGTACTATGAATGGTGTTGTCATTAAATATTAGCTTTAATGTTATTGACGTGAATGGATCATAAAAATGAATTTTAGTTTTTGTATGCGATCCATATGAAGGATGAATTTGAGTGATGGGCACATTCTCATTAAGTTTATCTTCTTGTGCCACATGAAGGAGTTTGCAGATGAGTATAGAGTCCTTCTGCCAAAGAACGCCTCTACGCCCCAGGAGGATATCTCCAACCTGCTGCACAAAATCGGCATGGACACGACGCGATTCCAAATCGGCAAGACTAAGGTCCGTTCTACTTGGGCCACTGTGATCTCAGATTTATTGCAATGAATAAAAGTGTTTTCAGGCTTTTCCGTAACTGAATATTTGTCCATCTTCACAGGTGTTTCTAAATGAAATGGAGAGACAGAAACTTCAAGAAAGCCTATACAGGGAAGTGATGCATCGTTTTCTCGCGCTGCAACGCTGGTTCCGTGCATGCCTGGCCAGGAAGAACTTCTTGATGAAGAGAAAAGCCATAATAACCATACAAGTAGTGATATAACCTTTCCTCTATTGATTGATGCTTTCACCAGCAGAATCTAAAATAGTTTGTTCGTGAATTAGTGAATAACGTGTCTATGAACAAGTGTAAGTGTATGTAATGTGTGGTTGTTGGTTATCTTCTGTGCATTTCAGCGATGCTGGCGTAATTATCACGCATCAACCTGCTACAGGGCAGCTACTGTGATCCAAAACGCATGGAGAGAATCTCGTCAGAGAGCAGAATACCTTCGCCAAAGGGAGAGCCTCAGGAAGCTGAAGCTGCTGAAAAGGAACTCGGATCGCAAAAGGTGTGCTCTGTTTTCTGTTTTCAAAGTCGTGAGCTGATTATAAATGTTCATTAGGTCAAAGTTTACATAGTTTGGTGTGAGATCACTGGTCATGATCTATACTGTGGCAAATCATTTGGCACAAGACAGTGTGTGGCCAGTTGTGGGCTGCAGTGATAGGATGTTCATGAATTTTCTCATTTATTTTCCAATGAACCAAGTTTTGATTGAAGTCTTTTCTTTCAGTCATGCGGGACAGGGAACTGTAAGCATAGTGGAAAATACCAAGGGCAGTGAAGTGACAGAGGAGAGGAGGAGTGATACAATACATTCTCCTTATGATAAGACAGAGGCTCTTCCAACAGTACCAAACTTAAACCTCTCACCAGAAGGCAAGAACTTGGAAGAGCTCAGACGGCAGTGTGGTATCGAGTTTAAACAGCAAGGCAACAAAATCAAGATCTCTGCTTCTACTGAAAGTCCAACAAAACTCACTAGTCAGGATCAACCTAGCGTAGAGGGTGCAGAAGAGAGAAAGGACACAAGGGGAAGCCTCCCCTGCCCAGCAACAGCACAGACAGTTCGTCCAGAACTAGACAGCTCGGCGGCACCAGTCCAGGCCGTTTCAAATGAGGGCTCTACCATAGCACCCCTTCAGCGCTCTAAGCCATCCGTCATGAAGGACAGGGTGGAGAAATGGAGGGAAAGGAGGAGTGAGATGGTGCTTCTGGATAAAAGCCATTTTGAGGACCAAGAGCTGCAAAATAAGAGCTTGAAACGTTTAAAGTAAGAACATTCCTCAATTTTGGATCCTCCATGAATGTTTTCCATCTTTTCTGGTAACATGATGCTTTTCCATGTTTTTTTTTTTCTCACATATCACTATTTTGATTTAGGGGTCAAGGAATGTCCATGTCATTGGACAGTCTGTCCAATCAGAGCTCCTCTGAATCGGACAGCACTCCATCCTTGGCTGATGTAGGTACAACGGCAGGTCTAACCAGAAAAATGCTCCTTATCAACAGCACAGAAATGTAAACGTGTATTTGATATTCACTTGTGCATCACTACAAACTGGAATGTTTAAGCACACTGTAACAATCAGACTAACCGGAGGATACTAGCTGTTTCTGACTGCCATCTGCGATGCAGCTTTTGAAACCGTGGTTCGCACATCACTAGGTGAAGCTGCGTAGCCGCAAGCGTGTGGGGCATAAGCGCCGGCTGGCGCACCCACGCAGTGGCCTCATGCATTTCAATGTGGACGCCAACGACATGGAGTACTGGAATTTTCCCCTGCCACCCATCAGCCCTGCGGGCTCCTTCCGGGCAAGTGCCCCTGTGGGGCTGCCCAAAGCCGAGGTGACGGAATGAGCCCATCCAGTTGGAATGAGCAAGTGGGCAGGGGCTAGGGCAGGTTTACGGGTCTCTGCATGCGTACTCTCAGGTTAATTTCCCATGCTGGAAGCTGGAATGTTCTGCATGTGAAACTCTCAGTGTTTCCAAGAAAATTGGGCTTTGCTCAGTCTTCTTGTAGCGTTTGAATATGCTTTCTTTTTATGGAACAGCCGGTTTCTGACCTTTTTTGTTAGCACTGTCTCAGGCAAAGGTGAAAGTGTGGTTACTGACTCTGAGTGCATGCAGAAGTATGGGTAGCCTAGGTGGTATACATGTGCAGTAGTATTTGAGGTAAATAGCAATGACCATAAAAGCAGACATCAGAACTACTTGAGAACTGTTAGTTTTTTCCTTTGTTTATTTTGCCTCTGTTACTGGTCATCCCACATAACCACAGACTGATCTTTTAATCTGTTTTGTCATATAACATAATAATAAATCCAGTTTATTAATACCCGTCTTTCCATTAATTTGAGGGTCTTACAAATTTCTTGATTTGTAACATGCCAAAATTAATAAAACCTGGACTAATCATTGACACCAGTTCTTTTTAATCACTTCAGATTTAACTACGAACTGTATCATTTGGTCTGTAGGAGCTGGTGAAATAAAGCAGAACACTAATCAGTCTGACTACAAAATATAGTTTGTTGAAATGGAATTTATCACTTAGCAAAAAAGGTCAAGGTGGCTTGAATACAGCATGCTGGGCAGGGCCTTTGCCTAAGTGGTATCACTCTTGGTGGCGGTGGTAGGAAAGCTATTAATCTATTATCTGTTCTATTATCTTTACTGGAAACTGGAGTTTTTGTCATGTGTTGAAAGTTTTGTCAGCATGAGGTCATCTCAGTCATATTTAGAGTTTTTTGTGGTAGTTTCTATCTCGTGCCTTTTGTGGCACATGAATTCATCGTTTCACCTGCCGTGCAGCGCTTCAGCGACTCTCTGCTCTGCCTATTAAATCATACTTTCTTAGGAGCATGGAGCCGAGTGGGGATGTGTGAAAAGGGTACAATTATTATGTGCATCTTTCCTTAGGGTGTGGATTTTGTTGCAAAAGCTGAATAAGTCTGGTTTCATTTGTGATACTCTGATTGTATGGTGGTTTTCTGGACACAGTTTAAACACAACATGCAAAGGGTCTGTTCTTATCAGCGATTACACACAAATTTAGTTGGGATATACAAGTTTTCAAGTCCTGATTATAGGAAAGGCCGTGTAGAACATAGAACATAGAAAAAATGAGTCAAGTTATGATTTGACACTTAAGAACTGCAAGTAAATTATGGATTTCTGTGTCTGGGAAAACTATTCCAAACAAAGCCTTTTCAGCTAACCAGAGCTGTCATTTTTGGGCACTGTTACTTTCAGAAATCTACAGAAACGGACACATCAAAGATGATCACAACCAAGCCGCAGCCCTCACCACAGGCCACTCCAGAGAAGTGCGTAACTCCTCTTAACTGCTCACAACTTGCACACAAAGCAGCAGTTTGGCTTGCTTGCTTTCCTTCCAGAAGTAATGCTGTACATTTTAGTGTTTATTGCTCTTGTTTCTTCATTACATGTATGCATCCCAACTTTGTCTGCTTCTTTGATCGCTGTAGGACTACGTTCTTGAGTAGGTATTTCCCAAGAGGCCAAAAGAAGCGCCCGACACATCAAGGTGGAAGCCCTACCCTGGCAAAGGCACCTGGTGAGAAAGACGAGCAAGGTGAACAACAGTTAATGAGCTGAGCACGTTAGTAGGAAGAAAACAGAAATCTGATTTTAGGAGGTGACACCGACCTACATTTTTGTTCCATGTTCCCCTCTCCTTATTCACCGTGGTTTGTCTTACAGCTATAAGCCCCCAGTCGTACTATCCAAACACTAGCAGTGCACCGATCCTGCCTAGCCGCAAACGCCTCAACCCTAGCATAAAGATCAGCCGTGGCACGCGTGTGCAAGAGCAGTGGAAAGCTTCCATGAACCGTCAGATCGTAGATGCCAGCGAACTCCATCATCTGGATGAGTTTCTGGGAAATCAGGTGGGACCAAGTGCGGAGCAAAGCTGTGTCTGGGAGCACAACGACTGGCGAAAGATGAATTCACTGCCTAAATCAAGACACTGAGTTTTAGTATTGTGATGTAGTGTTTGTGTTCTTGACGTGTTGAATGCAGATGAATGATCTCCAGTCACGAGTAAAAATGCTCTCAGAGACGGAGGTGATCTTCCTTACAGCGACCACGCAGTTTAGAGACACCCTTAAAAGCATGTACTCTGTCTCTGTGAGTACTCTCTCTGACATTTTATTGCACTTATAGTAACCACCCCAGGAATGATGTAGTTTTGTCAAAAATAATTGTATCTACTTCTCAAAGGGCGTACTTACCTGACGCAATTTACATATTTTATTTGGCTTGGGCTTTTTGTTCCATGATCATCAGAACCCACAGATCAACTATAAAGGCTTACTGCAGGGCTACAAGAGCAAGGTGATAAGTCTTTCTACAAAAAAGCCAGATGAGGTGTCCATGGTTGTGAATCTGTTCGAGTCCGTTCTGGATGGGTTTATCAGAGCTGAGAGCAAAAGAAACTCTCTCGAATCAGATACTCTTAAGGTACCTTTCACCAGCAATGATTTCTGTGACCCAATCGGCTTTGAAATAACTTGACACTATTTTGACACTAGTATCTACATGATCTTTTTTTTTTTCCTGTACCAGCTCGCGAAAAAAACCAAGAGGGCAAAAGAAAATGCAAAATGTGTAAGTAGTCAGTGTGTAAGTGTGTTTTAATTTGATAGGTTTACATTTTAAGGATTTTTTTTTTTTTTTGGTCTAAAGCAATATTTTTTGCATGGGTCACATAATTGTCTGATCCATCTAATCCATTTCCAACCTATGTAGGAAAGTCCACTGGACCACTCTTTCAGCACATGTCAGGTGACCATTGTGCAGTCATGTGACCTGTGTGGATCCTTTATTTGGGGCATGGAGAAAGCCTGCATGTGCAACTGTGAGTGATCCGAAAATGCACTCCTCCCCACAATGCATCTGGACCTCTGTGTTCTGTGAATTGGGCTGAATTCTTTTTCTGCTTTTCAGTCTGTAAGATGATTTGTCACAAGAAGTGCCTGAGCAAGGTAGTCACACACTGCTTCAAACGTGTTCCCAGAAAGGTAGGCTGTTTGCAGTGCCTTACATTTTTATTTTCATATAACCCTCTTTTGAATATCCAAAAGTGGTACAGGCTTCTTTATAACTCATAAATGATGTCAGGATGTCTTCATTAAGTTGACAAGATGAACGAGCTGTAGATAAAACTTCTGTAGATGAAATTAACTAGTGTCCAGTTCTCCTGCTCAAATGTTGGTGAAAATCACACATGGTAGATTTCTACTGGGAAACATCTCATGTTGTGTGTGTGTGTGTGTGTGTGTATTGATGTATGCATATGTGTGTTGAGCAGACTGAAACAGACAAAACCACTGCCCACTTCGGTGTGCACATTAACATTCTGACCAGCAGCAAGACCCTGGTGCCTGTTGTGTTGGAGATGATGCTAACGCACGTAGAGATGAGTGGGCTGTACACAGAGGGCATCTACCGCAAGTCGGGCTCTGTGTGCAAGGCCAAGGAGCTGCATCAGCTGCTGGAGGCCGGTGCGCGCGAGGCTCTCTTCACTACACTCACTACACTGCCACTCATTAGAATAATTAGACATTTGATGCACATGTTTTCTAATGGCTATTAATAATAATGTATGCACAAATGAAAAGGACTTATCAAGCACTTGACAAGTAATTTTGTTGCTGACTGTGTGTCTGACAAATCAATAGTATTAAAATTGGTGATATTACAGTATGATTATATGTTGAAATGTCTATAAAGGAATGCATGTACTAATTGCACTCTTTTTTTTTTTTTTTAGATTGCAAGGATGTATGTCTTGAAAACTACCCTATTCACACTGTGACTGGTCTGATCAAAACCTGGTTACGTGAGTTGCCAGAACCCCTCATGACCTTCAGCCTTTACAGTGAATTCCTGTATGCCATCGGTATGTATTTCCTATGTGTTTTTATATCGTATAGGGTTCTGATTATGATGTCAAGGATTGAAAAGAATGAGGGTTTATGTTCTGGCAATTTTGTTCCTCAGATTTGCCGGAGACATCCGAGAGGCTCCGTGCAGTCTACAGGAAGTTAGAGGACCTGCCTTCCTCTAACTTCAGCACACTAGAAAGACTTACCTTTCACCTGGTCAAGTGAGCTACTCATTTTCTATTATTTATCTTATTAACCACCTTAGTCTTTGATAAATAAAGATCTCTTTTTCAGTAATCCTTGCCAACACGCCAGCACATACATCAGACAAAGCAACTTACAAACACACATCACCATCATAAAGTGTAAAGCTCCTCCATCAGAAAGTCGAGGAAGATGAACTGGCTGTAATTGAAGGTTTTCCACATTTCCATGACCTGTCTTTAGAGTGGCTAAGGAGGAATCTCATAACCGCATGTCGCCGAACTCGCTGGCCATTGTCTTTGCGCCCTGTATTCTGCGCTGCCCGGATGTGACCGACCCTCTACTTAGCATGAGAGACCTGCCCAAGACCACACTGTGAGCTCCGCATTCCCTCATCCACTTTAATTCACAAAGCAGACATCTGAATAAGTAGTGAGCATAATCAATTACCAAGTTCCCATGCTAGGTGAGGAGCATAATTAGGTAGCACGAGATCTTCTAGGCAAAGTGTTGCTCAGTGATATTTTTCCGTGTCCTGTCCTCTTGGGTCTTCTGGTATGGCATATGCTGCGTATGACTCTGTGATGATTTGCACAGGTGTCTGGAGATTCTGATCCAAGAGCAGATCAAGCGATATGATGTGAAGATGAAGGACATACAGCAGCTAGAGCAAGCTGAAGCCCTGGCAGTGAAGCAGCTCAACCTCCACAGACAGAACACGGTAAGATTAGATCACCGACAACACAGGAATGCTGACTGTCCTGAAACTTTCCATACCAGTATACGTATGAAGATCATACATCACATTTTACTGAAGAAGTATGCAAGGCAGGATTTTGAATGACCTGTATCTTTTAAATACAGGTGCATGTCAATATGAATTTGAATATCATCAAAAAGTTAATTTATTTGAGTAGTTTAATGCAAAAAGTGATTCTAATATTGATAGTGATTCTAGCATTCTAATTTATTGAGATGCACCTGTATACAATACATTATTTTGCAGGTTGTCTTGTTGTATTTGAATTTTATGCTGGTCAGCATTGGTCATGTAATTCTAACATTTCTTATTTGTTCAAGATTATTGGCAATCCAAAGATTGAATATCCTACAGACTCAGACACAGAAGTGGAAAAGACCCTGGTTGAGAGGATCAAATCCATAAAGGAAGAGAAGTAAGTGTGGAACCATATCTTCCTCGCCTTACTGTCTTTTTTCCAAGACTTTTTTTTAAATCATAGCCCTGCTGCAGAATATGCACTCAGATGAGTAGGCCACAATCCTCTGTACCCAAGTGCTCAGTGAGGTTGCCAGTTCCATCATCAGCTGACCTTGCTCACTTGCATTCTGCTACAGAAGCATACTGGCCTGCACACTGCCTGAGATGGACCAGGACACTTCTGATAATGACAACCTGGACTGTGAGTCCATGGTGAGCTCAGACAGCCTGCAAGACATCACAAGTCTGGACTTGGAAGGTCAGTAGCAGGTACAAAGAATTTTATTGTGGTTTGATTGTGGTGTACATACAGTTACTGCATGCTGTGAAGAAGGTTCTTCTACTCTGTGCTTGGTGAGTTAAAAACTGCTACTGGCTTGTTTAAACCTGCTACTGACTTGCTCTACATGACTGTGGTGTTTTCCATCAGTTTTCCATTAGATTAAGGATACAAGGGTCGTGCTTGTCGTCCCATGGGCTGCATGGGAGGTCCAGCTGTGCCCAAGTCCCTTGTGCCTAATGTAAAGGTTCTATTTCAGGACAGAAGACCACAGCCATAAAGAGTCAGAGGTCGGAGGGTGTGTTGAACGCTCCCAGCCTGCCACAGACTCCCACCACAGCACACACAGTGCCCCCTGATGATGGGAACCACAAACAGCCATCACAGTGCACATATGAAGGGCAGTCTACGTGTGTCATCCCGAGCCAAAGTGGCTTGTTGTCATCCATCCCTTCTCTCAGCAGCCGAGACTTAAGCTCCAAAACAGCTGGACAGTTCACTGACCTCAGCATCCCCTTCATAGATGAGGAACTCTAGCATCTAACTGAAAGTGCAAGAACAAAATGATCTTAGCACTCTGTTTCGAGAAGTCTGCGTATTACTAAATAGTAACATTGAGTTAAAGAACAGAGTTAACAAGGCTCCCCATCACACTGCTTTTCATCGTTCCAGGTAGAGCTTTCTAATGGTAATATGGTATAGACAATTTCATGAGCAATGGAGATATGCCAACTCTGGTATATGAACACATTTTTAGAATCATAATTTTGTATTCATAAACTATAAGAAACAATTGTTTTCTTTTTTCCCCTTTGGTTAACACTGCCTTTTGTATGAACTAACCAAGCATGTATCATATTTTATATGTAAAATACGGAAAGGAACAGTAGCTAAACATGTTTCTCTTTTCAGTGAAAAGGGAAACATTTCTAAGAAAAATACACTTAATAAGGGATGTTTTTCATTTAGCATTAAAATAACTACAATTGCTGGTCTTACTGGTAAATTTTTTGGTCTTTTTGGTTTAAACTACCAATCACA
This sequence comes from Brachyhypopomus occidentalis, assembly GCA_020368025.1. Taxonomy (NCBI): domain Eukaryota; kingdom Metazoa; phylum Chordata; class Actinopteri; order Gymnotiformes; family Hypopomidae; genus Brachyhypopomus; species Brachyhypopomus occidentalis. Next base: position 147,110 of record JAGXOD010001403.1, read on the forward strand.
GAAACATTGTATATAAAAATGTAGCATTTATAGTTAGGAACGATATGATTTCATGGTGTGTGTGTGTGTGTCGCAGCCTGTTTTCAGGAGGCTTGTCATGTTAGGTTTTATGTAAATAGCATCTACATTGCTGTTCTTACACACATGGTTTAAATGTTAGGCATTTCAAATTGCTTTTGTCCCTAACCATACAATTCTCGTTCTTTACCATGGGTAGGTGGTAGAAGCTTCACACTTGCTCATCATAATGATAGAAACTAAATTATTTCCCACCTTAAGTAGCGCCGCCAACGTGTATATATATATATATATATATATATATATATATATATATATATATATATATATATATATATATATATATATATATATATCAAGTATTTTCATAATTCTTAGCATGACACTGTTTATGAACCCTGGTGGCTATGATCTGAAGACGATATCAAAATCTTTACACTATTGTGTTATAGTTGTGTTCACTTCTCACTTAAAGTATAAAGGAAATAGTGATTTGATTTATATCGTGATATATATGGATATCGACTGAATATATCGTGATAAGATTTTTTCCCATATTGCCCAGCCCTATAATATATATGCGTGTGTGTGTGACATTTAAATATGGCACTGCTGCCAAATTATTAAATGTCATTTTATATTATACAAAATACATATATGATTAAAAAATCATGCAGAAACTGAGTTTAAGGTCACAATTTACCCATATTATGATGTCTACTTCCATCATGCTAATGTTCTAGGTCACAAAAGACTAATGATCTCAAACTGGATCAGTGTACTTCAGTTGTCTCCATAGTCACCATATCTGAATCCAATAAAGCTCCTTTCGTTGAACGGGGACAATCACATCTTGAATGTGTAATCACATCAGTATTGAGCAAAATGTCAGGCATGTTCTCAGGATCTTGTGGAACCAATGAGGATGTTCTGAGAGCAAATGGAGTTCATACACAGCATTAGTGTGGTGGTTATGGCCAGTGATTGCATACTCTGTGTTAATATTGAACAATTATGTAGATCTATTTTTGTAAGTGCTGATGCAATCCATGCAGCGTATCAGTATAACTGACTTAAGTTATAATGTGCAGCCTCTATTTTTTAAGGACGATGCTGAAAAAAAAATTGTGTGCTACTTGTGTGGATGTGATCTAATAAGTTGTAATCCTGACCTCCATTTGTTGTCGATTTGTTGAGTTGCTTTGCATTTGTCTATTTTGTAAAAAAAAAAAAAAAAAAAAACCTCATCACCGTCATTTAAATGAAAAAGACATAGTGTAGCTTTAAAGTGAAATGCTTAATATATGTAACAAAAAGAATAAAATTGCGACACGGTATTAACTGTAATAAAAGGAATTAAGAGACAATTGAGAAGGTGTCCATTAGCATATTGCAAACTTACGATCTAATGTGCTGAACTGAACGTTAACCATAGACTGCACTGCATCCTAAAATTTATTTTATTACAATTTTCTTTTTTACAAATTACCCACAGCACCGTAAAATCTTTTGTTGTGTGGTTGAACCATATGATCTATGGGATGAGCCGATAGTGGTGGACCTTGTTACAGGCGATGTTTTCTGTCCAATTGAATCGGAGTTGCAAGCGCTTTTCCTTATGAAATAAACCAATCAAAATTCATCTATGTGGAATAGGCGGGACAGTTGGTTGTGAAGACAGGTTACAGTGAGGTGGACACCGGGGCATCGCGAGCGGTTCCGTACCACAGCTAACGGTGGAGTGGACTAGGCACAACGCTCATAGAAATTTGGCTGCTTAGCTAACCTTACGGCGGAAGGTAGAACTTTGCCAAAAAGAATGGATATAAGCTAAGGATGACTGGAGAGAAAAAGAAGAAAAAGCGGCTGAACCGCAGCATTCTTCTGGCTAAGAAAATTATTATTAAAGATGGTGGCAGTGTGAGTTAAATATTTATTTTCATAGCAATGTATTTGCTAGCTACCTAGCTAGTTTGGTTTCCTTACTTGTCTGGCTGGCTAACCTAGCTTTCATTTGACGTTAGCTAGCTACTTGATTTGAGCCATTGGGTAAATTTGGCAGGTTTACTTTGGACCATATGAGAAAGTATTTGGAGTTTGTTTTACTGTCCTAAACCAACAACATTCGAACGAGAACCGTCTGGAAAACAAATCCATCCAAATCCAGCTCTATCTAACTAATGTTAGTGTACTGACCGAGTAGCTAACTAACCTAATTAGGTGGGTAGCCAGCCATGTACAGTTAGCCTTGCTAGCTACATTACATGGGCTAGAGAGTGCTGGTGGTGTAGTAAATTATCTTGTAGCTAGATAGCTCGGAAACGCTAGCTGTGTTCGGAAATGAGCTTATTTATGGTTGAGAAAATTAAATCGATACACTGAAGCTGTTGAATGTTCTTTTGGAAACAAACAGATAAGCTAGGTAGCTTTCCTTTTTACGTTGAGTTACATCCTATTTATAACAGCTGCTCAGTACAAAGTCGGGTGTGTTTGTTTTCCTGTGTTTTGTCACGCGAAACAAAATAAAATACTGCTTTATTTGTTATAAATCCAAGGCCATATGCGACCACTTTTAATAAATACCGAGAGTAAACACACAGGTATACGGCGTGTTGGCAGTGTCTTGCACCTCGTAAGATTAATAAGCTAGCCAGCTAGATGGCTAACTAGCTAACAGCCTGCAATTAGCCGGTCAGGTAAGTGTTTCGTGGATGTAACGTCACAAGATGTTTTCAAAACCCCAGACATTAAATCAAAAGGTGTCCAGTTCAGGTTGGTTTGTTATACTGAGGCAACAATGTTATTTTGATATGACACGATATCCAAGTAGCTTCACTGTGCCGTCTTATAGTAAGTTAGGCCTATTTCTCCCAGGCTTCTTTTCAGGCTGAATGCCAAAAGTAAATGACCTTAAGGACCGTGATTGGCCCAGGTTAGATCCTACACTGCGTATGTCCATATGTGCTATATTTTGAACCAGTTTAGTATTTGACTCTGTATAATGTACATAAGCGGACTTGAAACCTCCAATGCTGCGTTCATGTCCTGGGCGCTGCTGACAGCAGGCTGTTGCACTTACTCTCACTATCATTTAAAGATCAAAGTCAAATGGTTCATTGACACTGTGGGGTCAGTGCTTAATGTGTCACATGACTGCCCGTCAGATGCCCCGACAATGCGCTGTTATACTGGACCCAGTTGCCTAGAACATTCACTTCCTGTATAATGGAGTAATTTCTTTTAATATAATATTAGGCTAATAATCCTATTAAGCTGTTTAATGAGTAGTGAGAGTAAAAGGCATATGTTATGGTTTTTAACTTGGTCAGTACGTTGCCATTACATGTTGCTTAGTGGTGGCCAGCAGGTCTACGTGTGTACATCAGGTGTCAGTAAAGGCATAAGTGCCTTTGGAAGCAGGTTGTGAATGACACATGTTTAGCTACCCAGCACAGACCTCTCTCAGCTGTGTCTGTGGGCTCTGTCCTTACACACATCATCTTGCTCAGACACACTCCCTCTCATGTTCTCTCCCTGCAAAACCCTCAGCTGAAAACCACCTGCACTGCAACCTGCCACTCTGCTACAACAACCTCACTCTGCAGTGTCACTACCAACATCTTGCCCATGCTGAAACCTTCCACTGTTTGAACTATTGTCCAGGCATTATGTTTGACCACATCCGTGTGATTGTAGAGCACTAATCGCAGAACTCGTTGATGTGACTGGGCATGTGAGCTTATCTGAGGACCAGCCCTGTCTGAAGAGGACTGTCTCGTGTTACTGTGGGATATGGTGGTTGGGACACATAGGACACAAACAGCAGGACACCCGTGGTATTGGGGCAAACGCAGGTTAAGGTTTCTAAACCATATTGAAAAGCAACAGGAGAAATCCCATTTTTAGACGCTGCCTTACTCTTTTAACTGAAGCATTATTTCTGTCCATCCTCTCTGTCCATAGTGAATTGTCTGTAATTTGCAAGGTGAATGTGCTAACTGCTATCGTCTGTGTTCAGCCGCAGGGAATTGGCGAGCCTAGTGTCTACCACGCTGTGGTGGTCATCTTCCTGGAGTTCTTCGCATGGGGATTGCTCACCACTCCTATGCTTACGGTAACCTGCTCCTCACGCTCTCCTTGTTCAATGTTGCATCTAGACCAAAACCATCAGGTCTTGCAGCACTTGAGTGAATCACATTGTTGAAATAAGCATATGCAAAAGCAGTCTAGCTAGCCACACTTCAGCCTAGTTGACATTACCTGGCAAGCAGTGAGTGATGGCAAGAACATTTGGTATGTTTGGCATCTGTTGCATCAGTTTGTTCACAAACCAGCCCACTTCCCTGTCGTTCTGGGATAGCTGAGGTTTCCAAAAGCTTTACTCGATTACAACAGAAATATATGTAGTGGATGCTGGTCTGGAGATACTGAGCTTGCCTTTTTGTTTGATTTTTACGTCCTCTCTCTCTTTATTTGAGGATGTATAGCAAAAAAACATTTGCGATCACTCTCCCTCCCTTGAAACCCATGATACGTGCATGATATTTCACAGTGTCTGGAATCAGGCAGTTCCACAGACACCTCTGCTTTAGCTGATGAGGCAGGTGCCATATCAGCAAGACCTCTGGAGATTCAAATGAGACCTGAAACAGCAATCTGAGCCAGATCCTGGGGTAGGCCTTGATGGACCAGCATGCATTCTCATCTTCAATCCATTGCGTGCGCATGCGCATATGTGAGCGTGCGTGCGTGCGTGTGTAGGCACATGTTTTTGTGCACACATGCTTGTATTTTTCTTTTTTGAAGATCATGGCTTCATATGTCTGGTGGGTGTGGCATAGTACCACTGTAATAGTTTGGTTTAGGTAGTTGAAAGCCAGTGTCCCTCTGAATTTCGCGGATTTTCACTGTGCTCTGTGTATGTTTTCAGTGTTGTACAGGCATCAGAATTGTGTGTCCTAAAAATGTTTACTGTGGTAGTCCAGATATCGGTCGTGAGCTTCAGGGAATGTGCAGGAGACGTGCTCCTCTCCCAGCTGCCCTGTAGAGCAACTCCGTATCTCCAGTGAAGTGGAGCGTCTTGGTGGTCGTGAAGGCCATAAAAAAGCAAAACTACAAACCCTACGGGGGTTTCACATCCTCTCCCAGCACAGAGTTGCACCCAGATGAAAACCACAGAAAGTTGACTCTGAACTCATTGCACAAATTCAGGTTACATGCATGAAGTAGCAGATAAAGCTCATGATCATAAGGTGTTTGAGATGGCCTACTGCCTACGGCTTCATACGGCGCCTTAATGGACAGCACCGTGCATGCGGCGGGCGTGCAGACTAATGAGTCAAATCGACTTTGTCAAAATACAATTCCAGTGTGCGTTCACTTTTTGCTGCCTTTTTCAAAATGTACTTTGAGTCAATGTGATGACATTCCTCTTGGTGATCGGTAAGATTAATGCATCTACAAAGCACATTTAAAATTTCTAATTCACAGTGAACTCAAGTTGACGGGAAGCATTGATTAAACTCAATAAAGCTTTAATAAAAGTTATTAGGCAGAAACTGCTGTTTTTCATCCCACCGCCTACAAAATGTTGGGTGTTTTACAGCATGAATCAATGTGTGTATATACACACACGACTGTTGGAACCACATCGTTGCCTTTAGAGCGAACCAGAATAAGTGTGTTTTTACACCCGTATTTGCTGTCAGGATAAGAGGAGATTTGCAGAGCCCCTCAGGCTCACACACAGCCTGTTTCACTAGCCGCAGCACACTGACGGATCTCAGGAAGCTGTAGCGTGTGTGCGTGAATGAGGTTTTCTTCCTCTGAACGTTACTGATGTTATGATCTTTAGAAACATTGGAGGCCAAAATTTCTGCAAAGATTTGTAAAACATTGTTGGGATCTTTTCAGACACCCAAGTGACTCCAAACCTGTGGTACTACTTTACTGGCTGGACGTTTGGAGCAGACATACCTGCCAAAAGTTTACCTGCTTAGTATTGAACAGACATCTGTAGAACTCTGACTACAATACTAGTGTTGTATTTCAGCTTTGCAGGAATGAACTTTTTTCCTTTTTTTAATTTTTTGGGGAAAAACGCCTCAGATTTGGCTCCCCCGTGGCTGTAGTGATGCGTGCTGAATTACAGTACCAGTATTGAATTTCTGCGAGGTGTTTCCTGACCTGTGTTTTTGTTTTAGGTGCTACATCAGACATTTCCCCAACACACATTCCTGATGAATGGGCTTATTCATGGTGTTAAGGTAAAGTAATGACCTACCAGACAACTAAAGATACCAACTATAATTACAGTGGTTTACATAAGTGTGTACAGACTTGAGGATCACACATCTGAATATTTTCCTAACCCACCATATGTCCTCATACAGTGCTGCTTGTCTCCCATTATTTTACATGTGGCTCTCCCCACATATGCACACACACACACTCTTGCTCTGTCTCTACATTTTACAAAGCAGATGCTTTTATCCAAAGGGACTTACAAACGTGCCTTGTCATCTGCTCATCGAATGCATCCCAGCCAATGCAGTAGGTTAGAGTTAAAGATGCCATTGAACAAAATACTGCTCAATTCAGGAATCAATGCTGACACAAGAAATGTTCTCTCTCCATCTGTCTCACTCTCTCCTTGAGCGCACATGTCCTTGTTCTCTCTCTCTGTCTGTCTCACTCTCTCCCTGAGTGCACATGTCCTTGTTCTCTCTCTCTCTCTCTCTCCTTCTGTCTCACTCTCTCCCTGAGTGCACATGTCCTTGTTCTCTCTCTCTCTCTCTCCTTCTCTCACTCTCTCCCTGAGTGCACATGTCCTTGTTCTCTCTCTCTGTCTCACTCTCTCCCTGAGTGCACATGTACTTGTTCTCTCTCTCTCTCTCTCTCCTTCTGTCTCACTCTCTCCCTGAGTGCACATGTCCTTGTCTCTCTCTCTCTCTCTCTCTCTCTCTCTCTCTCCTTCTGTCTCACTCTCTCCTTGAGCGCACATGTCCTTGTTCTCTCTCTCTCTCTCTCCTTCTGTCTCACTCTCTCCCTGAGTGCACATGTCCTTGTTCTCTCTCTCTCTCTCTCTCTCTCCTTCTGTCTCACTCTCTCCCTGAGTGCACATGTCCTTGTTCTCTCTCTCTCTCTCTCTCTCTCTCTCTCCTTCTGTCTCACTCTCTCCCTGAGTGCACATGGCCTTATTCTCTCTCTCTCTCCCTCCCTCTCTCCGTAGAGTCAGAGTTAAACAGGCTTAGCGTGACCGTAACTCTGGTATTTGCTTGTGATAAACTGTTCTGATACCACTTCTTTATTGCCCTTCCCCAGAGACAGCACAGGCTGGGATTTCTTAGGGGTCATGTAATATATTAACTCGAATAGTCCCCTGAGGGAAACAAAATGGAGCTGTGTTTATTCATGGCTCTGCTGGAACGACTGCTGGTGTGTGTAATGTGACTGTGGAGAGCTGTAGGGGTCTGTGTGTGTCGGGCCTAACCTGAGCAGGTCCTTTGTAGGGCTGTAGGGGTCTGTGTGTGTCGGGCCTGAGCAGGTCCTGAGCAGGTCTGTGTGTGTTTGCAGGTCCTTTTGGAGGGCTGTAACCTGAGCAGGGGGTCTGTGTGTGTCGGGCCTAACCTGAGGGCAGGTCCGGGCCTAACCTGAGCAGGTTTTGTAGGGGCTGTAGGGGTCTGTGTGTGTCGGGCCTAACCTGAGCAGGTCCTTTGTAGGGCTGTAGGGGGTCTGTGTGGGGGGCCTAACCTGAGCAGGTCCTTTAGGGCTGAGGGGTCTGTGTGTGTCGGGCCTAACCTGAGCAGGGCTTTGTAGGGCTGTCTGTGTGTGTCGGGCCTAACCTGAGCAGGTCCTTTTAACCTGAGAGCTCCTTTGGGGCTGTAGGGGTCTGTGTGTGTCGGGCCTAACCTGAGCAGGTCCTTTGTAGGGCTGTAGGGGTCTGTGTGTGTCGGGCCTAACCTGAGCAGGTCCTTTGTAGGGCTGTGTGTGGGGGTCTGTGTGTGTCGGGCCTAACCTGAGCAGGTCCTTTGTAGGGCTGTAGGGGTCTGTGTGTGTCGGGCCTAACCTGAGCAGGTCCTTTGTAGGGCTGTAGGGGTCTGTGTGTGTCGGGCCTAACCTGAGGGGTCTTTGTAGGGCTGTAGGGGTCTGTGTGTGCCTAACCTGAGCAGGTCCTTTGTAGGGCTGTAGGGGTCTGTGTGTGTCGGGCCTAACCTGAGCAGGTCCTTTGTAGGGCTGTAGGGGTCTGTGTGTGTCGGGCCTAACCTGAGCAGGTCCTTTGTAGGGCTGTAGGGGTCTGTGTGTGTCGGGCCTAACCTGAGCAGGTCCTTTGTAGGGCTGTAGGGGTCTGTGTGTGTCGGGCCTAACCTGAGCAGGTCCTTTTTGGAGCTGTAGGGGTCTGTGTGTGTGTGTCGGGCCTAACCTGAGCAGGTCCTTTTTGGGGCTGTCGGGGTCTGTGTGTGTCGGGCCTAACCTGGGCAGGTCCTTTGTAGGGCATAAGGGGTCTGTGTGTGTCGGGCCTAACCTGAGCAGGTCCTTTGTAGGGCTGTAGGGGTCTGTGTGTGTCGGGCCTAACCTGAGCAGGTCCTTTGTAGGGCTGTAGGGGTCTGTGTGTGTCGGGCCTAACCTGAGCAGGTCCTTTGTAGGGCTGTAGGGGTCTGTGTGTGTCGGGCCTAACCTGAGCAGGTCCTTTGTAGAGCTGTAGGGGTCTGTGTGTGTCGGGCCTAACCTGAGCAGGTCCTTTGTAGGGCTGTAGGGGTCTGTGTGTGTCGGGCCTAACCTGAGCAGGTCCTTTGTAGGGCTGTAGGGGTCTGTGTGTGTCGGGCCTAACCTGAGCAGGTCCTTTGTAGGGCTGTAGGGGTCTGTGTGTGTCGGGCCTAACCTGAGCAGGTCCTTTGGTAGGGCTGTAGGGGGTCTGTGTGTGTCGGGCCTAACCTGAGCAGGTCCTTTGTAGGGCTGTAGGGGTCTGTGTGTGTCGGGCCTAACCTGAGCAGGTCCTTTGTAGGGCTGTAGGGGTCTGTGTGTGTCGGGCCTAACCTGAGCAGGTCCTTTGTAGGGCTGTAGGGGTCTGTGTGTGTCGGGCCTAACCTGAGCATGTCTTTTGTAGGGCCTGTTGTCGTTCCTGAGTGCTCCTCTGATAGGTGCTCTCTCTGATGTCTGGGGCCGCAAGTCCTTCCTCCTGCTCACTGTCTTCTTCACCTGTGCCCCCATCCCCCTCATGAAGATCAGCCCCTGGTGAGATACTGCGACACAGATTCCAGCCAGTCAATATTCATTAACAATATTCAACAATACAAGATACAAGATATAACTATATAGGAGATATATAACGAAAAAAATATTTCTTTTTGACATGATGATAGAATGCATTTAAAGTTGCAACTCTTCTGAATTTACTCTTCAGATTATTGTTTTGTACTTCTAATTGAAGATTTCGCACACACAGCCTTCTCCGTTAGGTTCAATAAACCGTCTTTAGCACTCAGTTGGAAGGCGTCTGTGTTTGACGTCATGCTCTTGTGACCTTACAGGTGGTACTTTGCTGTAATCTCCATGTCGGGAGTGTTTGCCGTCACATTCTCGGTCATCTTTGCATATGTGGCCGACATCACACAAGAGCATGAAAGAAGCACTGCTTATGGCCTGGTGAGCAGTGATCCATGCGCACACACACACACAACCTGTTCACATGCATCAGAAACATTCTCACATTTATGTTCTCTTAAGCTTTTCTGATCTATTTTAAACCAGTACAACAGGTCTGGATACTGTAGCTGCTGGATACTGTCCAAGTCTGTGAATACTGTAGTATCCACATTCCTCCTCTCTGAACGTCCTATTGGTCAGCATTACTTGCGCTTGTGTCACTGAGACGTTACCTTTGTCAGGTGTCTGCGACGTTCGCGGCAAGCCTAGTGACGAGCCCGGCGATCGGCGCGTACGTGTCGCAGGCCTATGGGGACACGCTGGTGGTGATCCTTGCCACAGCCATCGCCCTGCTGGACATCTGCTTCATCCTGGTGGCCGTACCCGAGTCTCTGCCCGAAAAGATGCGGCCAGCCTCCTGGGGAGCCCCCATCTCCTGGGAACAGGCGGACCCCTTCGCCGTAAGTGGGATAAGAGACGCAGCTTTAGACCATCAGTCATCTAGACCCACTGGATGGTCCACACATGTTCACAGGTCCTAGTATTTACACACTTAAGCTCAGTCTAAAACTCACAGACAGTCCCCACTATCCCACCTGGAGGGTAAGGGCACGTGGTATCATTTGCTTCAACGAGTTTTACCATGAAAGTTAAAGAGCTTTATATATAGCTAGTACTGAAACCAACTATAATTACAGTGGTCTACATAAGTGTTCACAGACTTGAGCATCATAAGTCTGAATACTTTTGTAATCGTTGGTCTTCATTCAAGCTTCAATCAGTGCTGCATGTCTCATATGATTTACATTTAACTCGTACCTGTCGCACTGTACCCCCCCCCCCCCCCCCCTCTCTCTCTCTCTCTCGCAGTCTCTGCGTAAGGTTGGCCAGGACTCCACTGTCCTTCTGATCTGTATCACAGTCTTCCTGTCCTATCTGCCTGAGGCTGGCCAGTACTCCAGCTTCTTCCTCTATCTCCGACAGGTGTCTTCACATACTTCACACACTCACTTGGTTTAACTTTTATTTTGCCCTTTTCCCCATGTTAGCACTTCACCACGGTCTCAAACAGAGCTTGTGTGGATTCATGCTCTGAAACTTGAAGATGAAAATGAGAGGTTATAAATGAGGTTGGAGGTGTGCCTTTTCACTGACAGACTGTTGTTGGTCAGACAATAACTGTGCAGTGAAGACACTTTGTCTCTGGCATCCTTGGATGAGCTCCGATGTGTAGTCTCAAAGCTGAGTGGGTCAAATGAGCAGTCAAAAGGTATGAGGAGCCGAGTTTCCTGCCAGTGCTGTTAGCCTTAGCACTGACGTCTGTCTGAGCTCAGCAGTAAGACACCACATATGCACCACGGAGAGATTAGTACGTTTGTACCATGTACGTTTATTTAGCCTTATTGTGTTTATGCAGTGGTGTCATTTGGCTTAAAGGTTTTATTTGCATATCCTGCTGGAGGTCTCACCTTTGGAACATAATGGCACATGATGCAAAGAGTTTGCTAAGCAAAATGCAATGTACTCGGTGCAGCCATCAAAATGTGCGTCCTTACAACACAGAGGTCTGCCTAGTAGAAATGGTTGTATGCACTCAGGTGATTGAAGAGAAATAATTAACAAGACGAGGCTTTACTATTTGTGTAGAACCAGTTCATTCATCACCAAGGCCAAATGGTTTTGCAGATCTAATCAAGGTTAGCTGACTGCTGACTGCTGAACTGCGTTCATGGGAAAGTGTGATTGGAATGGTTAATGTATGTCCTTAATGTGTAGTCTAGTTAGCCCAAAGTTGTAGACGGGGGGTTTGTTTGTTGTACTTGAACACCCTTTTTGTGTATGCACTAAATGGGCTACTCGTTCATAGAAACTTATTATACAACTAAAAATGAATAATCTGTTGTGCTCCATACTAGGCATGTGCTGATGGACGGTTATGCAGTATATATCATGATGTTAAAGCTATATGGTAATGTTATTGACTTGCTGAAGCTGGCTGAATCACCAGAGAGACACAGTAGCGCTGCTTTAATAACCTCACACCCACATAGTGTGGGTGGTCATGTCACTGCTTGCTGCTGTTTGAGAGTCAAGAGGGAGGGAGACATCATGGTGAAGGTAGCAGGATCCAAGAACTGGTCCTCCATGAAAAGTATTTAGATATTTTGGCTACATAAAAAATGAAAGAGGGCAGGTTATTGAAGACGGCCAATATGCAAGACGTGGGGTGAAGTTGCAGCAAAAAATAAATAAAAATGTCATTCAACATGAGAAATATGATGGCGCATCAGTGTTGATCACCTGAAAGAATCCAGCACACTGAAGGTAAGATGTAATCCCATTTGACCCGCATGACGCTATTTTAAGAGATTCATTTTTCTAACAGTAACATCTTGCATCTTACTCCATCTTACTCCATGTACATTAATTTGATGGAATATGCAGACATGCATGTATTTTCTTTCCCCTTGCACATGCTCCATCATTAGTATAGTCAACAGATGAGCTCAGAATCTCCCATTATTAATGTTTCATAAATAAGATTACATCTTTTAAATCTTGTAGAGTGTTGCATAGTGAATCCTTGCTTGCTAAGTTTGCTTGAAGTGCGTTAGTATAGTATAGTATAACTATAAGTAATAGTGGTATGATGAGAAACTTTGGGACGGTCACTAACAGTTCAGAGAAGGAGATATGCTGACACCATCAGTCCGTTCTGTTCTGCAAGCTTGAGTTAGTTGGACAATATTATATAAGTAACCTGTGATATCAATCTCTCATTTTCATGCTCAATATTCTAATTTCCAATGTTCTTATTCCAGCCTACAAAAATGGGGAAATACAACAGAGTTGATAACCAGTTTATCTGTAGTCATGTGAAACTATGGAAAAGTTCAATACAATGTAAATACATTTTATTAACGGCAGTCTCATTACAATTAATACTGAACATCTTCAGGAATTGCTGTAAGATAGTGTGTTTAATAACCTGTTATGTAGATTATGGGGTTATTTAATAACTTGATGTTATGTCGTTTATCGTGCTATTTTGCCCTCGCTGCACAGGAGCCTTCAGTGTCCAGTGTGACTGGAACGCTTCCTTGACTGTGGACAGGACACTGTGACTAAAACTGATGGAGCAGCACTGCTGGACACTAAACCCCCCTGTGCAGTGAGGGGAAAATGGCACGATAATCTACATAACATGAGATTATTTAATAACCTGAAAATCTACATAAGGTTATTAAATAACATTGTAAACTACTTATTGAACTTTTCCATAGTTTCACATGACTACAGATAAACTGGTTATCATCTCCGTTGTGTTTCCCTTTTTGCTAGGCTGGAATAAGAACATTGGAAATTAGAATATTGCGCATGAAAGAGAGAAACTTGTACTTGTCTAGAAGCTCATGTAATAGTATTTATCATTAGGTTTGCAGAAATTGTTTCTAGTTATGGTTAATAATTACAATGCTGTTTATCTTTTTAAATAGGCTGCTTCAGTACACATACAGCTCAATCATACTATTGTAACTTGTAGTTGGCTAACATACTTCAAGCTAACTTAGCATGGAGGGAGGATTCACTATACACCACTTATTAGATTATATCTTTTAAAGCTTGAAACTTTAGCATATGATGATAGTCTAGATATTGCCCATGTGCTGATAATGGGAGATTCTGATCGCATCTGTTGACTATACTAATGGAGCACATGCAGGGGTTACTGAACTTTCAGGTGGTCGACACTGATGTGCCATCATATTACTCAGTCAGCCATTAGTATAGAATTTTTTATCCTTTTTTTTTATTTTGACCTATTAAATGTTGGTAGCAGTAGCTGAGGAATATTAGTTATATAATAATATGAGGAAATGAGGTAGTTGCCCCACAGTGTGTTTGCCTGAGACCTGTTGGTCATAATCTGTGCCCTCGTGTTCATGAAATGGAAATTCTAGTCTAGCTGTCTCGTTCGGCTCAAATTCCATACAGCTGTTTATAGAAAACCTTCAACTCTGGATCAGCCATTTCTTCATCTGTTCACTTGTTTGGAAGCTTGTGTTGTCTCCTCAGTAACACACAATTCACAATATTCACAATCAATATTGCAAATGAAAAAATCTCAATACGATTACATGAATAACTCATGATCTATATATCTGTAAACATTTACATGGGGGGTGTGTGTGTGGGAGAAGAAAAAAATCCAGTTGTATCTCGTTGGTAAAGGTTTTTAATTTGACTATGGTCAGACCACCTGATAGTCAAAAACAATCTGGAATCTGTGTTCAAACAAACTTGACAAAATATATCTGTGGGTTTAAACCAGAGACCCTTGACCCTTGAAAAAGTGTCACGATGGTGACAAGCATAATGGGGGTGCTGGCTAACCCCACCATACAGACCCCTTAACTGATGCACTACTGACTGACTGTGCATGGTGTCTTTTGGCTGGTTTCTTCCATTAAAATCTTCTGCTTTATGATCTGAACTCCCAGGTTATCGGGTTCACATCCGAGACGGTTGCTGCATTCATCGCAGTGGTGGGGATTCTCTCCATCTTGGCTCAGGTTGGTTCACTTGCTGACTGCTGTGTGCTGTGCAAATGTTGAAACAGCGAGTCCTACTGTGCTAGTCATCTGAGCACGTGAGCTGACTGCTGAGCGAGTTGTCAAACAGTAAATGCAGCACAGCCTGATTACAGCGACGGTTACGATTTGGGGGTTTTATGGGTAATTTGTGCGTGATCTGGCGTTTTTGTGTGTTCTGCTTGCTGCAGACAGTTGTGTTGGGAATCCTGATGCGCTCCATAGGAAACAAGAACACCATCTTGTTAGGCCTGGGATTTCAGATTCTTCAGCTGGCCTGGTATGGCTTTGGCTCCCAGCCCTGGTACGCGTGGCCGCTGACCCTGGCACAGCACAGCTCGGTTTACCTTCAGGATGGGTGTGTGTGTGTTTGTGGGTGTGTGTGTGTGTGTGTGTTTACTGGTTTGTTTTTACCTGTTTTAGGATGATGTGGGCTGCAGGTGCTGTGGCTGCCATGTCCAGCATCACATTTCCAGCCATCAGTGCCATAGTGTCTCGTAACGCAGATCCTGACCAGCAGGGTGAGACCACAACCTGCAGCCTCTATTACACTGTTCAGTGCCACACCAAATACTGCCCAATACCATCCCACTGTAAATAAAAAAAAAACGTTTGAAATAAACATGAAACAACATTTGTGTGTAAATTAAAATATGCTGTGTTTTCCCTCTTTATTTTCTTCTTGCTCTCTGACTCCCCCTGTCTGTCAGGTGTGGTACAGGGGATGATTACAGGGATCAGGGGCTTGTGTAATGGCCTGGGCCCTGCCCTCTATGGGTTCGTCTTCTACCTGTTCCATGTGGAGCTAAACGAGATGGATCCTGCAGACAGCCCTGAGAAGGGAGTCAGACCCAATATGGCCAACCCCACTGACGAGGTGGGACTTTCAAAGGTCACGAGTACCGAGAATCATGCTTCACTTAGTCTACCAAGCACACAGGTCACCCAGGCAGTTTTGGATACACATACTCCAGCTATTTTATTGGAAACTCGTAGGTACAACTCGTTGATTTACAGTTACTGCCCATCTGTTTCCATGCTGAAACCGTATTAACTTTAGCAGTTTTTGACAACACAGAGTCTGTTGGCTGGTTATTTCTGGGTGGTAGACTGCGCTCAACCCCACACAGTGGCACAAGTTCCACCTCCAACAAGACTCACAACCAGGCTACCACTAACCAGCATCAGTTTTAATACTGTCTTGAAAATACTCTGTAAGCCAGGTGACATATCGGGCAGTGTGGTGACACATGGTCTACCGTCAATAGTAAATGATTGTCCATGTACAACATGCACATCTAGGTGAGCCTTATAAAGTGGCCAGTGACGATAGGTTCAAGGTAGGTGATTTTACCAAAGGACTAATAAAATGCAGTGATAACGTGTAGGGCTCTGTTTTTGTAAGCCACTGTCGTCTTTTGTTGGTTCACTAAAGGTTCACTAAATCTGTCTCTCTGTAATGGCTCTCTGTAGAGCGCCATAATTCCAGGTCCTCCTTTTCTGTTCGGAGCCTGCTCTGTTCTGCTCTCCCTGCTGGTGGCGCTCTTCATCCCAGAGCACAACGCGCTTAGTCTGCGTTCCGGCAGCTATAAGAAGCACCCCAGTGGTACCCAGAGCCACGTGCACAGCCCCCAGGGGGGGCCCTGCGAGGGCAAAGAGCCACTGCTTGAGGACAGCAGCGTATAACCCCGTCCACGCCCACCCTCTCATACATACCCAGAGCTCCTCCTTCCCCAGATCAGCGTGCTCAGCGCTGCCCCTGCAGGGTCGTGGTAAGGACCGGGCCGGCCGCACTAAGGGGTTGGATGGATGGGCCAGGGCGGGCCTGCTCCTGTCACCCACGTGTCACCCATGGCCTGGACGTCCAGCGAAGCATCTTGCGTGGGGTGTGGACAGTGCTTGTATTAAGGGACATGCAAGCGCAAAAAACGCACTACTGATAATGACCGGTTGAAGGGTAGCCATCACAATTTTTTAGTAAGTTATGCATAGTTTTCCTGTCTCCATCTTTCTCTCTTTCTTCCTCCCCCTCCCTCCCTCCTTGTTTGAGTGGAGATCTTTGTCCAGACAGGCTTTAGGTAGGTGAAGTGCCATTGTTTTCTGCAAATGGGACAATGATGTGGAACAGTCTTTCCTGCACCTTTTGTATATCGAAGGAACACAAGCTTATATGAAACCAACAAAATGAGCTGTGCAGATCAGTGTCTTTTTCAAAGTCATCACTACTTTCACGCTTGTTAGAAACACAGGTGTGCGAAGGGACCATTTTGTTCCAGTGCCAACAAGCAATTTTTATCTCCTTCCTTTCATTATGTTAGACAAGTATCTTCTCTCATTATTTGAAGATGGTTGTGTCAAAAGTTTTATTTTTGATGTAAGAAAAGTTGCCTTTAGATGAATCTTAAACTCTGTAGGACCCAGATGACGACTTCACTCTGAGTGGGTTTGCTTATGGGTTTGTTTATATCGCTCCTATCGGAGCCCGTGTGCATTGGAGTCTTGGTTCCGTCGTCCGGATCCTCTCCACTCTTTCCCATGGCAGGCTAGCAGAGCTTCTCGTTTGGACTGCAGGCCTGTGGACTGTAGCTCTGGCCTCCTGAGCGCTGATGCTGACGTGTTGCAGGTGTGTGTGATGCCTCCTGGTGGCTGCTGAGATGGAGGGTGAGCTGTTGCTCCATGGTGGTTTACAGGTGGTTACCGTGACCTTGTGGAATCCACTAAACCTCAAGGAGGTCACAATTAGACTTGGAGACTTGTGGGAGATTTACACATTTACAGGGTTGACTCTCCACTGCGATTTTTTTTTTAATGTATCCAGTCTGAACATCTGATCAGTTAACTTCCTGCACAAGCCTCAAGTGCATTGGAAATCCCTTTGTTGATTTTGTAGATGAGAGATAATTTGGCGTTTTGATTAATGTGCCATACCTAGGAATGCGTCTCCAAGTATGGTGGTGTTTTGTTTTTGTTTTTTGGCCTTTTTTTTAATTTTATTTATTATTTTTGTATGCAAGCAGTTATATTTTATTGCATTCATGGGGTTAACATGCGTAATTTTTAACTGAAACGTGGATTTTAAAGTCCAATCCAGCAGTGACCTAACTGGGAGAATTTTTCTCTTAACACATAAGAAATGGTGTGACTTTGATGTCATTGGAATGACTCTGCGTCAGACATGGACAAAGCCACGCCCACCGGACGTCCTAATGGTGTATAGTGTCAGACATAGACAAAGCCACGCCCACCGGACGTTCTAATGGTGTATAGTGTGAGGAAACGGCGAAGAACACGGTGGCTTTTTAAATTTCTTTTTGTAGCGTCACAAACTGTTGAAACTGTTACTCCTAGCCACTAATTTACAAAGTTTCAGTAAAAGCCAATTTTTTTTTGTGCCTAAAAATGTGCTTGAAAAATGGTAATATATGCGAATAGTGGACGTGTTGTAAATATGGGAAACTAATGACAAGCTATTTATTAAAAGTTTATTGATATTGATCTCGTCTTGTTTTTGGGTTTTTGGGTTCTAGGGACTTGTGCAGCAGTGAGACGGAGGGTACCTGCCGCTGCAGGCGTGAGGGCTGAATCACGCAGCCCTGATGCTTTCAAATACACAATTCAGTCAGTTTAGTATTGGCTCATATGTTACAAAATGGTTACGTGTTTCAGAGCAAATAATGGGAGGTTTGGTTTAGACATTGACACTTACACTCACCTGGTGGCCAACAAAGCCCTTTAAAGCTTTTGGGGTTTCCTCCTGATTGTGCTGGTAAAAGATTCGAAGCATTGGAGCATTGAAAGCTGATGCCGAAACAGTGACACCTGGTGGTTAGCAGAAATTATAGCGTCCGTTGGTTCAAAAGTGCTCAGCGCTTCAAAGTATACAAAACGCCATTATCAGATTTCATAAACATTTGATCAATATTGATGTTTTGCAATAATTAAAAATAATTTTGCCTTTTTATATGAAAATGTAGTTCCTATAAAATGTTGTAAACTATAATGGAAGGCGGTTGGTAGTCATGTCCTGAAACCAAACATTTCTTCCTCCTTGTTTCTTCTATATTATCTATATTTTCCATGTTAACAATTTGGAGTAAACCGATTTTACACTCATAGCTTGCAAGTTCTAGTATGGTGCCAAATCTATGAAATGGTCCCCCAACCAGTGCTTCAGTGATGTTGGACGCTTTAGACATTATTAGTCAAAAGTAACTTTGACACAAGCTTTTGAATCAGCATGCTTTGTAATATGAATACAAGTTTCGATGCCTCAGTATCAGACGTCCCATCACAGGCAGTGTTTCCCTTTTTGCTAGGCTGGAATAAGAACATTGGAAATTAGAATATTGCGCATGAAAGAGAGAAACTTGTACTTGTCTAGAAGCTCATGTAATAGTATTTATCATTAGGTTTGCAGAAATTGTTTCTAGTTATGGTTAATAATTACAATGCTGTTTATCTTTTTTAAATAGGCTGCTTCAGTACACATACAGCTCAATCATACTATTGTAACTTGTAGTTGGCTAACATACTTCAAGCTAACTTAGCATGGAGGGAGGATTCACTATACACCACTTATTAGATTATATCTTTTAAAGCTTGAAACTTTAGCATATGATGATAGTCTAGATATTGCCCATGTGCTGATAATGGGAGATTCTGATCGCATCTGTTGACTATACTAATGGAGCACATGCAGGGGTTACTGAACTTTCAGGTGGTCGACACTGATGTGCCATCATATTACTCAGTCAGCCATTAGTATAGAATTTTTGATCCTTTTTTTTATTTTGACCTATTAAATGTTGGTAGCAGTAGCTGAGGAATATTAGTTATATAATAATATGAGGAAATGAGGTAGTTGCCCCACAGTGTGTTTGCCTGAGACCTGTTGGTCATAATCTGTGCCCTCGTGTTCATGAAATGGAAATTCTAGTCTAGCTGTCTCGTTCGGCTCAAATTCCATACAGCTGTTTATAGAAAACCTTCAACTCTGGATCAGCCATTTCTTCATCTGTTCACTTGTTTGGAAGCTTGTGTTGTCTCCTCAGTAACACACAATTCACAATATTCACAATCAATATTGCAAATGAAAAAATCTCAATACGATTACATGAATAACTCATGATCTATATATCTGTAAACATTTACATGGGGGTGTGTGTGTGGGAGAAGAAAAAAATCCAGTTGTATCTCGTTGGTAAAGGTTTTTAATTTGACTATGGTCAGACCACCTGATAGTCAAAAACAATCTGGAATCTGTGTTCAAACAAACTTGACAAAATATATCTGTGGGTTTAAACCAGAGACCCTTGACCCTTGAAAAAGTGTCACGATGGTGACAAGCATAATGGGGGTGCTGGCTAACCCCACCATACAGACCCATTAACTGATGCACTACTGACTGACTGTGCATGGTGTCTTTTGGCTGGTTTCTTCCATTAAAATCTTCTGCTTTATGATCTGAACTCCCAGGTTATCGGGTTCACATCCGAGACGGTTGCTGCATTCATCGCAGTGGTGGGGATTCTCTCCATCTTGGCTCAGGTTGGTTCACTTGCTGACTGCTGTGTGCTGTGCAAATGTTGAAACAGCGAGTCCTACTGTGCTAGTCATCTGAGCACGTGAGCTGACTGCTGAGCGAGTTGTCAAACAGTAAATGCAGCACAGCCTGATTACAGCGACGGTTACGATTTGGGGGTTTTATGGGTAATTTGTGCGTGATACGGCGTTTTTGTGTGTTCTGCTTGCTGCAGACAGTTGTGTTGGGAATCCTGATGCGCTCCATAGGAAACAAGAACACCATCTTGTTAGGCCTGGGATTTCAGATTCTTCAGCTGGCCTGGTATGGCTTTGGCTCCCAGCCCTGGTACGCGTGGCCGCTGACCCTGGCACAGCACAGCTCGGTTTACCTTCAGGATGGGTGTGTGTGTGTTTGTGGGTGTGTGTGTGTGTGTGTGTTTACTGGTTTGTTTTTACCTGTTTTAGGATGATGTGGGCTGCAGGTGCTGTGGCTGCCATGTCCAGCATCACATTTCCAGCCATCAGTGCCATAGTGTCTCGTAACGCAGATCCTGACCAGCAGGGTGAGACCACAACCTGCAGCCTCTATTACACTGTTCAGTGCCACACCAAATACTGCCCAATACCATCCCACTGTAAATAAAAAAAAAAACGTTTGAAATAAACATGAAACAACATTTGTGTGTAAATTAAAATATGCTGTGTTTTCCCTCTTTATTTTCTTCTTGCTCTCTGACTCCCCCTGTCTGTCAGGTGTGGTACAGGGGATGATTACAGGGATCAGGGGCTTGTGTAATGGCCTGGGCCCTGCCCTCTATGGGTTCGTCTTCTACCTGTTCCATGTGGAGCTAAACGAGATGGATCCTGCAGACAGCCCTGAGAAGGGAGTCAGACCCAATATGGCCAACCCCACTGACGAGGTGGGACTTTCAAAGGTCACGAGTACCGAGAATCATGCTTCACTTAGTCTACCAAGCACACAGGTCACCCAGGCAGTTTTGGATACACATACTCCAGCTATTTTATTGGAAACTCGTAGGTACAACTCGTTGATTTACAGTTACTGCCCATCTGTTTCCATGCTGAAACCGTATTAACTTTAGCAGTTTTTGACAACACAGAGTCTGTTGGCTGGTTATTTCTGGGTGGTAGACTGCGCTCAACCCCACACAGTGGCACAAGTTCCACCTCCAACAAGACTCACAACCAGGCTACCACTAACCAGCATCAGTTTTAATACTGTCTTGAAAATACTCTGTAAGCCAGGTGACATATCGGGCAGTGTGGTGACACATGGTCTACCGTCAATAGTAAATGATTGTCCATGTACAACATGCACATCTAGGTGAGCCTTATAAAGTGGCCAGTGACGATAGGTTCAAGGTAGGTGATTTTACCAAAGGACTAATAAAATGCAGTGATAACGTGTAGGGCTCTGTTTTTGTAAGCCACTGTACGTCTTTTGTTGGTTCACTAAAGGTTCACTAAATCTGTCTCTCTGTAATGGCTCTCTGTAGAGCGCCATAATTCCAGGTCCTCCTTTTCTGTTCGGAGCCTGCTCTGTTCTGCTCTCCCTGCTGGTGGCGCTCTTCATCCCAGAGCACAACGCGCTTAGTCTGCGTTCCGGCAGCTATAAGAAGCACCCCAGTGGTACCCAGAGCCACGTGCACAGCCCCAGGGGGGGCCCTGCGAGGGCAAAGAGCCACTGCTTGAGGACAGCAGCGTATAACCCCGTCCACGCCCACCCTCTCATACATACCCAGAGCTCCTCCTTCCCCAGATCAGCGTGCTCAGCGCTGCCCCTGCAGGGTCGTGGTAAGGACCGGGCCGGCCGCACTAAGGGGTTGGATGGATGGGCCAGGGCGGGCCTGCTCCTGTCACCCACGTGTCACCCATGGCCTGGACGTCCAGCGAAGCATCTTGCGTGGGGTGTGGACAGTGCTTGTATTAAGGGACATGCAAGCGCAAAAAAACGCACTACTGATAATGACCGGTTGAAGGGTAGCCATCACAATTTTTTAGTAAGTTATGCATAGTTTTCCTGTCTCCATCTTTCTCTCTTTCTTCCTCCCCCTCCCTCCCTCCTTGTTTGAGTGGAGATCTTTGTCCAGACAGGCTTTAGGTAGGTGAAGTGCCATTGTTTTCTGCAAATGGGACAATGATGTGGAACAGTCTTTCCTGCACCTTTTGTATATCGAAGGAACACAAGCTTATATGAAACCAACAAAATGAGCTGTGCAGATCAGTGTCTTTTTCAAAGTCATCACTACTTTCACGCTTGTTAGAAACACAGGTGTGCGAAGGGACCATTTTGTTCCAGTGCCAACAAGCAATTTTTATCTCCTTCCTTTCATTATGTTAGACAAGTATCTTCTCTCATTATTTGAAGATGGTTGTGTCAAAAGTTTTATTTTTGATGTAAGAAAAGTTGCCTTTAGATGAATCTTAAACTCTGTAGGACCCAGATGACGACTTCACTCTGAGTGGGTTTGCTTATGGGTTTGTTTATATCGCTCCTATCGGAGCCCGTGTGCATTGGAGTCTTGGTTCCGTCGTCCGGATCCTCTCCACTCTTTCCCATGGCAGGCTAGCAGAGCTTCTCGTTTGGACTGCAGGCCTGTGGACTGTAGCTCTGGCCTCCTGAGCGCTGATGCTGACGTGTTGCAGGTGTGTGTGATGCCTCCTGGTGGCTGCTGAGATGGAGGGTGAGCTGTTGCTCCATGGTGGTTTACAGGTGGTTACCGTGACCTTGTGGAATCCACTAAACCTCAAGGAGGTCACAATTAGACTTGGAGACTTGTGGGAGATTTACACATTTACAGGGTTGACTCTCCACTGCGATTTTTTTTTAATGTATCCAGTCTGAACATCTGATCAGTTAACTTCCTGCACAAGCCTCAAGTGCATTGGAAATCCCTTTGTTGATTTTGTAGATGAGAGATAATTTGGCGTTTTGATTAATGTGCCATACCTAGGAATGCGTCTCCAAGTATGGTGGTGTTTTGTTTTTGTTTTTTGCCTTTTTTTAATTTTATTTATTATTTTTGTATGCAAGCAGTTATATTTTATTGCATTCATGGGGTTAACATGCGTAATTTTTAACTGAAACGTGGATTTTAAAGTCCAATCCAGCAGTGACCTAACTGGGAGAATTTTTTCTCTTAACACATAAGAAATGGTGTGACTTTGATGTCATTGGAATGACTCTGCGTCAGACATGGACAAAGCCACGCCCACCGGACGTCCTAATGGTGTATAGTGTCAGACATAGACAAAGCCACGCCCACCGGACGTTCTAATGGTGTATAGTGTGAGGAAACGGCGAAGAACACGGTGGCTTTTTAAATTTCTTTTTGTAGCGTCACAAACTGTTGAAACTGTTACTCCTAGCCACTAATTTACAAAGTTTCAGTAAAAGCCAATTTTTTTTGTGCCTAAAAATGTGCTTGAAAAATGGTAATATATGCGAATAGTGGACGTGTTGTAAATATGGGAAACTAATGACAAGCTATTTATTAAAAGTTTATTGATATTGATCTCGTCTTGTTTTGGGGTTTTTGGGTTCTAGGGACTTGTGCAGCAGTGAGACGGAGGGTACCTGCCGCTGCAGGCGTGAGGGCTGAATCACGCAGCCCTGATGCTTTCAAATACACAATTCAGTCAGTTTAGTATTGGCTCATATGTTACAAAATGGTTACGTGTTTCAGAGCAAATAATGGGAGGTTTGGTTTAGACATTGACACTTACACTCACCTGGTGGCCAACAAAGCCCTTTAAAGCTTTTGGGGTTTCCTCCTGATTGTGCTGGTAAAAGATTCGAAGCATTGGAGCATTGAAAGCTGATGCCGAAACAGTGACACCTGGTGGTTAGCAGAAATTATAGCGTCCGTTGGTTCAAAAGTGCTCAGCGCTTCAAAGTATACAAAACGCCATTATCAGATTTCATAAACATTTGATCAATATTGATGTTTTGCAATAATTAAAAATAATTTTGCCTTTTTATATGAAAATGTAGTTCCTATAAAATGTTGTAAACTATACGGAAGGCGGTTGGTAGTCATGTCCTGAAACCAAACATTTCTTCCTCCTTGTTTCTTCTATATTATCTATATTTTCCATGTTAACAATTTGGAGTAAACCGATTTTACACTCATAGCTTGCAAGTTCTAGTATGGTGCCAAATCTATGAAATGGTCCCCCAACCAGTGCTTCAGTGATGTTGGACGCTTTAGACATTATTAGTCAAAAGTAACTTTGACACAAGCTTTTGAATCAGCATGCTTTGTAATATGAATACAAGTTTCGATGCCTCAGTATCAGACGTCCCATCACAGGCAGTGGTCTGGCTGTGGGGCTACACGGCCTTGAGTGTGAGGCAGTGGTCTGGCTGTGGGGCTACACGGCCTTGAGTGTGAGGCAGTGGTCTGGCTGTGGGGCTGCACGGCCTTGAGTGTGAGGCAGTGGTCTGGCTGTGGGGCTGCACGGCCTTGAGTGTGAGGCAGTGGTCTGGCTGTGGGGCTACACGGCCTTGAGTGTGAGGCAGTGGTCTGGCTGTGGGGCTGCACGGCCTTGAGTGTGAGGCAGTGGTCTGGCTGTGGGACTGCACAGCAGGGAAGCTCTGTGACGGTCGACGGCATCATGGACCATAGAACAGGATAGAACATCCAAACATCCTGTGTGTGATGTTGAACTCCTTAAAGTGGGAATTCGATTTTAGCTCAACTCCTACATTTGTCTGCGTTAAGTCAAATATTGCTTATTATAAAATATGCAAAAAATAATAAATATTAATTATGTGTTAATATTAATTATGAATACATGCTAAATTATGTATGCCTAAACATACATGTGCAACATACAAAGTGTGAACTTTTCTTGCACAGCTGATGAAGGACTTCTGTCAATGTCCTGGTTCTCTGGACACTTTGTGTACTTCACTGCGATTTTTCTTACGCTAATTATATACATGATCATTGTTTCCAACCAGTGCTGTGTGCACGTCTTTTAATTATATGGAACCTAAGCCAATCAACACTTTGCAGTCTTTATTTGAGTTTGGAAAAGACTCTTTAACCCCGACTGTGCCAGCACCATTGAACACGCAGCAAGGGGGCGCCATTTTCACTCACTGACAGAAAACATGCCGCCGTCTTAGTTATTTAACATTTTTAAAAATGATGTCTGGATGGCTTCTTGTTATTTTTTAATTCCTTGGTCTATTTTTAAGAAGCTTGATGCACAGCCATGTCTACACAGAGAAAGCCATAGAAATACAGACAATGGCCCTTCTGTCTCATCAGCACAGTCCTCAGGGTTGTGCTACTCTGTGCATAATACATTGAGCTAGTATCCAGTAAATAAATGTTTGTTTTGTGGTTTATGTGTACTGGTACATTGCTTCTTCACGGTTCTGTTCTTACTCATTTTCACTGAATTTTAAGCAGTGATTCCGTCACCAACCCATAGGCGGCAGCATTGTCTTATAAACAGGTCCAACTTTCACAGCAGTTCACAGTAAAATATTACATTTTATGAAAATGTTTAACAAAGAAAAATGATCAATCTGATGTTTTTTTTATACAAAAGCTGGAATTTCTTAATTACTCATTATATTTCTAAATAAGTCAATCGGCTAAGATACCCAGGTTTCTTACCCAGTGTGTCCTTACCCCTTGCTTAAAAAAACACCTCATAAAGCTATCAGAGGGTTGGCTTGACATCATAAGTATTGCCATACACTGAACGCACTCTGTGACCTGCCCGTGGTGTACCCTGCCTTCACCCAATGATGCTGGGATTGGCTCCAGCCCCACACATGACCCTGACTAGTGGGATTAAGTGGTAAGGATAATGGATGGATGGATGGATAAATGCATTCTGGTGGATTTAACTTGATTATAGGACTTGATTAACTTGAAATTTAGTTCAAGGATACTACCCTCTTGTACTTGAATACGGAAATTCTGTTATATCTGCTCACTGCAGTACTACATTTACTTTTAGGGCATTTAGCAGACGCTCTTATCCAAAGCAACTTACAAACTGATTTGGAACTGTTCACAAAATACATCCTAGATACTAGCATAGATAGGTCAGAATTCAAGATACCCTTGAACCAGACTACTACTAAGCTACAGGAATCAATGCCATTAGTATTCCAATTAAACGTAGGCTCACTTAAACAGGAATTAAAACTTATACCAAGAAGCACTAATAACCATAGACAGATAAACATACAATTTAAAGAACAAGGACTGAGTGTTGTCTGCTAATTTAGTGCTCATTTAAGTACTCAACAAACGGGTGAGACTTAAGTCTACGCTTGAAGACGGCAAGAGACTGCAGACCAAGCAGTAAGTGGAAGATCGTTCCACCATCTTTAAGCTAGGACAGGAGAATAATATTGAGTTATGTCTTCCACGAGACTTTAAGCATGGTTTTTCGAGTCGAGCAATACTTCAGATTCAGAGTGCCCGTGGTACAGACCAGGCTTTGACCATGGACGTCATATAGGGAGGGGCTGGTCCATTTTTGGCTTTGTAGGCAAGTATCAAGGTTTTATATCTGATCTGTGCAGCTACTGGAAGCCAGTGAAGACCAGAGGAGTCACGTGGGAAAAAGCACAAAATGTGAATGACATAGAAACTCTTCAAAAATACATGGTTACAGTAGCAGCAGATGCACGTGTATTAGAGGAAAGCATACAAACAATACTAAACTAGGAAATGAAACAAAACCTTGTGTGTGTGCATGTGAATAATTTATTAATAAAATAAGCTATAAAAATGTACAGATAAGATTGTAAATTTGAACACACAATTATTATATATATGAAATAGTGGGATAACTGATGTCCTTTTAACCAGGAAAACAACACTGGTGCAGTGTGACTATTATGTCTCAATGTGATACCTGAGACTGATAGAGACTTAGTGAGGCAGAATCTTTATAATGGCTTCACAAATCATTCTTTGAACCAATGTACATATTACAGTCCATTTCTTCTTATTTTAGCCAAGATGGCATGCAGCGTATTGTCCTAAATGGTCCAAGACTTCGTTTTCTTCATTCTGCCATTGTCTCCAGAGATTCCAGTTTTTTGCTGGTGTTGGACAGGAATACATCCAATACGTCCAAATAAGTGTTGGGTGGGGTTGCGGTCAGGGCTCTATGACCACTAGAGTTCCTCCACATCAAACCGTGTCTTTCCAGAGTCTAACTTTACATATAGGGGCACAGCTATGCTGGAGCAAAAAAGGCCTTTTCCCAAACAGCTGCCACAAAGGTAGAATAGAATTGTGTAAAATGTTCTTCTATGCTGTAACATTAACGTTCTCCTTCACTGGAACTTAGTGACTTGACCCAAGCCTGAAAAACCCCAGACCATCATCTCACCACCAAACCTTACTGTCGGTACTATGTCTGAAATCTTCTGAAGTCCAGCACACCCATCAATCTTCCCCATCGCATGACTCATCACTCTAGAAAACATTTTCACTGCTCCAGAGCCCACTAGTGGTGTAATTTACACTGTTCTGTCCAATGTGTATAGTGAACCTGTAGGCTTGTGTGCAGCTGCTCAAACATGGAAACCATTTCATGAAGATCCCTGCACACTGTACTAATGTTGCTTCTAGAGGCAGTTTGGAACAATTTCACAACAATAGCACTTAGTTCACCAAGTGCAGAAATGTCACGAACTGACTTGTGACAAAGGTGGTGTCCTTAAGTTACTAAGCTCCTCACAATATGACCCATTCTACTGCTAATGTTTATAGAGATTGCATGGGTTGATGTCATGCACCTGGTAGCAACAAGTGTGCCTGAGTCGGCCTGAACTCTATGTATCCAAATACATTTTTAAATACACACCAAAGTAACTAAGCCACCTCAGACAGTAAAGAGAGTGATGACCTTTTTTTGCACATGGCATTAGCCTGTTCATACCTGCTGTCTCAGTTCACTACAGGGTTCTTACACGTCCTCATCACCTCTATCAGGAGACAGACATCTTCATCCTCCAGAGATCCACCATCAACTCCTTCATCTTATTGGAATTGAACAGCTGATGGTTCATTTTGTACTTTAAAAGTTATTATACCACTTTAAAAGTTATTTTTTCTATACCACTCATACACCCCATGATGGCGACATCATGACTCATTCCTAAAGTACAAGGCATACAGGATGAAGAAAGTAAGCATTGCGCATTTGTGTTCTGATTCATTGTGCGTTTGTGTTCTGATTCATTGCGCGTTTGTGTTCTGATTCATTGCGCGTTTGTGTTCTGATTCATTGTGCGTTTGTGTTCTGATTCATTGCGCGTTTGTGTTCTGATTCATTGTGCGTTTGTGTTCTGATTCATTGCGCGTTTGTGTTCTGATTCATTGCGCGTTTGTGTTCTGATTCATTGTGCGTTTGTGTTCTGATTCATTGTGCGTTTGTGTTCTGATTCATTGCGCGTTTGTGTTCTGATTCATTGTGCGTTTG
This sequence comes from Brachyhypopomus occidentalis, assembly GCA_020368025.1. Classification (NCBI taxonomy): domain Eukaryota; kingdom Metazoa; phylum Chordata; class Actinopteri; order Gymnotiformes; family Hypopomidae; genus Brachyhypopomus; species Brachyhypopomus occidentalis. The sequence continues at coordinate 175,378 of JAGXOD010001403.1, forward strand.
TGTTCCGATCCAGGTTTAGATTTAGGCAGAAACCTGAGAAGACAGAAAGGAAAATCCATCCTCCTTGGATAACCCTGGATACCACTCATGAACAAATGAATAAGATAGAAACATATGTGGCATTAAAGTATTTTTTGATCTGTGCTATCCGTGGTGGGTTAGTCTGCTAATTTATTCATGAATATTGTGCACGTTAATGAGGAATGAGTCCGGCGGGTCCAGAGAAAGTCACCACTCCGGAATCACACACTGGCATCATATCAGGTATTTTCACTGCGTTGGGTTTTCTGCAGAGTAAAGCATGTTTGTTTGTGTCTGTTTTGGAATAGAGAATGTAGGGCACACGGACCCAGAAATGTACACGCTGTCCAGCGATTGGTTTCACTGCAGAACTTTAAGCTTTACACTGAACTACTGACACATTTTTTATGTGCACAAAATTTACCATAAAGCACAGCAGAGACGTACATGGCAGTCAGGAATCAGCTTGGACCCAAACCAAGTTTGCCAACTAGTACTGTAGCTTGAGCAGAACTCTTATGTAGTTTTGGTTCAGTTGCCATATGAAGACCGAGAAGTGCACGAGTGTGCAGTGCAACTGGCATTATATGTATGGGAGCCTGAGATTGCTTGTCCGTGCTGACGCGGGTCAAGCTGTGTGTTGGAATGGGTGAGAGTGTTGGAACAGGTCCTTTTTTCTGTCTGTCAGGGATTTTTGAGAAGAAACATAGCCCACGGGCCAACTATAGGTTAAAGGTCAACTCTGTGTCTCTGGGTGTTTGGGGATAAAACACGAGAGTCTACAGAGCCTGGGAAAGGATACAGAAATGGAGGTGGAACAGCCAGTCACATGACAGGAAACATGGTTACAGGAAGTACTCTGTTTTCAGAAGAAAAATCCCACCACAGGCAGAACATAAGAACAGGGAGAAGAGTCAGTCAAAGTAGGACGGCTCCTTTCAGCGGTATTTCCAGGGCAGATAGTGAGTCCTCCAGGAAGTTCTGTGTGAATTCATGATGAATGCCTCCATTTTCTTTAAGTGTCCCCGTCTCTATTCCTACTCTACTTCTGCCACCTTTCCTGGGCTTTGTGAGCCCACGTTTGGCCTGTGAGGCTGTGGTGTCACCAAGTTTCCTCCAGGGATGCTGATAAATAGTGATGCTGTGCTTGTGTGATGACTCTGGATGTAGCTGTTGGGATTTTCACATGCTGCTTATTGCCCATTGATATGTGACTACAGTGACTGATGGATTTGTGTTTTGGAACAGCTGTAATAGAAGTAAAAACATTTCCAGATACTGGACTATTGTTGATCCTGTTGGTGTGTTTGCCAGTAGTTTGTAGTTTATTTAACTCCCTGTGGCCTAATTAGTAGATTCAGATCAAAGAGTTGGAAGTTCTTTACATTAGAATTCCAGTCAACAGTTGTCAGCAGAGTTGTGTGTTAAGATATCAGAATTCAGGGATTAAAAGTCTAATGAGATCTTTCTTAGTTTTTAGAAATGATTTATTAACTTTTTAAACCATATATGTTTATCTGTTCTCTTTATATCTAAAGTCTTATAGAAGAATGGGGGATCATATTCTGTTTTAGCTTTAGTTTCTGCCAGATCCAAAATTGTTCACAAATTTTCCTTCACAAATGTGACCTTTTCCTGCACATGGAGTGTACTGTGTAACCTGGAGGCAGCACACAGCCCCCTGTGTACTTGTTTGGATCTTAAAACACCATTGTGTTGTTATGGAGACACTCAACCAAATAGTGCAGTAGGAAATGATATTAGAAGCTTAAGCATTCTTCCCCTTTCGTGTCTCTCTCTCCTTTCGTGTCTCTCTCTCATCCTCCCTTCCATGTTCTATTGGCATAACAGTCTTGCCAATGCAGAATAATAAATTAGTTAATAAAAAAAGCAGAGAACAATAAATACACAAAATTGAATAAAAATACAACTAAAATATAAAAAAGCAACCATTGAGGTCCAAACACTATTTGTGTCGGTACACTGAGGTTAATTGGAAAGGAAATTGCGTTATTTTCACAGACTTCAAACAGCACAGTTGGAACAGCAGTGTTGTCCTTATCAGCACTCAATGTTCTCTCCTCCAGACTGGTGATCTAGATTGATGGTGTTTCTTTTATAACCTGAGCAATTAGTGGAAAGGTCACCTGAGATTAGCATGTGATGAATGACCTTTTGCTGACCCTGTATGAGAGGCTGCAGACTGCAGTCACTGACATGTTCTTAATCAGAAATTGTTGCTTCGCACCTGGACTTACTGGTTTACTGACATCTCTTCTCCACCAGCTTGAGGGTAAAGTCTGATATTATTTTTGTATATAAACGCTTGATTATGACGGGTTAAGTCTTTGTCATTATGAATCCTTTAAGAATGTCAACTTAATCATAGTTGTTGATTATAGTAGCTATATTAACCAGTAGTTATCTAAACTATGAATTTCTAGCATTTTTTCTTTTCTTCTTTAGATAACCATCTCACACATCAGCTCACCTTTTTCTTAGTTCAGGGTCTTTCCTCCACATAGTTTGTACCTGACATTTTAGGAGGGTTAGAACAGTGTTCCCACACACAATGTGACATTTCTTGGAACAGAGGATGTAAACAGGTTGCAGGCCAGAAGAGAACAGGGGGATGTTTTTGTGCCTTTGTGCCCAGTCCAGGGTTCATCAGGAAGAAAGCACATGAGTCACGTTTAGCCCTTTGTTGTACCTTTGTTGTGAACCTTTCCAGAGATATAGCTAAACGGAAATCGTTTACCTCACAGCAGCAATTTATCATTTAAAAATAGAAACTTACTTCAAAAATTTCTGTGTCTGCTTTTTACCTCTGATGTACCTTGTGCTGGCATGAACCAGTTTGGCAAAGGAAAGCAATAAAATAAAATAAAAAATATGTAAATGAAAAAGAACCCAAATAATGCCTACCAGTAAAATCACTAGCAAAAGGTTTAGCTCACAGAAGTATTTGACAGCAGAATGACACAGGCTACACCACAAGATTTGCTCCTTTGCTGTTCCAAAAATACAATATAATTGTACCTAAACTTTTTCGGCAGCATATAGCAGGATAAAGAACAAAATAATACTAGTAGACCATCGACTTAATGAATGTGTCTGCCCAAGTATATACTGTATGTTCATATATATGTTTAATATATTGTCTGCACTCGTAGTTCATGGTAAAAGGCCAGCTGCACATGAGCAGAATGTATTGTAGGTATAAAGCTGTGATGATATATGTATATAATGTACAGCACGAATACATTTCACTAATGCTTCTATGCTTGCTTAGATTTTTTATATTCTACTGCTGTATTATGATGGGATGTTCATCTCTATGGTAAGGTACCCATAAGGCTGCAATGCAGAGTCAACCAGATGTTCTATGAGAGCTGAAGCATGGTGGGCAACGTTCACATTTAATTAGACTAGTAAATGCACTAAAACATACTGCACACACATCTGTGGTCTTTCACATGCACATCTACTGAAAGAGGCATGGCGTCAGAATAAAAGGGATTGTTGATGAAAATGGACGTCACAGGACTGCCACCGCCTTGTATGGATTGATAGATTTACAACTGGCCTATAAATCTCTGTGCTTAAAGGACTGTGCTTTTGCAAACAGTGATGACATGGTCAGAGACTGTATGACATACACCTGCATGTGAGAGAGAATCTCCTAAGTGTGGGCTGAGCTAACAGATGAAGCTGTCAACATTGCTAGATCACAAGAAGTAGAGCTCAGGCTCTCCTGGAGAACATTGCTGGTGGTGTAACAGCCCTCACGAGCAAACGGTGCACACGGTCTGCAGAGAATCTAAATCAAAGGCAAGAACCTCAAGCATAACCAAACCAAGGAGAGAAGATTCGAAAATGTGTGTTTTGCAGCAATAAAAGGCAGGACAATGAAAGCTGACCAGCTAATGGCAGGTTGTGTGTGAAATGAACAACTACAAAAGCATATAGACCCAGTTGTCAGAGGTCTCCTATGCTGTGAGCAGGACTGATGCACTACTTCATGAAGACGTGCGTGGTGAGCTGTCGACTCACCATGAATAGCTGACACAGAGCAAACATTTGCAGTCGTACTGATTAGAAATCATGGCACTGAGATAAATGAAACAACATGGGTACACAGGTGAGTGTCATTCCTGTCCACAAGTACAATGGCCTACAAGATGAGTGCACCAGTGTTAGGTCAAAAACCATGCGAGAACTTAGACTTAATAAATAAATACTATCAGCGAGAACATGTAAAGATGAACTCGGGCCCGTCATGGAAGAGTTTGCTAATATTTTCACTGGCATTGGGTTACTATGAGGTGAATGCTCAATTCATCTAAAGCCAGATGCAACACCAGTAATTTTGCCCCTTGCTCTACATGGTAGACTAAAAGTAGAACGCAATAGCATGGAAAAACATGCCTCAATGTCACTGTGACAGAACCAACAGACTGGGTCAATGTTAACCTTAACAGAGCAATATAACAGCCACACAACCATATTCAAACACTAGAAGACATCACAGCAGGTTTGCAGGAGCTTGTTGTCCCTTTAGTGTTTTGATTGGGCCATTAAGCTCATGGAAGATGCCGCTGGGAACTTTAAGCTCATGGGCCATTAAGCTCATGGAAGATGCCGCTGGGAACTTTAATACAGTCTTTGGCTGTACAGCCATTGTCAAAACCAGCTTTACATACTGTATGTCTGAGTCCAAGCCCACACTGAGCAAGCCTAAGTTGACACTGGCAATGAAAAACTCCTAGAGCACGAGGAAGAAACCTTTAGAGGAACCAAGACTCAAAGGGGGGACCCATCCTCCTCTGGTCAACGACAGACACCGCAATGGCAACAGTTTAAACTATAGAGCGAAGAATAGCAAAGAATGTCTATTCTAGTTTTCTAGAAATACTAGTCTTGCTTTGCTGAATGTTGGTGTGTCCAAAACCCATCTGACACAAGAACATATCCCCAGACCAACAGAGAAGTAGGAGCTGGGGTGAAGGACAGGGGGCCACGACTGGGTGAAGGAGGGGTGCATTGGTTATTGTCTTATAGCAGATTGAGATAAACCAGATCCTGACAAAAGATCTACCATAAAACACATGGAGTCAAACTGGACTTGGCATGGTTAACAATGTAGTCAAATTTACTCCATGCTTCTCTGAAGTAAAATCATCTATGCAACACCTGCAAAAGCAATACAGTGAATCTTTCTGCGATGCACAGCATGAAATAACCTTCCAGAAAGTTAAATCAGCAGAGAACCTTGACCAGTTTTTGTATACTTTATTTAAAAAAATAGTTCAGGCTACAAGTAGATGCTTCAAATCATGGTCTTGGAGCAGTTCTGCTGGAAGAAGGATTGCCCTTCAGCAATGCACCAAGATCCTTGATGGATAGTGAGACCTACACTCATATCAAAAAGGCGCTGTACACAATCCTATTCAGGTGTAAGCATTTTCATCAGTATGTATATGCCTGCAAGATCACTACAGAAGCCAATCACTTGAATCCAGTATGGCAAAACATCTCACTGCAACACCACTTAGACTTCAAAGAATAATTCTTCAGGTCCAGAAGCATGACTTCACAATAATTCACCTACCAGGCAGAGATACCCTTGTCGCATGCACATTGTCAAGGAAATGCCTTTCCCGATATGATGATAACCTCAGGGAAGGCGTGGAATTTCAGGTGCACACGCTGTTTTGCAACTTGCCGGAGTGATGTTAGCCTCAAAGAGAGCCAGATTGAAATGAAAAATGTTTTTTCTGCTGTTTAAAGTCATCCAGGGAGGCTGGCCTGATGAATGAAGACAATGTCTTCAAAGCATAGCAGAATTGTGGAATCACAGAGATGAACTAGTTCAAGTCAATGACATCATCTTCAAAGGTGAGAAAACAATTGTTCCACCTTCACTCAGAGGAAAATACTGTTACAGATCCATACCGGCCATACGGGCAAAGAGATATAAACAAAGAGATATAATGTTTTGGCCATGGATGTGCTGTCAGAACATTGAGGAAAATGCTCTGTCTCTTTAGAACGCCATCTAATACCAAAGAACATCAGATCTCACACAGAAGTCCTGACTGACCTCGGCAGGTAGCAGCAGATCTCTTCACATGGAATAATCAGGACTGTGACAGTTGACTACTTTAACAGATACCATGAATTGGACAGATTAATTAGCACATCAACAGCAGTCATTCACAACCTCAAAGCAGCATTGTTGAGCAGGTTATGTCCAATAACACAATACATAAGCAGAGAATGTGGTCTTTGCTGAAACCTGGGGTTTTATTCACATCACAATAAGCCCTCATTACCCACAGAGGAATGGCCTTCTCAAGAAAACTACTACCAAACACTGACCAACCACTACAACCAAAGGTTGTGAACTCCAGAGATGTACAAGTAAAGCATGCGCTGTAGCGCCAGAGCCAAAAACAGCATTATGACTGGTCAGTGCAACCACTACCAGAGCTGCATCCTGGTGAGTCAGTCCAGGAATCCAGGAACAGGGAGGGTAGAAGCCAGCCACAGTAGCCCAAGATAAATTTCGGCATACCAACAAAACCATCACTATCTCATGGGAGCCAGGGAAGATGACAAGACTAGTGGACAAGAAGTTAAACTCAGAATTGTCCTTGACTTGTGAATTCAACAAGTGTGTAGGCAGCTTTCTGAGCTAGAAGGGCATTCACACAAAAGTCTTATGTTACTTAGAATAGTTCAGTCAGTTGTTCAGCATTTAGTTTAAAGGTAAATTTAAACGTACTTAGTGTGCTTACACTAAGCAAGGCACATTTCTCTGAAAATAGTGAGAAAGATACTACGGAGATTCTGTTTGTTAATTTCTTTAAAAGAAAGAGGATGGAATTTTTGCATGTATTGCATGTATATCACAAATGCTTCTATTGTTTCTTAGATTGTAATGCTGTATTATGATGGGATGTTAATCTCTATGGTAAAGTACTTTTAAGGCTGCAGTGTAGTGGTAATGTATTGTGAATCTGACCTGCTCTGTAACATTGTCATCAATATGGAAGTCCATTCCCGCCGCTTGAAGAAAAAAAAAGTCCATATAGTATCTCACAATTATGACTTAGTATCTCATAATAATGACATAAGTCATAATTTAGATGCTAACTAAATTAGAGATAGAGTAGAGATACTATATGGACTATATGGACTTTTTTTCTTCAAGCGGCTGGAATGGGCTTCCATACATCTAAGTTCGTTCAGCACGTAATTTGAAAATGCTGTTCTGCCACTCTCCAATCCAATTCCAGTCCGCATTTCGTCGCTACCCAGTCTGGCTTTCTGGCAGGTCTTGTTTACTGGCGCAAATACAGGAAAGGGGAGCCTTGGAGAAGGAGAGACATGTCAATCCACTAGCTACCTCTAACGTGGGGAAATCAGTTTTTCCGATTGTATATTCTGTTTATTTACTTCGAAGTGTCTTTTCTTCAAACTCAATATTGAAGAAAAATAGCTGCGCTCAGCTTCATCAACAAAAGAATCTTCATTTCGTTTTGTACTGACAGATGAGCCAGTTCGCTAAGAAGCCTCAGCGACACTGCTGAAAACTCGGTTGGAAACCTCGCTGAAATCTCAGCTCTTCTGTTTTGCCCACGCCTCAAGACCTGCTAGCCCAAATATGCAGTAATTGTAGAGAGTTAGTTAGCCACGCTTTAGGGCTTGTGCTGGTGTGCTAACTGGCGTATAGATGCCAATGCGACGATAAGCTGCATTACGGTTAGATAGCGGCTCTGTCGCGCAGTTGAGTCGTGAAATTTCCTAAAGCCGCGCTTGAAAGTCCCAACTCGCCACCTGGACGTTAGGATAAAACTTATATCGTTATTTCAAGAATCGGGAAACATCTGACATACAATCCCACAATTACTAGTTGATTATTATTATTAGTATTAGTATTATTATTAAATATCTTAGTGCCTTAAGGGACCAGAGAAATTTTTAAGTTTGCGAAGATTTTCAAACGATTCCAAAACACCTAGCGAAATTAACTTTGTTTAATCCTAATTCACCCGGAGCATAGCTGTTTGTGTGTAAATTAACTCTGTTTAATCCTAATTCACCCGGAGTATAGCTGTTTGTGTGTAAATTAACTGTTTAATCCTAATTCACCCGGAGCATAGATGCTTGTGTGTAAATTGACTCTGTTTAATCTTAATTTACCCGGAGCATAGCTGCTTGTGCATAAATTGACTCTGTTTAATCCTACTTTACCCGGAACATAGCTGCTTGTGTGTAAATTAACTCTGTTTAATCCTAGTTCACCCGGAGTATAGCTGTTTGTGTGTATGTCGCTAGCTAGGATAACTTATGCTAAGTAGCCAGGACGTTTTCTTGCGGCTAACACTAAAGTAGGTCGGAACGTGTCACGATGAAGACTCTGAAAACCATAAATAATGTCCACACGCACTGTATTTTATATCGATGGTTACTCCGAATGTAAGTTCGATAGGTAGCGGTCTTAGATACGTATTTAGCAACTGATTGCGTACAGAGCGTTGTAGATAGTTTAGCTAGCTAATTAGTTAGCTAGCTAGGTAATTGAACACGTTGAACTTTCCTCTCCGCCCCTTTTCCGAGGGGGTGACAATTTTTTACGTTTTCTACTCTTTACCATAATAAAATATTTTTAATCAAACGAGGCGCTTTTGGATTCCCGACAAATTTCGCTACAAGGAGCAACGTTTAACCATTTCAGTGTGGTCACGATGCGACTACGGACTTTGATTGTTTTGGTTATCTCTGTCTACACTGTTTGGAACTGTCAACAAACAAATGGAGAAAGTAAGTATCCTAGCTAGCTAGCTATATACTTCACCATACTTTATCAGCTAAACGCTTCGTTTTCCCATATATTTCGATTGGAAATGTAAAAACTGAAACTTTAATTATGTATGAAGGTTGTATTTGTCGTGTAACCACGGAACATGGTGTACAGCAAAGCAACCGATTGCATCGTGTATATATTCCATATACGCCATGCATTCCATTTACTACGCTCACATGGGTGCAAGGATTCAAAATCAGTACCAGAAGAAAGGGCCACTGTAATGTTGGAGTTAACTAGCAATATATATTCACTTTGTGAAAGAGTCTAGGTTAGTTGATTTCAACTTTGACCACTATATCATGTTCTTAGACCAAATGCAACCGAAAAGTGGCCCATATATGAACTGCAAATTGTTTAGCAAAATGTGTAATTTGCAAAATGTGTAATTTAATGATTTGTTATGGCTCGTATTGCTATTATCCCGTGTTTTAACATGTTAATAGCTTTACCAGCAGTGGGTTCTGGAGTGTTTGTCCTTATTGAATGTGTTTCAGTGTTGCACACTGCGGATGTTTGTTTTTCCATTAACACCAAAGCCTGGAGTTTTACCCTGCAAACTGTGGAGAGGCAGTGGAGTCCTAAAATCAGGAGGGCTGGTCATGTCTAGATTATAATTTAAAAATGTCTGTGTTGTGATTTAAACGGTATTCCAAACTGTATTTTTGTATTTCTCCATGGTCTGGGGAGACTTCCTGAAATAGGTGAAATAAATATAACTGTCATTTTGAAACATTTGGCCATGTTCAACTTTAAAACAAGCATTGGCTTGTATTTAGTTTAACCTTCAGTTTGTACATTTTAGTTTTAACCATACATTTCAGCCACTGCACAGCGAGCAAAGGCATGTCTTACACCTCACAGTGAATCCATGAAGTCCCTCGTGGGTCTGTCGAAACAGCAGGGGTACCACTGGCCTTCACTAATTGACAGCAGAGATAGAGGTGGCATCCCTGTAATGGCAAAGTAAGCCATATGGTTGGTTCTGTGCTTGGAGTGCATTATGTCCTTGGTGGTTGTGCTGTAGGAGGTCTTGTGTAGAACTGAGGTACACTTTTGCCCTTTTCAGAATCAGTGCCATCTTACAAAACAGAGAAAAACCCTGACACATTTGTGGAATTTGAGGTGAAAGACAAATTAAGTAAAATCAACATACATGAAGATAAAATATTTGCTCTTTGAATCCTCTCAAAGTTCCCACAAATTTATAGATTTTTTCCCACAAAAAAATAGGAGTTTAGGTGTTCCTCAAAGTGTTCTTAATTGTTTAACCTGCTCAAACCATTGTGAGTGTTCCACAATTCACCGAATATTGTAGAGCCAAACTTAAATGATTTTAATTTCTGAATATATATCTAATCTCTGACAATAAGCACCTTTACATTCACCCCATTCAATGAGTGATTTAATATTTCAAATGCAGAATGGGTTATCAGAACACTTGCCATGTCATTCTGTTTTCTATTTCATATTCAGAATAAAATATTATCAAAATTTACATGAGCAGAAGAGATTTGTCAAAAAACTTTGACACAAAGCTGCTGGCAGTGTGAAATTGAAATCATTCTTTCAATTTACCTTCTCGAAGGCAGCCCCTGGAGCCGTGCAGTTCTGTCTACCTGCTGTTTAATTCTGTAAACAACCAAACTATAGTTTCACTTTCTGGAATTTTAAGATTACAAAGACCATATTGGGTGATAAAATGGCTGCCACCTGTTGTTTACTTGGCACTCTTAAATCACAGAATTATTTTCTCTTTTATTGAAATTGTGTTTTATCACACCATTTATTTTGTCTTTCAAAATAACTCCAAATTGCTTTCTTACGTGTTTTGTTTTGAAAGCACAAGAGTTAGTTAGCTTTGCATAGTGTTGGAGTTATGTAGCATAAGCTGACAAGGGACATTTTTATTACATCTCAGATAGGAATGTCTTTACCTGATAGATTTCACACAACAAATAATGTAACACCTGAGGGCTGTACAGCTTCTTATAATAAAATCCAAAGGTTGAGTAATGTCATGAAAACCAGTTTGTGCAAGATTTGGTGGGTTGATTTAACATAAACAGGTTGTGTAATTGGGAAGCTGGCCCACTTTGTGTTCCCTGCTCGAGAACATGACTGCAGAGATGAGGGAGACTATTTTGGGGCCTCACTGTTGGCCTCGTTGGTTTTAGAAATGCATGCAGAGTCCGATTTCCTCTACAGCAGATACTGAATGGTCTCCAGCAGACAGATTAAATGCATCCATGATAGTTTAAAAAAAAAAAAAAAAAAAAAGGCTTCCTTATTTTGTTTCCAACATTTACTCGTCACAGGTGCCATAGGTAATAATCTCACAGTTTGTTCTACTGATATCTCTGTCTGCTCTCGCCTTCCTGGTTGCGCTGCGTATTTTTAGGCGAACTGCCATAGGTTTTTTTTTAACCTTTTTTTTCACACTTTATATTTTATTCTAACTGTATTTTGTAAGCCAAGTAACGTATGCATTATGTTTAGTTGAAAGTCATACTTGTTGTACCCTTGCTATTTATAAAAAAAAGTTTAGTTTATTTAAACACAGATTGTAAATTTTCTATATCTGTGTATTAATAAGGTGTTATTACAGGTCAAACTAGTAAGATAAACAGACTTTTATTTTGTGTCAGAAATGTTAATTGTGTGTTGATCCTTTTTTTGAGGAATACCTCATTTTTGACAGTAATGATTTGGAGTTGAACTTGCTCTGTCCTTATGAGACAACAACTCATCTCCTGCTCGGTTGCCGTGTTGGCACATTTCTGAAAGAGTGACTCATGTCATTTGATAGTTGTAACTTTAATCTTTAACTGTATGGCTTGATATGTTTCCACTGAAAGTGATGGACAATGGCAGATACATCAGTCACATGCAGAAGGACTTCCGTACTGGTATCTCATGGTTACAGCTTAGACCTTAAAATCTTTTTTATTACAGATATTTCAGATTTACACTCCATTATTGTTTTTTCCCCACCAAGTTCGTGTTAGACTTTATCCGGTCCTATAAGGCTTAGCTTGGTGCTAATTATTAAATCGTAGCAGAAATGTTTGTTACTTATGTGAGGGCAATTTAGTGATTATTGTATATATGTTTTGCTTGCAAATACTAACACAGATTGAACTAAACTTGATGGAAATCCTAAAATTAAATCACGTCACCTTCAGTTTTGTACATTATGAAAAAAGTAACCTAAAAAAGAAGAGAAAAAATAAAACAGATAACATGTTCCTGATCTCTATCACACATTTTGAGAGCAAAGATTCTGTAACAATACATTATCGGGTGTCAGTTTTTAAGCTGTTTTTGTATTATTAATTGTGACTTTTTTGTAGCGTTTGCCTATTTTGTAAAGTTAAAAAAATATTTCATAGACTAAAGCTAATTTTCAATAAATTGTGGCTAATGAGAGCAACTCAAGTTGCACTTTTAGTGTTTTTGAAAGACTGGTGACTCGCAGGGACTTTCTTAAACACTTAAGACTCTTGAGATTTAAGAGGGGGGAACAAGAATCTAAATTATTTGAATTTGAGCTTTTATGTTTTGTCTCACATGAGCCTCTTGCCTGAAGTTCCAAGTCAGTCATGCACATTTTTTTCTTATTTATTTTTATGTATTTAATTTGTTTATGTATTAAATTCATGATTGGATAGGCAGCTTAAAATTCGCTTTAAAAGGTTGGTATTGACTGTATGGATGCTAGCTAGCTAGCCTCTAAGTGGGAGAAAAAGTTTGCTAGATAGGGAGATTGTTAACTAATATACATTTTCTAGTAAGCTCCATATGATTCTAAACAGTTTCTAGTTTTTGTAGCTACATGCTACAGTCTGCCATTTTCTTTTCAGTGAACGTTAGTTTGCAGGCAAGTGTAAATGTAACAGTAGGTTTCAGGCAATGTTCCATCACTTTGCGATTGATAATGAATGATCGCAACCTTATACATGAGACTTTAAATAATGACGTTAAACAAAAATTCCATAAGGAGGACCTGAGACTTGCCTCATACTTGTACAAAATGACTAATTTGTTTGAACATTGACATTCTGCTGAGACTTAGGATATAGCTACGGTAACATAAATATGAAGGCTTATATGTTATAGTCCAGCGTGAAAGTGTAGCAGGGCCAATGTGCCTGATGTTTAATAAACTCAAACTGTATGTGTTACAGCAGTGTTACAACAACCTTATGTGTTGCCAGTTTGGTCTGGCACTGCTTAAATAAAGTTCTGTGTAATCAAACATACTGTCCCACTCACACACCAAGGCTGTGTAGAAGAGACAGCAACTGGTGTGCAGGTGAATCTCTAAATCATTCTCCGTTATGCCTGGTGCTGGCTCTGTTGCTCTGTTGCTGGTTGCCTAATGTCACTCCTCTGCTAAATTTATTTTGTGTCCTCCGTTAGCCTTTCAAAGGCATTTGGGATGGTTGGGAGTCAAAGAGGTGCTGCCATGGCACCTGTGTCGTTTCTGTATCCAAAATGCACCTTTCTATGCTGATTTGCTTACAAATGTGTCATCAAGCTGTTTGGTTTTGGCCCGTCGCAGCCCCAGCAGGGCCTGTACAGAACAAAGCAGCTATAAAGTCCAGCCAGGGTCTTGGTAATGATCCGACGCCATTGCCTGTGTGCAACACGGCAGACATTTTTGCTTTTTCACATGCTTTTATCCATAAGTCAGAAGCTAGTGGCTTTACCTGATCCAGGTCTTTTTGAAGGTCACTTACATATTTTCAAGTGTGAGCATTTCACAAATTGGTGCCAACCGAACCAGTGAAACGTTGAGAGGGGAAACGTTGCAGTGATGACCTGCCCCACCCTGAGAGGCGCCGGGCCTTCCACAGGCTCCGGCCCTGAGCACCACACGCTTATGGGCCTCTTCCTTCCCTGCCGGAGAACATTGCTGCTGAAGCAAAGCATGCAGCAAACACAAAGACGTGTTTTATCCTTCCTTATTCACTTTATCTGTTAATTTCACACCAGGTGGTCTGTTTACGCTGCATGAAATGGCAGTTTATCTGTCTGACTGCCATGTTCTGTGTGGAAAGTCTGACATGTTCAACCCAGCACACATTACAAACGGACTCGGCATTAAAATGTTCAGTTTAAATTTGAACAAACCTGAACATTCATGTTTTCTTTGTTCTTTCGTGAAGGGCTTTTTCTGTGTCTTTTTGACCGTGAGGTGCATGCGGTGTGTTCAGTTCAGTACCGTGGTACCACACGTCCTCATATTGAACTTTCAGCAGCACAGGTTTCTGCATCAGTATACACCTACTCGCTCACCACGGTTTTGAGGGCCTGTCTGGTTTTACTATATCATATAGAGCTGGAAATAAAGTAGTTCAGCCAGGATCTCTCTGCTGCCTTCGGCCCACATTCCTCATGTGTGCTCCACTGCCGTGTCGGTCCAGTTTCACTCTGCCGGTTACTGGGCTTGGACGATAATGTAAATTTAGACAAATGCTCATCATCTCCAGAATTCTTGCAAACACAAACAGAAAATATTTTGAAGTTGTGTTGTAAAAAGTTCTTATTGTGTTATTAAATACGGGCATTTCTGTTATTTCACTACCCACAGATTAGAATCTGTGTATGAAGAAAATGATTAAATGGAATGCAAAGCAATTAAAACTAATTGTGATAGTACTATGCAAAAGAAAAATAAGTAACTTAATATTGCCCCTAACTTAAGTTGTGGTAGTATTACCCCAAAGCTCTTCTTTACTCTGTGTGTATTGCTTTAGTATCTCCATTGGTAATGTGACACTAAAATGAATACTCCAGCTGACAGGGTAGACACATGGTGTGGGTGGGTGTGTATGTGGACTGACAGGCCAGCACAGACTACACGTGTGTCTATATGTGTGTAAGACAGCAAACCTAGAACTCCTGTTCTCACTGTTCTCATTAGATGTGTGGTTAGGGTTGTTTTCCATTGTCACATGGCTGTTGGAAAGGTCTCCAAAGCATCTCTGTCTACACTGAGACTTGAAGAAGGCTAACTCTTGAAGAAGGCTAACTCTTGAAGAAGGCTAACTCTTGAAGAAGGCTAACTCTTGAAGAAGGCTAACCCTTTCCCAACACACACACACAGCGCAGTTTCTCTCTTTCTCTCTCTGTGTTTCTCATGGGTGTCCGTTTCATCGCGTCTGTTTTTACAGTACAAAGTTTCCGACTGTAGTTCCTGCTCCTGCTGGATGTCATGTCCGTCATTCTTGCAGACCTACTCGTGCTATGAGCTTCAGTGTGACATTGTTAAAGTGGGTGTGTGTGGGGAACAAGGGCAGGTGGCAGACTGGAGAGAGGAAGCTTCTTTGGATGTTCTGTTGATAACTTCTCTGCTTTCTGCTCTTTTGGTGATGGAGACTGACGATACTGTACAGTAACAGTGACTCAGGAAATGGTCACATGGTATCCTTGAAACTCTAGTATGTTCTTAATAGCAGTGGACTGTAATCTGATAAAAGCATTGTAAATAGGATCGCCCTTTTACTCCAAACAATAAAAGCTTAAATCCTGCTTCATACATGGTGAGATTTATTTTTCTCCTCCTGTACTTTCTCAGTGGTCTTTTCGTGTCATGAGGCTGTTTAAGTCTGTAACCAGTACAGTACATAATAGCTCTGCAGGGTCTGTCTTTGAACAAAAGATTTGGAGTACAGCAGGAGGACTTTTATTTATCGTCCACATTAACTTTTACTTTTATTTATTTGACATTTATTTATCATCCATGCTTGGCCCGAAGTCCAACGGACCAAGTTGCCACTGTTCGCTGATTGAGAGGGATGGCACGACTTCGCCCCCTGTCATTCGCCACAGTGCCTGCCAATCATGAACATGTGTGTTTGTACTTGCTGAAAAGGGGGAGATTGCACTATCCTCCATCTGTGTGGGAATTGCTACAACTAAACTGGCTAAAAAACAACGTTAAAGACATTGGCTCAAGCAGTGCAAAATGTTAGCCATCATTTTATTGAGTTTTTTTATGCAATATCTGTGTTTTACTCTGCAGGTTGCCTGCTTGTGAGGGTTGTTTTGGCATTTTAGTCATGTGTGTTTTAGCCATGTGTGTGTTTTAGCCATGTGTGTGTTTTAGCCATGTGTGTTTTTCCTCACAATGTTCCTTTTTGTTCCTTTTTTGTTTCACAGTTTGCTCAAGTAAAGACATCAGGAACAACGTGACCAACCTGCGCTTGCTGGAGAACTGCACAGTGATCGAGGGCCACCTGAAGATCCTGCTCATGTTCACCACCAAGCCAGACGATTTCCGTGGTCTGACCTTCCCCAGGCTGACGGTGGTAACCGACTACCTGCTGCTCTTCCGTGTCTATGGTCTGGAGAGCCTGAGTGGTCTTTTCCCCAATCTCACTGTCATCCGTGGCAACAACCTGTTCTTCAACTATGCCCTGGTGTTGTTTGAGATGCTGCAGCTAAAGGAGATAGGGCTCCACAGTCTGATGAACATCACCCGCGGTGCCGTCCGGGTGGAGAAGAACCCAGATCTGTGCTACCTCTCCACCCTCGACTGGTCCAAGATCCTTGACTCGGTGGAAGACAACTACATTGTGGCCAACAAGAACTACGGCGAATGTGGGGATGTTTGTCCGGGCATGCCCAAGGGCAAGACCACCTGCCCTCAGACCACCATCAACGAGAACTTCAGCGAGCGCTGCTGGACGCAGAAGTACTGCCAAAGGAGTGAGTGGCCCTCTGCCTTCCTAACACGTTTGCCTTTGGGCACCTTGTGTGACATCTTTCGCATACCATCTTTCTTAAGGGTTTCTGTGTTTGCTGTACCTGGGCAGGCATAGTCACATGACTGCAAAGTTGATATGTGACTGTGTGGGGAAGAGGTGGGGTTGCATCACTGTTGGAGCTGTTGGCAACATGACCTCGGAGGAACTAATGTTCAAAAAGGCACACCCAAGTCAGATGAATCAATTTAGCTAAGTAAGCTATGCTTCAAAGTTTTAACATGTGCCACGTGTGTGTGTGTGTGTGTGTGTGTGTGTATTCTGCATGAATGTATTTCATGCAGTCTGGTTGGAGTGACCAGTCACGCACTGTGTAGCCCCATTGCGCTTGGCCTTGTGAAGCTAATGAGACCCACAGTCAAAGTGAGGGAGGCTTTGTTGTGAAAATACATGCCCACTCATTTCACACCACTGATGAGTTCAAGTGAGCACACACAAGAATGCTGTACAAGGAGTTCACACAGTTATGCAACACTCTGTGCATGTAACTGTCCTCTGAACTAGATTTTGGCTTCTTGAACCACTCCACTCCACTTTAAAGTATTATTTTTTCCCATGCAGTCCCATGCACAAATTTCATACTATTCACTCTGTTTTCTAATATGCAATAACATTGATATAAGTGTGATGCTGGAGATGCAGAGAGCGTGAGAGGCGCGTAAAGTTCAGGAAAGTCTTTATTCTGCAGACCTGCTTTGACTCGAGTGAAATGAATCAAAACTGATGAACAGCAGTTCGAAGGTCGTGTCGTACGGAGGCTTGTGAGCACTGCAGCAGGTACGGGCCAGCAGGTACGGGCCAGCAGGTACGGGCCAGCGGGTACGGGCCAGCGGGTACGGGCCAGCGGGTACGGGCCAGCGGGTACGGGCCAGCGGGTATGGGCCAGCGGGTATGGGCCAGCGGTACGGGCCAGCAGGTACGGGCCAGCAGGTACGGGCCAGCGGGTACGGGCCAGCGGGTACGGGCCAGCGGGTACGGGCCAGCGGGTACGGGCCAGCGGGTACGGGCCAGCAGGTATGGGCCGGGCCAGCAGGTACGGGCCAGCAGGTACGGGCCAGCAGGTACAGGGGCCAGCGGGTACGGGCCAGCGGGTGCGGGCCAGCAGGCCGGGGCCAGCGGGTATGGGCCAGCAGGTACGGGCCAGTGGTACGGGCCAGCAGCCACGGGCCAGCGGGCGGGCCAGGGCGGGCCAGCAGGTACGGGCCAGCGGGTACGGGCCAGCGGGTACGGGCCAGCAGGTACGGGCCAGCAGGTACGGGCCAGCGGGTATGGGCCAGCAGGTACGGGCCAGCGGGTATGGGCCAGCAGGTACGGGCCAGCAGGTACGGGCCAGCAGGTACGGGCCAGCAGGTACGGGCCAGCGGGTACGGGCCAGCAGGTACGGGCCAGCGGGTTCCTGGCCAGCGGGTACGGGCCAGCAGGAGGACTCGAAGCCCTGAACGCTCAGCACTGATGCTGGGAGCCTGTGAGCTTTGTGTAGGAGAACAAGAGTACAATAGTGATCAGGTGTGGGAAATAATAAACGGGAGATTGGGAGCCTGAGGTGTGTGTGAGTGTGAGTGTGTGTGTGTGTGTGTGGTGTGTGTGTGTGTGCGTGGACATGGTTGGGTGTGAATGTGTGTGTGTGTGGACATGGTTGGGTGTGAATGCGTGTGTGAGTGCGTGTGTGTGCGTGGACATGGGTGGGGGTGTGAGTGTGCGTGTGAGGTCACGTGAGTGCGTGTGTATGTGTGGACATGGGTGGGGGTGTGTGTGTGAGTGTGCGTGTGAGGTCACGTGAGTGTGTGTGTATGTGTGGACATGGGCGGGGGTGTGTGTGTGCGTGTGAGGTCACGTGGGTGCGTGTGTATGCGTGGACATGGGTGGGGGTGTGTGTGAGGTCACGTGAGTGCGTGTGTATGTGTGGACATGGGTGGGGGTGTGTGTGTGAGTGTGCGTGTGAGGTCACGTGAGTGCGTGTGTATGTGTGGACATGGGCGAGTTGCTAATGCTGGGTGCCACAATGAGTTAAAGTAATGGGTTATTATTATTAGGTTTTAGATGAGATGCCCTTCAAAAGTAATAGATAATGAACCTTAACGTTTATTGTGCAGTTTTGCTAATGAGTATTTACACCTGAGAACTACAAGTATAAACAAAAAGATGTTTATAGTAATCCAGTTTTTTAAAGACACTCAAGCTCTTACTTAAAACAATCACTGTTATATTTTGTTTTTGTTTTAATCACTGTGATGTAATTCCCCCATACAAAAGTGTGCTTTCCCCTCAGAATAAAATATTATTAGATAATTATTATTATTATTATTATTATTATTATTATTATTATTATTATATATTATTAGATTTGTACAAATAAGTAAGTAAATTCACTACAAGATCTCCAAAAAATCATGCATAAATCATAACCTTTGCTAGTAAAAACATTTTTTTCTGCATAAAATATTAATGAAACACCTATGCGTATTATAACGCCACTTTCCTATGTAATGTAACATTTGCAGGTTACATATAGAAGAATTTAGCTAAGTATTATTGGTTCTCCAAGGATATGACAATACTTAATAACATGGTGATTTGCATGGGACTGAAATAATGAGTTAATTTCTAGTGGTCAATATATAGTGAGTAAAAAACACCGTAATGTTTATTTACACAAGAGTACACAGTTTGTAAAAAATGACACTGCTTTCAGATAGGTTTAAAATCACTGAGGTACATGGATAATGAATCCATAACCTCCCCGTGTAAAATGGATCCCATCTGAATAGGGCTGTGTGCTGTTAATGCATTATTTCTTGCTGAACGCTTTGGTTGTGCTATTGGAGCTCACTGCTGCACGTTTGCGTGTAGCCCACTCTTATCTCCGCGTCTTATGGACATGTGGTTTTCAAGTGCTGAAATTGATTGCTGATGTTTTTAGCTTTACCTAATAAAGTGCATAACTTGCACAATATACTTTTAAAGCTATGGTTTTGCACTTTGAATCTAAACTAATTCCAGATGACACTACCTTTTTGGAACAAATCCTTCGTCGAGGTGTGTATCAGCCTCAGTTCTGCTACTCGGTTTTGAGTCTCCAAAATAACGTTTAGCGATTGATTGATTGATTTTGTTCTGAGTGTGAATTTTCCCACTCACGTGGGCCATTTTTCATTTTTTTGTTTCTCGTGACAAATGACAGTAATGCAGCAGTGCATGTTTGTGTTTTTGTTATCTGTAGTATTGCAAAATCTATGTAATGGTAGTGCATTATATTGGTCTGCCCTATACCGCTATACTGCAGACCCCTAACGTCACAGACAACGTTGTGAATTGGAAATTGAATGTGTCCTGGAGAGGAACTGACTTTTGAAGGCTTTTGACATGGGCTTGTGTTTGTGATCCCTAGGAATTAAGCCCATGACCTTGGTGTTGCTAGCACCTTGCTTTACATGCCTCCTCTACCAGATGAACCACTGGAACTATAGTAGCTGTAAATATCTCTCAGATTTTATCTCATGGATTAGTTGCCTGCTGAAGACCACCAAAATGGGTTTGGTGTTTGTGAAAGCCTCGATCACAGACAGACTACATCGTTTAAAGTAATGGTAACTAACTTTTCTAGCTTTTAGTCTGGAGGCCCCCTTGCCAGTTTTTTGAGAACTGTACTCGAATGGCCTCCACAGTCACCAGATCTCAATCCAATAGAGCACCTTTGGGATGTGGTGGAACAAGACATTCGCATCATGGATGTGCAGACAAATCTGCAGCAACTGCGTGATATCATATATCATATCAATATGGACCAGACTCTCTGAGGAATGTTTCCAATACCTTGTTGAATATATGTCACAAATAATTAAGGCAGTTCTGAAGGCAAAAGGGGGTCCAACCCAGTACTAGCAAGATGTATCAGTGATAAGCATGTAGCTCCAGCAGGCTTATCTATAGCAGCATAACTAAAGGGAGGGACCTGGCCACAGTCATGAGGGCTCACTGAGCCATTGCTTTCCACCCAAATCATTGTCACAACTAGTGAACACATGACATGGCTGGATGACGATATCAACATCTTAAGATTATCAGAAGATTCAATCTTCTACACCTTCATATGTAACTGAAGGTTTGATTAAATGAGTCTTAAGCCTAGATTCAAAGATTGGAACTGTCTGAATCTTGGATTGGAGCTGGAAGATGTTCCGTAAGTGAGGGCTCGAGGGGCTCTCTGCCTCCGGCTGTAGTCTTGCTAAATTTCGGAACTAAGAGAAACGCTGTATTTTGAGAGCGCAGCAGGCGAGATGGGTTATCGTTTGCGGTGACTTCACTCTGATATTGTGGGGCTAGACCATTTTTTATGTCTTTTTGGGCTTAAGTAATCGATGAAGCTAAAAAAATAGATGTAACAAACAGCAAATCAGTCTACAGGGGACTTCAGAGCTGTTACTGTTGACAAGGAAATTGTAAACATGAAAAATAACAAATGTATTATTAGTTTAGGTTAAAGCACACCAAAGGGACACCTTGTCTCACCTCAGACCCCTGCATTTTTTTGAGAGTTTGAGGGTGTCACTTCATTGAAATTGGAAGGTAAACTGGAAGGTAAACATCTACTGCTGGATTAAGCAGAACAAAGTGTTGGTAACACCAGAGTCGTGGGTTTGAGTCCCAGGGTGCTGTCACACTGCTAAATATCTAAAACCATTGCTGGAGAAGCACATACCAGATGTTTTAAATGCAACGTAGTGGCAGTTATGAGTTAATCATTTACCACCACTGTTTGGTGTTTTACTGTAAGCATGGTCACCACATGTCCTGTATGGTTGTGATCACTGAACCAGGGGGATGCTTATAATCGCTTATAAATGCCTTTCACTGTTGGCATGTGTAAACACTCTTAATTCACGATGTCTCACTATGATTGAAGGGAGGCTGTAGTGACTAGACTCTAAGGTTTGAAGTTGTGTCTAAAGAGTATCATTCTGGTTGTATTTTATGTCTCCTTGCAAATAACACAAAAATTTGATTGCATCTTACTATTTCAGTTTACCTGTTTTCCTCTAGAAACACTGATATGCATTTAAAGCCTGTATATGGTGCTCATAACTCATTACTCTCCATGTATGTTTTCATTCCTGTTATGCTCTGATGTGTAAGGGCACCGGGGCAGAGAGGAGCCTACTGTTCCACCCCACACCCCATGCCCCGGCCCAGCCTAGGTTGCCTCTAACTTTAAGCCGTACTCTTCTATCCTACCCCAAGCCCCTAACCTTTTGGTTCTACAGTACTCTTACCTAGCCTGTTGTTTTCAGGTAGTCCTATTACCTAACCCTGCTGTTCTGGGCAATCCTTAACCTTGCTATTAAGTGCTATGCCTTGACCCCTCAACCACGCTGTTTTGGATATCTGTCAAGGAACAGGAGGAAAGATCGGTCATCCGTTGGCTTAGAGGGAAAGAGGTTACTGAGGACAGTCAGGTCGACCTGCCTGTGGTACACTGCAGCTCCTCCTGACAAGGGAGATGGAGGAGAGACTGTGGGGGAGATAGAGGAGAGACTGTGGGGGAGATTGTGGAGAGACTGTGGGGGAGATTGTGGAGAGACTGTGGGGGAGATGGAGGAGAGACTGTGAGGGAGATGGAGGAGTCAGCCCTAGCAGCGTCTTCCCAGCTACACTCTTCCACATTGCCACTGGCAGCCGTACAAAAGAGGTTTGAGTTTCATATTTGAAATAGTTTGGCTCTTCTCCTGACCCTCCTTTTCTTTCTGATATTTGTTAAGTTTGCTTCTCGTGGTTGCCTGCGGGCATTTAGCAGTCTGTGTTTTCTGCTCCTTCACTTTCAGTCAATCAGACCTTGTTCTCATCCCAGACACCCACCATATAACTGCACTTGAAAGAAAAGACTCACGGAGGGTGACTTTATACACCTCACATAACACACACACACACACACACACAGACAGAGTCACTTCTCCTTCTCAGTGTTTGGATTGGCCGCAATGACTTGGCTGTGTTTTCAGGTCTGTGTGTGGGAGGTGTGTGGTGGACAGAGTGCTACATCCAGCAGGGCGTTTAGACTTCTGTTCTGGTTGGAGGCCAATGCTCCAAGAGACTCCGTCTCCCTGAACACATACTGCTGTGCACACGTCACTAAATTATCTTATCTTCACTGCAAGGAGTTTATATGCACAGCTGTGGGTATGTTTATCTGTTATTGGATTTAAAGATGTTAAAAATCTCTCCAATGGCAAACAGCAGTTGACACAAGGTATATGAATCTTTTTGATCAGCTTTGGCAGGAACCTTTTAAATAAGGTGCAGGAGGAGGAAGCATGACAGCATCACAACATTTGTTTTGGTCCATCGTAAATACAGTTCTGTATACTGCCATGTACTGTTGTGTTGGAACAAGGGTATTAGTAGTAGTAGTATTACTGATATATTACTAGATAACCAGGAAAGAGCGCCAACTGCGGGCTTACAAATGTGTCACAATAGTCTCTTTGTATTTCGATACAAATAATCTCTGTTGCATGAAGCTCACGCAAAATCCCAAGAATCAAGAAATGAGAAATATGCATTTATGGATTTCAGTCTTAAATGATTTGTGTTCCACATGAACAAAACGCCTCCCGATCCTCCCGAGCTTCATCAGGTCACTGACTACACATGTTAATCGTTTTCCTTTTAGAGGCAACTTGTATGGAAATTCAGAACAAATATACAAGATTCTACAGGGATAAACATGGCCGCACTGTTAACAGCTACATTGATATTTACAATGAGGGCTCTGGTATGACTATACAGTATCACAGTATATACATAAATATATACTTTAGAAAAATGTTGTTGCATATTGTGCTCCATCACTTATTTTTTGTGAAAGTGAGTGTTCTGTATTTACAGTTGGTATTTTTTAACACCTAAAGTAATAAGGCAAGTACAATTCAGTGCACCAGCAAATAGGTCATTCCATGTGGCCAGTTAAATTATTAAATTATTAATTTAATTTATAGAATGTTCTTGTATTCCAGAAAATGTATCACTATTTGCATATAAAATTAGATTTTGTTCAATTCGCACAGCCTTATTTGCAAAATATACAAAGACAGAATTCCAATTGATAAAGGTCACCATCACTACAGACCTCTATTCTACAGCTAAAAAGAGGTACAAATGCAAATACCAAATTATTCTTTATGTGCTTATTCTTTAGAGAATGGTGATACCTCATGATCTTCATTCAAACCATCCAGATTAAGTGTCCCTAACTCAGAGATCCAAAACATTTCCCTCCTCAGAAGTGCTGGTTCAATCAGCTCCCCTCCTCTTCCACATCACATCAGCACCAATATGAAGTAGCAAATCCATATTATGACCCGTTTTGATAGAATGGTTCCCTGTCAGTGATCTAGCATTACCATGACACCACTTTGTGGATATGCGACCCTAAGTTAACAGAATCTGACCTTTCGATATCTTTTGGTACATCCCTAATAGTTTCTATTAGTGGGCTGCATTTTTGATTCAGTGGGCTGCATGTAGAACAAAGATTAAGACATCGTTTAACATGTCCCCCCCACGGGTCAATGAAATACTGATATGCTGACGTAGGTTTCAAACTCTTCATAAAGAGAACTGCAGCTGGTGGCTCCTGTTCAAAGATAAGATGATAAAATCTAGCTGCTGATGCAGTTTGCCTTTGGAATGGATCCAAGGAAGGAAGAATGATGGCATTTATTTTTAATCCTCTATAAAGTCTTCCTGTTGCATTCAGCGCGTGGTCGATATGATCGACATGATCGTCACATCCTTTCACATGGCATTGCCTTCAGCATCGTGAGGGTCAGACGGGAGACTCTTCTCCCACAGGCCTTATGTCCGTGTGATGGCTGGCTGCCTATTGTTTCTTGTTGCTGTGGGTATCATGACTGTGAATGTGTGGATAACATTTACAAATGTATGGTGGAGACCCCTCCCACCACCACTCCAGTAGCATCTTAGTTGGGGAAACGGTCATAGAGGAAATGCTGGCGCCAGTTCAGTCTCAGCATGGAACAATGGCGGCTGAAAAAGTTCACACGGCGCTCATGCCAATTGTTTCCTGTCATTGTCGGGGTACTTCCTGCTTGGAGGGTTATGATTGGACCCAGAGGGACGGTGGCTTAGGCAACACCTCTGTCATCCCGCAGTGAAACATGAATAACAGCCGTGCTTTCGGAAAAGCTCCAGGAAATAATGGGCAGACCCTGCTCAGTTCATTTGAACAGTCTATCCAAACCAAAGCAAGCATGCGGGCTTGAATAATCGCCTGCTTTTTAAGATGTCGCTGTAACTGGTAATGCCTCTGGGTACCGGATGCACGTTCAGAGGCTTGTTATTCAGTATGCGCTTGCAGCTGAACCCTGTACGATTGCTGTTTTATGGCTGACGGTCGCATAGTGCCAGTTAGTACAGTCAGCACACATTAAGCGTGTTTAACCACTTTTGGTCCGTGACAGCCTTCCTGCCGTGATCAATAAAAACTGGTGTCTCTCCATAAACCACCTGCTGGAATAGGGACACAAGATCACACATGCCTAATTACTGACAACTACTAGAATAAGCAGTACGTGGTGGGATACTTGGCTCAATACTGCATTCTTCATATCCGTGAAAGAATGGGTGGAAAACAACCTCGGTCTTCTGCTTTTTAACCGCCGATCCTCCTGCCAGTATTTCAGAACGTTATCGGTAGTCTGAATTTAAAATTCACCATGTCTAATCAGTTAATTAAAACTTTAGCAGAAAGTGTCTTATCTGTGGCCTTAATTTAAGCGGTGGTGTTCATTCAGCGTGTCTTAAACGTCAAGGCAAAACTTTTCTTCTAAACAAGATCAACTTCTGAGTGTACAAACTTCAGAGTTTTTTTTTTTTAGAAACAGGAACTGTTTAGTGGGCTTACATCCTCCTGTTTTTAGCATAACTGCAGCTTTCTGAAGACTGTTCAACATGTTCAGAGTGCACCACTTTCAAAGGCCCTGTGGGGTAAATAAGCACATATTCTCCTGAAGCACAGCACAGGTGTCTAAGCCTGGCCAGACCTGTCTCCCTGCTGCTGTATAAATCACCACACACACACACACACACACACCTGTAGTTGAGTTTTAGGAGCACTAAGACTGCTAGAGTAGCAAACTGTGGTCATGTCATCAGCATTAAATGGGTCTGATCATCATATAAATCAACATAAATGTGGTTTTATATTGAAGGGGCAAAAAGGAATAGTGAGATATTTAAACGTTACCTCAGATTGTGTGATGATGGATAGAGGAATGACACAATCTTGTCGGCTTGTGTTGGTTTAAAAATTTGGGACATTCTAATGAGCACATGTTGTAAACTTTGTTGGGTTATGGAAAGGGCAGTCAGATTGTTCTGCTGTGCATATAAACGGGACTATGAATGAAATTTATACGACACTTAGAAATGTCTGGTTTAAGTCTAGTTTCTTAGACTTGCTTAGTTTAGCTATTGTGTGTATGTAAACAGTCACCGGCTCTCGCACACAAACAGCTTTTATGAAAAAACCAATGTCAGTAACTCCCAAAATATTTAGAAATTCTTCTGCAGGCCTATTTCCAACACCACATTTATTAGTAATGATATGAAAAGTAAAAACTTTTTTTAACGCAGAAGTAATTTGCTCTAAATGCTGTGGCTGGACTGTTATGTGAAATGCATATTAGTCAGAGGTTTTCCTCTTCAGAAATAATCTGATCCAAAAATCCAAGTTAAAGTTATTCTTGGTTCACTTGTGCGCCAATATACAAATGATTTTTTTCCTCTTTTTATCTTTTCTTCATGTTAGGAAATTTTGCTGTTACTTAATATTAAAAGCCACACTGAATCTTTAATATTATTCTGTTAATAATGTTTGCTTTTCTGCTGGGCCTGTCGTCCTCCCAGGGGGTTTAGCAGCTCTCATTGGACAGAGGAACAAGCACCATATTCATAAAGCTCCTATTCACAAACGTTCTCTGAATGGAAATGCTGATTCCTGGTCAGTTCACCTTTTAAGACCTTACAGATGGATTTCTCTAGAGACAGAGGAAATCTGATCCCAAGTCAGCGTTCTGCTCTGGGATGTGTGCAGTCAGTGTAGGCCTGGAGCTCCCTGCCCCACAGGAGTATGTGCTTTGTGCCCAGTGCTAATCCTCAGTAGTTCAGCTGCACACGCTTGCCCTGGAATCCCAGACATCTGAGGTATTCATTAAACCTTAGACAATTGCCCCTTTACACTTTCTTGTGCCAAACTCCTGTACATTTTCTTGCGATGGCCCCTTGGCCCAGTCACACAGACAAATCTTCACAAGATTTATATTTAATTAAGTATAAACTGCTTTTTGAGGCCCTGTTTGAGTCAGGGCAGCTTATGCGCAGTGGGAGAATGTACTGGTAAAGAGATGTCTCTTCTTCCCTTGTAGCCATGGGTCTCACTCATACAAAGAAGGGGAATGCATTAGAGAAGGTTTCTGAGCAGGTTGGTAAGGCTGAGGTGGTCCAGCGCGGGTTACACATCATCTATGTTCCTGGTCTGTTCGGTTTGAATCAGGAGACAGGAGACAGCTTCCCACATCAGAACACAAGTATCTGTGCAACACCAGTAACAGCACATTAACTATAAGTAATTATGCATGAGGTTCTTTTCCTATTAGTGCATAATTCCAAAAGCACAACTTGGCATGACCCAGCATAAAATTGTCAAATAATATTGTATCCAGTCATTGCATCTAATCATTTAGTTGTCTGTCTTAAGGAAATGATCAGGTGAAGCATGACGTATTTGTTATTGAGCATATTTCTTTCCTGCCCCGTGCGTCATTTGGCAGCCCTGACAGTGCTGCTGAGTGGGTCTGTTTAGCATGGTGCCTCGCAGTGCACATGCTGTGATTAGTGTGCTGGAGACGGAGCCGTTCGGCGTGCTCTGGCTGTGTTTGGTCTCCATTATGCCCACTGCTAGCCTAATGAAAGTGTTTACCACTCTCTCTACACTGCTGAGGATGACGACCGTGGCAGTGATGACGACGACGATCGCAGCAAAGAGAAACATGGCACTGTAAAACAGGGATGTCATGGCGCGTGCACAAGCCACAGTGCACAGTTATTGGTAACTGTACGGATGCTCTGTTCACAAGTGTGTGCTGATGGGCTTGATAACACTGGTTGTACTTTTTTTTTACACAGAACTAATGCTAATTCATGCTAATTTGTATTTGTTTATAAACACAGCTTTATGTTAAGTGCATCTGACATATGATGAAAGATCCGATGAAAAGGTACGTAAACAAGGCCTCAAAACTGTCAGAAATCACCCTGTCTTGTGCGTTGTCATCGTTTGTTAATCATACCAGCCTTTATTAATCATACCAGAGACTGTAAGGAGTTTTCATGCACAGTGGATATCTACAGAAGTGTAACTATGGCTATGTACATGAGAATCGGGGTGTAGGAGTATGTTACATGCTGACACTGATACTCAATGATTTTTATTAGATGTTAACATGAGAAGTGAGAATAAAAAAGAAATGAAGGAAATGGAACTGTCAATGCTTGGATTCGCTTTGGGATGGAAACAAGAACCAGGGGTGTCGGCCAGAAGACCTAAGGGAGATGTTCTTTGTTAGGGCCGCTGCACGGCTGATGATGCTTCCTGCTCACTTGAGTGTGGTTGCGGTGCTTTAGCAGTGTTGATGCTGAAGCTGAGTGGTCAGTGATTGCACTACCTGCAGCTAACAAAGGCCCTGTTTTCTGGAAGCATTGTCATGCTAAAACGAATTGTGCAGGATCCACCAAAGTACATCAGCTTCACAATAAAACATCAGCCTGACCTAGTGCCGCCAGTCCACATCTGCTGTGCACACAAGCACATATAGAGCTGTTACTCTGTTCAGAGACCAGCATGGATTGGTAATTGTCTATAAGCCAGACATGTGCTGTGCCTGGAGGCTGAAGCCTGTTGGTTGTGCCTGGCCGTCCTGGTGTAGCAGCTTGTGAACCCCCAGAAACACAGAATGGAAATGCTGAACACGGTGCTACCCGAGTCCCACATGGAAGCCACATTCAAGCTTCTACATCTCATGTTGCATATGATAAAAGGTTACGGTCAAAGTGTACTGGACATTACAAATGCAATTTGAGTTCACGCTGTGCTCAGGCTTGGGGGTTTTACTGGCTAAAGCAGAATCCTGATCATCTCCACTAGACCTCTTCATACTTCATGAACAGTGACTGTTTAATTTTCTGCACGTTTCTCTGAAAATGCCGGTTCCCCTGCAGTTTGCATATCAACATGGATCTGTTGACGATCCTCACAACACCTAAACTGCCCAAGGACCTTTGCTATAGTTCTATGCTTAGAATTGAGCTCCGCATTTAATCCGATTTTCCCAGAACCGCTTCAAGATAAGCTCTCCAAGCACCAGGCCCTAAGCCCTGTGTCCATGCAACCACACTAGGGTCATTGGGCTCACTGAGTACAGTGGAATAGGGTGAATGATTGGGACTGAGGTGAATACCTAACAGTTTAGAACTGAATGGACACAAAATGGTGGAGATGATGGTTTAGAAGGATCTCACCTCCAACTCCCTTAAGCATTTTTAACAAGAAAACAAAAACATGGCACCCTAGGTGTCTTATCAAGATTCTGGGAACAACAACCAGCAGGAACCTGAAGTAGAAGACCAGGATTATCTCCACTGTGATGTTTTTCTCAGGCTGATTCATTGCACTACTGTTTTAATTCTATAAGTGTTGTTTTCTGCAGTCTATGCAATATAATTTAATCAAACACTTGTTATAGTTTTGAATTTTTACATTATTTTTTTTTGTGAGTGGTTATTTGAATGTCTACTAAGGGATGCCATTTTCCATGACTGTGTGTAAGCATGGAAAACTTTGGAATGATTGTAAATCCTGCTGTTTTGTGAGCTGCTGCAGAACCAAACCGAAATCATTTGTATGTGTAAACATACTTGGCCAAAAATGTTTGACACTGATTCTGAAAATGTCGCAGAACTGAGGGCAGCTGTAATAACGCTGGCAGCTCTCGCTATCTCTCCCTCCCTCCTCCTTCCACAGCATTTGTTTATAAATATAAGTCCTCTTGTGGCTTTGGAATGCGAACTGAACTTGTAGCATGCTGGTGCGTTCTCTCTGGAACATTATGTGATAAAGGAGAGCACTTCTGCCAAAATGCCCTGAAGTTTTATATGAGAAAGAGCAACCTGTAGTTGCATCAAGAGGTTTTGTGGTTCTGATCCAAGTGTGAATTTACAGCGTGAGGAGACTCTTTGGGCTCATCGTTTGCATGTGTGCAGTGTTTGAACATGTGGAGTTCATCAGGGTCCTACTGGTCTGTGAGAAAGATTCCCACAAGAGAGAGGCCTTTCCTCCCATGGTAAGGTGTGTGTGTGTGTGTGTGTGTGTGTGTGTGTGTGTGTGCGGATTATCCTACTAAAATGGCTCTAGTTGTAGTCTGCTGTTCCGTCTGCACCGCAGGACCCTGGATATGTGAGCCTGTGTTAGTTGCATAAGACACATGACATTGCTGGTGTGACCGCATCTGGTCTGTCACTGGCTGAGCATGATGGGATACCAGGTGCCTCTTTAGCAGACAGAACCCCCCCTTGATTCTTTGTTAAGATTATGCAAAGAGAGTGAGAGCTGAGCTCCACCCTGAAGCTCCACCCTGAAGCTCCACCCTGAAGCTCCACCCTGAAGCTCCACCCTGAAGCACGTGCTCCATGTGCCCCTTGTCCTTGTGCAGTTTGGAGGGTGCCCAGTGCTGGGGGTGCTCATCATTAGACCACTGAAAATGTTGCAGCAGGGCACGTGATGGGCTTCCATTTGCGTCATTTCACAAATATGCAGCTACCATACAACTGCTGATCTCAAAGCCAGAACTCCTTTATATACTCCGTGACCTCAGTAGGCTAACCCCGCTCTGAGGAATCTCCTGACCGTCGACACAGTTAAGGGAAGGATGCGTGTAATCAAAATGAAGACGGTTAGAAGTGCAGTTTCACATTGCCTTTGTCTGACATTGAGTCCATACTGCTTTTAGTCTGACTGGTCTGTTGTGTCTCATGTTATGCCCTGTCCAGGACTAGACAAACGCCAGTGACGGTGGTTCGGTGTAAGAGTGCCATCTGGGCTGGGCTTTCTACATGTTGTGGTTTGCGTGGGTATGAGGGCAGGCTGAGTGGGGCAGCTCACCAAGATGTGCTGTATTAATCAGTCGCGTTGACATGCCTCGTACCTCACTAGAGAACTAACGTGACCTACATAGTATCAGCCGATCGATCATCTCCATGAAGAGCACCTGGAAATTCAACTGTACAGTATGTAACTATAGTATGTTTGCACAGAGAGAGAGATAAAAGGTGAGGTGGAGTAGCAGTGTGGGTACAGAAGCCCGCCTCGCCTGTCAGAACCTCATCTGTCCGCTCCGTGCTAGCAGCTCTGTATAGCCGATTTGTACCTCTTCCGGTATCGGTGTCTCTCAGGCTGTTTCTGTTTCTCCCTGACCCTCTCCTCCTCATTCTCACACACTCCTCTCTTGGCGCGTTTTCTCCATTTGCCTGTCGACTGCAGGGTTAATGCTGTACTGCTCAGTAATAGGAGAAGCCAATGAGTGGCTACCTTCCCCATCCAGCCAACACATTGGCCAAGGTTGAGGGTGGATCTGCAGCTGCAGCAGTGATCTGGCATGGACTCTGGGAGGACGGATCCGGAGTGGCTGAGGCAGAGAGCATGAGTGGGGCGGTGACGCACTATCCATCGCTGTAGTGAGGGGGAGCAAAAACTGCTACAGCTAGTGGAACTTGACTGAACGGACGCCAATGTCTGGCATTGTTAAAACTGCTGGAGGATAAGAGATCGGTGTGTGTGTGTGTTGTGTTTAATGTGATTTTTCAGCATTGTCAGGTTGGTGCTCCTACTTTACGGAAGAAGAGGTTGAAGGTTGTTCCTCTAGTCCCTTGAGTTCACCTGACTGAGAGGTGTAAACTCAGCTGATGTGCTGATCACTCTCAAAAGATTTTTTTCTTTTCACTGCTAGGCCATGGTTGTCTTTTCCATTTTTTTTTCTTTGTCATTTGAAAACCTGAATATCATTTCTTTTGTTGCAGTGTGCCAGTGTCCATTAGTGTCCATTAGTGATTAAGTGGCCCTCATTTCACAGTCTTGACTTCAGTCCACTTCTTTCCCATGTGAGACATGTTGGGTTGCAGTGTGCTTGACTCAGGAGGGATGTGTCTCACAAGCTTCACACACTGTTCAGAACAGGCCTCACATGCTGCTCAGTGCACGTGTGCGCACAAACATTGTACTGCATACTGTAGCTAATGTCAGAGAGTATCTTCTGACACCTTTGATATAGCCCTACCGCATAATGGTTCTGCCTTTACTCAGGGGGAGGGAAGGTGTGTGTGTGTGTGTGATTAGTTATGCTATGACTGTGTGTGAGGGGAGGGGAAGAGAAAATGAACAGAATGGTTGCTCCATTTTCTGAGTTACACAACGGAGCGATCTGTCGCTGTTGTGTGGTGTGAGGCCGATGAGGGAAGGAAGTGTGTGTGTCTCACCTCTCCAGCACTGTCACTTCCTGTTTGCGGCTGCGATCCCTGCAGTCACCCTCTTCACCGCCCTGCGGTCTGGAGATGCTTCCTGTCTTCCATATTCTCACGAGTTCCTCAAACGGGAGAGAACTGAAGCTGCACTCGCATTTACTGATGTTTTTGTTTATCTGACGTTCCAGTGTGTTGCTCACGCTTGCGTGTGCTCTCCTCTCTCTCCGCAGTGTGTCCGCCGGCCTGTAAGCACCGTGCCTGCGCCGTGGACGACCAGTGCTGTCATGAGCAGTGTCTGGGGGGCTGTCTGGAGCCCCACTCGCCCAGCAAGTGTGTGGCTTGCAGGAACTTCCTCCACCAGGGGACATGCGTGGAGCGCTGCCCGCCGGGCTTCTACACCTTCAAGGGGTGGCGCTGCGTGAGCTTCTCCTTCTGCCAGGAGCTGCATAACAGGTGCAAGCAGGGCAAAGGCAGCGAGTGTCACGAGTATGTCATCCACCAGGGGGCGTGCATTCCCGAGTGTCCATCCGGATACACCACTGTCAACTCTACTACGTGAGTGACCGAGGCAGATGCACCCATATAGGCATGAAGAAGCATCCATGCACTCATACAGCGCACATTCATACACTGCACATACGTCATGCGCTTGTCATGGGGGGGCACAAGGGTGGAGTTTAGAGACAGCTTAGAGACAACCAGAAAGGACACCATGTGCTCTTCCCCATCAACTTCTCTACACTGCTGTCTCTGTTAGAGGCTCCTTGGTGGAGGAAGATGAAGGACGTCCTCACTATACCTCACTGTTCTCAATCACTGTCATCTACACATCTACTAAATGCAGTTACACCAGTTAACTTTATAAGCAGGGTTTTTTTTTTCTAATCTGACAGCTCTTATCAGGGGCGTCGTTAAGGGCGGGCCTTCAGAGCGTACCGAATGTACGTACAGAGTGCCAAACATTTCAGCCCTAAATGATTTTTTTTTCCATCTCTGGTTTAAAGCAGTGCCGTTCAGTAGTACGGTAAAAGTACGGTAAGTTAAAGGTTACACAGCAGTATCCACCAGTCCCCGCCCCTTATACCCCTCTCCTCAATAAACACCAGGGCAGATACACAACACTGACATTCGTGCTTACTGTGTGTCTTAGGGTCCAGTGTGTGTGTGTGTGTACACAGGTTATTGAAGGTAAAATGAAGCATGTAATTTATAAGGCACTTGGCTACAAATGTGAGCTGATTCCATTACCTAAGCTATGACGCTGTCTTCTTGCAGCCTTAGCTAGATAACTAGCTAAATCTTCTGATTAAATCGGTGATGGTTTAAATGTTTATTACCATTGGTTGACGTGATGATTCCTCCTTTGCTCCTCTTGGCTAACATGACTGTTTTCCAACAGAGATTCAAAGAAAAAAAGCTTTTTTTTTTGTGCCAGTTGGGCTTAATTACTGCAGATAAATTTATTACTGGCCGTTCAAGAACAACATTAGGGGCTCAAATAAACACAAAAATCTCCAGGGATGCCCCAGGCTGTTATTCCCCACAACACAGTCATATCCACACGGTTTACATTAGATATACCGTATCTTTAATACAGATGACGCAGGCAACGCTTCATTTATTCACATATAACATTGCACATAGTTCCCATTAGCCCATCAATGCACTTTTCCCCAGTATTTAGGAGTTAAATTAGGAGCAGTAAAAAGGTTTTGTATCAGTTAAAGGTCTTGTCATGGATACTGTAACACATCACATTTATTGTGTAAACATGAGACTGGTCTTAAATATTCCAGTTATTCATATTCTTTTGGCTGAATTCACTGAGGCTGCCTCGTGAACTTTGAACAAATTCAAAGTAATATGAACTGCTGTGTTTTAGCTTTACTGGATAAGGTGGGGAAAAAAAAGTGTTAAGTACGTCTTCATCTCTCTCTGTATTGTCCCCACCCCCAGACATTTCAGTGCATTGTACATT
The DNA here is from genome assembly GCA_020368025.1 of Brachyhypopomus occidentalis. Lineage (NCBI taxonomy): Eukaryota > Metazoa > Chordata > Actinopteri > Gymnotiformes > Hypopomidae > Brachyhypopomus > Brachyhypopomus occidentalis. Next base: position 209,609 of record JAGXOD010001403.1, read on the forward strand.
TGCAAAACTACAACTAAAGCAGGTAGCCATACATGAAAGAAAAAAGTTATGCAAATCATAAAGGAGGACATGGCTGAATGTACAGATCTGATGCAGAGCCAGAGGTTCTGTAAGTCGTAAAATAACGTCCAAGTCAGATGTATTTATATAGCGCTTTTTACAACATCCACTGTCACAAAATAGCTTTGCATATGTCTGAGTCCAAGCCCCCAGTATAAAGCCAAAGATGACACTGGTAATGGAAAAACTCCCCAGAGCACAAGGAAGAAACCTTGAGAGGAACCAAGACCAAAGGGGCCCCCATCCTCCTCCAGTCGGCAACAGACATCACAATAGCAACAGTGTAAACAAAAAAGAGCAAAACAAGTATGAGGAAAAAAAATATGCAAAGAATGTCTGTCCTGGTTTCCTAGAAGTCTTGTGTACTTGTGTTCGAAATCCATCTGGCGCGAGAACATCTGTCTAGGGCAGTGGAGAAGTATGTGGCTGGGATAGAAGGTGGGTGGAGCCACAGCAGAGGGGCACTGGGGGGGGGTGGGTGGAGCCACAGCAGAGGGGCACTGGGGGGTGGTCGGTGGAGCCACAGCAGAGGGGCACTGAGGGGTGGTGGGTGGAGCCACAGCAAAGGGGCACTGGGGGGTGGTCGGTGGAGCCACAGCAGAGGGGCACTGGGGGGTGGTGGGTGGAGCCACAGCAGAGGGGCACTGGTGGGTGGAGCCACAGCAGAGGGGCACTGGGGGGTGGTCGGTGGAGCCACAGCAAAGGGGCACTGGGGGGTGGTGGGTGGAGCCACAGCAGAGGGGCACTGGGGGGTGGTGGGTGGACCCACAGCAGCTGGGACCAAAAGGTACCACAGATCTCAGCAAACACAAGTCCACAGCCCCAATTATACCAGATCCCTATCACAGTTATACCAGATCCCCATCGCAATTATACCAGATCCCCATCGCAATTATCCAGGATCCCCATTGCAATTATACCGCACCCCATCACTCACACAGTGGACCCCTTCACACACATGCTGGACACCATCACTCACACAGTGGACCCCATCACAGTTATACTGGACTCTCGCACACAGGGTAGATGATTTTATAATGTATATATGGGGTAGATGATTTTATAATGTAAATATGGGGTCAGATTTTATTAAAACTGTTATTTTCCTTAATTTATAGGACGTTGTTACTGATAACTTTAGTGTTGAGAAACGTTCCATTGATCTGCAACTTCTCACTGGGCTCCAACGCAGATGATATCTGTAACCTTCAAAACCTCAGATAAACCTCAGTATCATCATTTGTGGAGCATGTTTTGACTAACAGTAATATCACACTTGAGTAGAACGTTCTGTTTATAGCACACATGGTGCAGAGGGAACAAATTTGTGAAAATTGTAAAATGAAGACCATAAAACCTGATACAGAATGTATGATTTGCTATTTATTCAGACGGGTTGTAAATTGTGCTAATCATAAACGTCTAATCAGAAAACCTGACAGGGAAACCTCTAAAAGTGTAGAGGGAGAGAGCAGTGTGCTGGATGCCGTTCGTGATGGAGCCTCTTTATCTGGCTGTGTGTGTACGTGTGCTTGTGACATGTGACCCATGGGCCGAGCCAGCTGGGCTCATAGTGGAGACGTACAAGTCACTTGTGTTGCACAGGCCTTGCGCTGTGGTCAGGGCTGCCTTTTGTTAGAAAGATGACATGAGATGACAGCAGTTACAACACTCCTGCCTGTCTGTCTGCCTGCATGTCTACCCATCTGCCTGTCTGCCTGTATGTCTGTCTGTCTGCAGGATTAGACTACCCCTTTATTGCCCCTGGTTGCTGAAACAATGCATTAGTCTTAACCAGTTAACTTCCTAAGCAGTATCAGTACAACTGTGCAGCACACACCCTAAAGGTACACACTTCTATTCAGATTCCTGGGGCTGTTTGTTTTGCTGTTGGCACACAGGTTCGTTCTAATCAGGCCTTGGGATCTGACACAACTGCGTCATTGTTGACACACTTTGGCACCAGCATTGTGCCACTCAGAAGTCATTACCAGGGTATGCACGAGGCTGGTAGCCTGACAGTTATAACTAACCAGGCAAGAAACTTGAAAGAGGAGAGAGACGGAGAAGGAGCGTGCTGCTTGCTGATTGGTCACCAGTGAGGCCCAAGCAAGGCAGGCAGAGAAACCATTGCTCCATTTTGCTGAGGATTTCCGTCACCCTCTCACCCCGGCATCTTTCAGAACAACACTACGAGCTTGTGCAACATGGCTAGAAACAGCTCATCACTGTATTTACTGTGTCTTTAAACAGGAACCAGAATTATATCTGAGAATTGTACGTGTGTCAGTGTCCTGACTCTTGCGGTGTGTGTGTGTGTTTGCACTGACCGTTTGTCTCTGCAGGCTGAACTGCACACCATGTGCAGGTCTGTGTCCTAAGGTGTGTATGGGCCTGAAGACGGTGGACTCAGTCACAGCAGCCCAGGCACTCAGAGGATGCACACTGCTGAACGGCAGTCTGGCCATTAACATCAGAGGAGGAAGTACGTCCACTGAACTTCTCATTAACACAGTCACTGCACTCAACACAGCAGCTACTATACTCCACACAAACACAGTCACTGCACTCAACACAGTATCTACTATACTCCACACAAACACAGTCACTGCACTCAACACAGCATCTACTATACTCCATACAAACACAGTCACTGCACTCAACACAGTATCTACTATACTCCACGCAAACACAGTCACTGCACTCAACACAGTATCTACTATACTCCACGCAAACACAGTCACTGCACTCAACACAGTATCTACTATACTCCACGCAAACACAGTCACTGCACTCAACACAGTATCTACTATACTCCACGCAAACACAGTCACTGCACTCAACACAGCAGCTACTATACTCCACACAAACACAGTCACTGCACTCAACACAGCAGCTACTATACTCCACACAAACACAGTCACTGCACTCAACACAGCAGCTACTATACTCCACACAAACACAGTCACTGCACTCAACACAGTATCTACTATACTCCACACAAACACAGTCACTGCACTCAACACAGCAGCTACTATACTCCACACAAACACAGTCACTGCACTCAACACAGCAGCTACTATACTCCACACAAACACAGTCACTGCACTCAACACAGCAGCTACTATACTCCACACAACAAACACAGTCACTGCACTCAACACAGCATCCACTACTATACTCCACACCAACACAGTCATTGCACTCAACACAGTATCTACTATACTCCACACAAACACAGTCACTGCACTCAACACAGCATCCACTATACTCCACACAAACACAGTCACTGCACTCAACACAGCAGCAGTCACTGCACTATACTATACACCACTCAACACACATAAACACAGTCACTGCACTCAACACAGCAGCTACTATACTCCAGCATCCACTATACTCCACACAAACACAGTCACTGCACTCAACACAGCATCTACTATACTCCACACAAACACAGTCACTGCACTCAACACAGTATCTACTATACTCCATACAAACACAGTCACTGCACTCAACACAGCATCCACTATACTGTATACAAACACAGTCACTGCACTCAACACAGTATCTACTATACTCCATACAAACACAGTCACTGCACTCAACACAGTATCTACTATACTCCACACAAACACAGTCACTGCACTCAACACAGCATCCACTATACTCCACACAAACACAGTCACTGCACTCAACACAGCATCCACTATACTCCACACAAACACAGTCACTGCACTCAACACAGCATCCACTATACTCCACACAAACACAGTCACTGCACTCAACACAGCATCCACTATACTCCACACAAACACAGTCACTGCACTCAACACAGCAGCTACTATACTCCACACAAACACAGTCACTGCACTCCATCCACAAGCACAGTCACTGCACTCAACACAGCAGCTACTATACTCCACACACGCACAGTCACTGCACTCAACACAGCAGCTACTATATTCCACACAAACACGGTCACTGTGCTCCACACAATACAACATTTGCTGTGCTTCATAATAATACAGCATCCACTAAACTCCATATTGAAATAGTTGCCACACACACACAGCATCCACTGTCCTCTACATTAACAGGAGTTTCCACGCTAGCACACTGTTTACTCTGCTGCACATCTGCTCAATCTAAAGCAACCACCACATTATCACATTTGGCTATTGGTCTTTAGAGTTCCTGAACACGCCTTTGACCCACTAATAAAACTAATTTGACTAGTCAGCCAAGTGGAACAAAATGATCACTGTTCTTTCTTGCATTGGTCCCTTCTAGCTAACATTGCAGTAGAGTTGGAAGCTAACCTGGGCCAGCTGGAGGAGATCACAGGGTATCTAACGGTGCGCCGGTCCTACGCCCTCGTCTCCCTCTCCTTCCTTCGCAAGCTCAGGCTTATCCGTGGAGACACACAGGAAGTCGGGTGAGACGCCTACATGCTGGAGACCAAAGGTCTTCCACGTCTCTAGTTCTGTTGTCACTTGGCCTGGTGTCCTGTGGTTATCCAGAGATTTGAAGAGAGATTTTTCTCAGATTCTAAGGTTTCTGTGTTTTGTTGTTTTCGTTCTACAAAGAAACTACTCCTTCTACGCGCTGGACAACCAGAACCTGCGGCAGTTGTGGGACTGGTCTCAGCACAACCTGACCATCCTCCAGGGACGCATGTTCTTCCACCACAACTCCAAGCTCTGTATGGCTGAGATCCGCAAGATGGAGGAGGTCACAGAGACCAAGAACCGACAGCTCAAGAACGACATCGCATCCAAGACCAATGGAGACCAGGCGTCCTGTGAGGACACACACACACACACACACACACACACACACACACACACACTCAGTTCCCCAACCAATGCCATACCTGACCTGGTCCTCACATTCACTAGGGAGCAGGATTTTGACTTTGTCATAGCTTTGCATTTGTACCTCTGGACTGCAACTAAAATTGTTGCCAGATACCAAAAAATGTTTTAGCAAGCTAATTATTTGTTGTGTAATCAGACTATGGGGTAAGTCTGGAGGTCTGACTATATTTCAGCCTTCTGATCCTTCAGTAAAGTGGGCAGTTTTAAAGCAGAACATTGGCATTCATGGGTGGCTGACTTAGGAGGTCTCTTTATTATTCTCATCCAGGTGAAAGCCAGGTGTTAAAGTTCACAACGATCCGCACGCTCTCTGACAAAATCATGATCAAGTGGGAGCCATTCTGGCCGCCGGATTTCAGAGACCTGCTGGGCTTCATGGTGCTTTACAAAGAGGCGTAAGTGTTGTCCAGACGTCTCGAGTTCATAGCCCTGCATTCAGCTCTCTAGTTTCTCTCACTGGTGTTTTTAAGACACCAGACGTGATTTTCTGCTCACGTTCTCCAAGTAGAACGTTAATTGTGTAATGTGTGGTAGTGAAAGCAGAGACGAGTGGTCCAGAGTGATGTGGGTGTTCCTCGATTCTTCTCCAGGCCCTATAGGAACGTGACTGAGTTCGATGGGCAGGACGCGTGCGGCTCAAACAGCTGGGTGATTGCGGATGTGGATCCTCCTCAGCGGGCCACAGACGGGAAGGAGCAGCAGGAGCCAGGCTACCTGATAATGGCGCTGAAGCCCTGGACACAGTACGCCATCATGGTGAAAACACAGCTCTCTGCCTCCGACGAGCACCAGGTCCACGGAGCCAAGAGCGAGATCGTCTACATTCGCACCAATGCTACCAGTGAGCTCCTTATTGGGGGTTTGGGGGGGGGGCGTTTAAGGAGAAAAGCACTGTTCTCAGATTGGGAGAAAAAACGCAAACAATAGCCAAGATGATGAAATGCATGAATTAATGTTTCCTATTTCAAGCAACTGAGTTAATTAATTTTCTTCCTTGTAGAATTTAAATCCTCCTTTGTGGTCCACATTCTGAATGTCACAGATCTGAGTTTGGTTAAAAATCTTCCAGCCCACTCTCCAAAATACTATTTTTAACAGTCTTTAACAGTCATATTTCATATTTACTTTTTTACTGTCATATTTCAGTGCAGCAGCTTCGTGCTGGATCTGAACTGGAGTACTGTTACCTCTGCAAAAGGGCATCAGTGGTTTTCGTGTTTCATCAGTCTGAATTCAGATATCTGGTTTGACCGCATACAGACATACAGTAGAGATTCTAGTAAAATTCAATGAAGTTTGCATCAAATTTAACTAAGATCCTCAGCCTCCTGATATGGGTTCTCTCAGCAACCAGTTTATAGCACGAGCAGTCGTAGCAGAAAAAATAAATAAAAAAATAAAAGTGTAATTGTACAAAAATAATTGTAGAAAATCTAATAAAAACAAAAAATACAGTATAAGTATAAATGTATATATTTATAAATGTAATTTAAGTACATTTAGGATTTGCTTTATGAAACTAAATGAATAAAACAATGAAATGTAATTGCATTAAAATGTGAGGTTTTATTATTTTATGATGCACTGAATGGTTTTCTAAACATTGTAATCTAGTCCAGCTTGTCATCAAGTCCTAGATTTGCTGCAGTGAATGGAGAAAAAGAACTTCACAGTTCTTATGATTTTCAGAGCTGATGGGTGGAGATCGTGTGTGTTTCTCTTGTTCTCGTGCGAGGTGTCTCCTCCACTTCCCCTTCGGCATCTTTTGGGTTTCCTTCCTGATGTGGCCCACATTGAGACGGCACTATTGTTCTAGCAGCTGGCTGGCAGGGTGTGACGCCGTCAATGGGTTGGCAGGCAGGCAGGCAGCTGTGTGTCACGTGTTTGTCCCTGCATTTTTCTATGGGAACAGGGAAACCGTGTGCGGGCAAACTGCTCTGCTTTGTTGGTTGAGTGGCGGCTGCTCTGTGGATGTGAATATGGTCTCAGGCTGACCGTTCTGCTCTTTCTCTTCTGATTGTCCTTTCTTTCATTAGCAAATGCTCATGTGCACACACTTCTCACACTTCTTTTTGCATGCTTTGGAGTTTTGGGAGATGGTCTGGCTCGCCGGTGGATGTACTGATGCCGGGTTGGATGTACCATTGCCATAAGGGACGACGTGCTGATGCTGGCTCCTACCTGAGGTGCACCATCTGCACCGAAGGGACTGTGACTACTTGGCCGGGGAACAAGAACTTTAAGCTATAACTGTAGAACCACCTTTTGTTCACAAATACGGACTGGTGCTAACGGGCCGCCCAATGGAGGATGGGTTCCCTTTTGAGTCTTGGTCCTCCCAAGGTTTCTTCCTATTCCCCGCCATCTTAGGGAGTTTTTCCTTGCCACTGTCGCCTTTGGCTTGCTCATTAGGGATCTGGACCCATACAATTTGTAAAGCTGCTTCTCGTTTCATCTTTTGTCTTGTCTGTTATGCTGTTGTTGCAGAACCGTCTGTGCCCCTGGACCCCATCTCCTCCTCAAACTCTTCTTCTCAGATCATTCTGAAGTGGAAGCCCCCCAACGACCCTAATGGGAACATCACGCACTACTTGGTCTTCCGCCAGCAGCAACCTGAAGCCAGCGAACTCTACAGGTTTGACTACTGCCAGAAAGGTGAATGACGGAGCACAAACACACGTGCTCACACACAATCACACACACTTATGAGCTACTCATGAATTTCACTAGAAAAGTGATGTGTACACACGTGCCTAACAGATACAGTGAAACACACAAGAATACCCACACCTCCACCTCCTCCACCTTAGACAGATGACACAAATGCACATATACCTAGATGTACACACACCTACCCATGAGTTACTAATGGAGTGGAGTGGTAAGTTGTCATTTGTACACTCACAATACTCTCACTTTTTCAGTTAATTCCTCTCACACAAATCCATCAAATGCTTCATGTTCAGTGTCTGAGTTTAACAGTTGGGCGATTTCTGCACCAAGGCCGGATCCCCTCTCATCATTATCAGAGTCAGTCTCGTTGCTGTTACTTAGCTGTTCAATGATGATTCCGGCCTTCGTGAAAGCTCGAACCACACTTGATCCTGATACCTCAACCATCCACCATCCATTGGCAGAGACTGGCGTAACTCGGCCAGCGTTGCCTCCCTGTCTTGGTGGATGTGTGTTCACCTTCCATCACCCAACGCTCCCACGCAGCTCACAATTTAACTTTGAACGACCTGTTAAGCATGCGTCTCTTAACAGGTGCCATTTTGGGGTCCTTATACACACACACCATAATATTATGTTGAAGTACGTATTACACCGCGAGGCTCCTGTCTATGGAAGCCCTAATACTCAGACAATCCATCAAGCGATGCCACTTCATATCTTACCAAAGTCATACTAAAACATTTTGACAGATTTTTGTGCGCCATGTACCACATAAAATCGGTTCGAGGTTATTAAGCACAACCAGGATTAATACGCAAGGCGCACAAGATTATAAGGTGCACTGTTGATTTTTGAGAAAATTAATGGAGTTTAAGTGCACCTTATAGTCCGAAAAATATGGTACTTTACTCTTGTTTGTGTGTGTGTGTGTGTGTGTGTGTGTGTGTGTGTGTGTGTGTGTGTGTGTGTGTGTGTAGGCATGAAGCTGCCATCACGGACCCCCACACAGCTGAACAGTGGTGAGGAGCAGAAATGGAATCAGACAGGGGAAAATGGCCAGGGGGGGCGCTGTTGCACCTGCCCCAAAACAGAGAAGCAGCTAAAGAAGGAGGCAGAAGAGAGCGAGTATCGCAAGACCTTTGAGAACTACTTGCACAATGAGGTGTTCAGGATCAGGTAGGCTGACTTGTGCTCTCTCCATCTGTGCAACTCCCTCAGACACCATGGCTGAGCCTCATCCAAGTGCAACTCGACCTTGACTAGATTTTAGTTGATGTGCATGTTTTCATGCCCTGAATTCTCTCTCAGGCAAAAATTTGAGCTCACTGTCAGAGCTTATAACTTCAAAACAGTGAAATTGAGGTGGTCTGGTGACGGTTTACCTTCAGCTAACCTCACAATCTGCTCTTCTGCTCCCTCGAGAGCAAACAGTTCATATGAAAACAAGGTCACCAGGCATGACCTAATCCCTAATCTGACTCGGACGTTAAGCATTCTGTAAGCATGTAGTCCTTAAACATTTTTTTTATTTCTTGCTAGCGACTATGCTCGCCCTCTGACTAATTTACGCAGTTTTACCACATCACCAGGTCCCTCATAAGACCTAGTAATCATTCTTTTAACCTCTCTGCAATCTATAACCACTACCTGCCTCCTTAGACCATCACGGCAGCGCAGAGACCTTGTGGGTGTGGCCAACAGGACAGCCTATCCCCTGCTGACCACGCCTCCTGGCCAGCTGAGCGGTTCAGCCACCAGGAGTCCGGAGGAGGAGGCGGAGGCCAGTAAGATCATACAGTTCATCTACGCTAAGGAGTCCACCGTCATCTCCAACCTGAGACATTTCACCAGCTACCAGATCGAGATCCACGCCTGCAACCACCCCACAGACTCCACCCGCTGCAGCATGGCAGCCTACGTCAGCGCCCGCACCATGCCTGAGGGTGAGCCTCCATCCTGGCATGAGCTGTAGTAACACACACACAGCCATACACAAACTATAGATCTTCAGCATTCACTGACTATGAAGGGGGCGGTTCTTTCTGTAAGGGGTATATACACATAAACAAAAATAGATTATTTTGGTCAAAATAAGCATGTCACAATAAGGGTACACCAGGGTATATTGGGTAAGGCATATACAATGTTTAACTGTATCATGGGAAACTGATATTTTGACTTGATTGTTACCACTAGAACATTACTGAATGATTATATTTAGTGTGCAATCCATATTAATAATAATATTAATTTAAGTATTTATGTCTGAATTAAAATTGTCCTATGGACAAACAAAATTCAACGAAAAACAAGTCTTCTGAGTTGTTTCTGTGTTGTGCAGCTCGTGCTGATGACATTGTGGGTCCGATCACCTTCGAGGTGCTGGAGTACACTGTGCACGTCAGGTGGGCAGAACCAACGGCCCCCAACGGCATGATCATCCTGTATGAGGTCAACTACAAGAGACTGGGAGACACAGAGGTCAGGCCCTACCTGGAGCTTAAACACACACACACACACACTTCAAAAGCCCATTGCACTCTGGCTGCACTTTTTCTAAATATATATATATATTTTTATTTTATCAATCCTGTTGACACCATCCTGTGCTAACTCCACATCAGTAAGTTTTAGCCACATTGCATCAGCTGTCAGTTTCTATAGAGATGTCTACACAGAGAGTGGGGCATTCTTGGGTCACCATGTGTTTCCTCTGTTCGCTCTACATTAGCCTCTGTGCTCATGAACACACAAGGCTGTTCACTCTTCACAAGGCTGTTCACTTGCTCTTCAGAATCTGCACACCTGATGTTTTGCTGTTGGTGCTATTGACTCTGGCAGCACTGAGAGCTGCTGTGTTTCTGGATACAGCCATAAGGAGCATTTCTGTCAAAGCACTAAGACTCCAAATTCATATTAAATCGAATTGGTGATACCTAGACCCACAAGACCACTGGCACATGTCCACATGTCCACTGAGAAAGAAAAGGGTCCTGACTGCATGTGTACGTGTGTGTGTGACCGCCAGGAGCTGCACCACTGCGTTTCCAGAAAGAGCTACAGCACTGACGGCGGCTGCAAGCTGAGAGTGGTGCATCCTGGGAACTACACAGTGCGTATTCGAGCCACGTCACTGGCAGGAAACGGGTCCTGGACGGAGCCCAGACACTTCTACGTGCAGGACCAACGTACGTTGCAAGGCACACGACACTTCATATCCAAGAGCACATAACATCTCCCATATCTACAGTGCATATGCAGTGTTACATGTGTGTGTGTGTGTGTAAATCTGCCGGACAGATCCCTCCAATATTCTGAAGATCGTGATTGGCCCAGTCATCTGTATTTTGCTGCTGCTTCTGATGGCGCTGTCTGGCTTCATCATGTTCAAGAAGAAGTGAGTTTATAAAGGGACGGAGACCCTTATGCCCCTGTCACCATCTCAGCCTGTGCTCATCGTGTTGCATGTTTCCACCAGGCAAACGGAAGGGCCGACCGGACGACTGTACACTTCACCCAACCCAGAGTACCTCAGCCCAGACGAGGGTGAGAAAACAAGTTACTGCGTTTTCCGGAGGGCTAACGACATAATAATTCACCATCGGTTTATGAACAACAGTGATGCGCAGTAGCAGAGTGCAGTTTTACTGTAAAGCTGAGTGTAGAACTAAACACTCTGATTGGTTGGGTGCATGAACATCACACAGTAAATCAGCCTTCACATCTGTAAAATGTACAAGATCTTAAAGATTATTGGCTGCACTAAATGTTTTAAATGTTTTTAGCTCTGTTTCCAGTTCTTCCATGAGCCTGAGTCCAGAGTGTTTGGTTGTTGTGTGTGTGTGTGTGTGTGTGTGTGTGTGTGTAGTGTATGAGCCAGATGACTGGGAAGTCCCCCGGGACAAGATCAGCCTGCTGCGTGAGCTTGGTCAGGGTTCCTTCGGCATGGTGTATGAGGGACTCGCCAAGGACATAGTGAAGGGGGAGGTGCAGACGCGCGTCGCTGTCAAAACAGTCAACGAGTCGGCCAGCCTCAGAGAGCGCATCGAATTCCTAAACGAAGCCTCTGTCATGAAGGCCTTCAGCTGCCACCATGTGGTGAGAACTGTGAAAAACAAGCCGCAATCCATAGCTTCTGCTACACAATAGGGCCTTAGGACAGAGGATCGCAGTCCCAAACCATAAATGTCCTCACAAATATAGATGCATAGATATATATTTTGTTAAACTCTGTTATAATGTTTCATACACTTCCGTATACACTCGCTTGCTACTTTGTTAGGTATACCTTGCTAGTCCCAGTTTGGGTCCTCTGTTGCCTTCAGAACTTCCTTAATTATTTGTGGCATAGATTCAAAAAGGGACCGGACACATTTCTCACAGATCGTGGCCCGTATTGACATGATCACATCACGCAGTTGCTGCAGATTTGTTGGCTGCACATCCATGATGCGAATCTCCCGTTCCACCACATCCCAAATGTGCTCTATTGGGTTGAGATCTGGTTCATTTGAGTAAACTGAAATCATTATGTTCAACAAGCCAGTTTGAGATGATTTGAGTATTGTGACATGGCATGTTATCCTGCTGGAAGTAGCCATCAGAATACGTAATAAAGGGATGGACATATAATCCACACCATCACGCCACCACCAGATGTACTCCACACCATCACACCACCACCAGATATCCTCCTCACCATCACGCCACCACCAGATATACTCCACACCATCACACCACCACCAAATGTACTCCACACCATGACGCCACCACCAGATATCCTCCACACCATCACGCCACCACCAGATATCCTCCACACCATCACGCCACCACCAGATATCCTCCACACCATCACACCACCACCAGATATCCTCCACGCCACCACCAGATATCCTCCACACCATCACACCATCACCAGATATCCTCCACACCACCACCAGATATCCTCCACACCATCGCCAGATATCCTCCACACCATCGCCAGATATCCTCCACACCACCACCAGATATCCTCCACACCACCACCAGATATCCTCCACACCACCACCAGATATCCTCCACACCATCGCCAGATATCCTCCACACCACCACACCACCACCAGATATCCTCCACACCACCACACCACCACCAGATATCCTCCACACCACCACCAGATATCCTCCACACCACCACCAGATATCCTCCACACCATCGCCAGATATCCTCCACACCACCACACCACCACCAGATATCCTCCACACCATCGCCAGATATCCTCCACACCACCACACCACCACCAGATATCCTCCACACCATCACCAGATATCCTCCACACCACCACACCACCACCAGATATCCTCCACACCATCGCCAGATATGGCCACCAAACTGTGGCCTTAGAGTGGCACTCGCTGTGGTCTGCTACTGCTGTTGCCCATCAGCCTTGAGGTTTGTTGTGTTGAGCGATCAGCGATGCTCTTCTGCATATCTCATGAATATTAAGTGTGTAATGCTTCTGATCAGGTGAGACTGCTGGGTGTGGTGTCCAAAGGCCAGCCCACTCTGGTGGTGATGGAGCTTATGACCCATGGAGACCTTAAGAGCTACCTGCGCTGCCTCAGACCGGACTCTGAGGTCAGTCCTCCCTTACACTAGTGCACTAGTGGTCAGATCACCCATCAAAGCGTTCACAGTGCTAATCAGCCCACCTGATTCTGTCATTTAGTGCTAAAACCTTAGGCATACAGATACCTTTGCAGTGTTGTTCAGATCTATTATTCAAATAGTTTTTGTCCTTTTATTAAACCTCTTAATGTTGTCTGTTGACTACAATAAGATATAGTGCTTTTCAGATGTAAATGATGATTAGAGTTATGCAAATATTTTAAAACAATAATGCAGCCTGATGGTCAGTAATCATGATTCTCCATTTGTTCAACTGACCTCAGTGTATAAATGGTGTAGTGTATTGAACTGCTTTATGTCACCACTGTGAATGCGTATGTGGAAATGTCTGTCTGTACATTGACCCATTTTTACCAGAACAACCCTGGACGGCCTCCCCCCACGTTGAAGGAGATGATCCAGATGGCAGCGGAGATAGCAGATGGCATGGCCTACCTCAACGCCAAGAAGTTTGTGCACAGAGACCTGGCTGCCAGGAACTGCATGGTGGCTGAGGATTTCACGGTGAAGATCGGAGGTATGGAGTAGGCAGCGTTCTTTAAGCTGGTTCTGTGTCAGCTGAACGTTATATCAATGAATGTGCTACAGCTCTTCCTGAAACGTATCAGAAAAAGCTCACTGATATAGAGGCTGATAATTTGTTTTTCTGGTGCTGTTGCTGTGAAGACTTTGGCATGACAAGAGACATCTATGAGACGGATTACTACAGGAAGGGCGGCAAGGGTCTGCTTCCTGTCAGGTGGATGGCCCCTGAGTCACTCAAGGATGGGGTTTTTACTGCACACTCGGACTGCTGGTGAGTGTCTCACTCACACACACAAACCTTTGTTTTGCCTTTTGTTTCTCAGTGTTGACTTTGCCGTTGTGGTGAGTACTGGTGACTGGTTTGTAAATGAAGACCCTCCTAAGAACCCAGAGATGATTCACAAACATCCTTGAGTGATTTTAGTGGAAGTTCTTTGCCTATGTGCGGATGGAAGGAGAGGATCTGTGAGATTCTTGTTGTTGTCAGGTCGTTTGGGGTCGTGCTGTGGGAGATCAGCACTTTGGCTGAACAGCCTTACCAGGGCATGTCCAACGAACAGGTGCTCAAGTTCGTCATGGATGGAGGATACTTGGACCGGCCGGACAACTGTGCAGACAGGCTGTGAGTGAAAGATCGCTCTATCTAAACCCTATTCAGACTGGATTTGTTGATCAGGGAAATGTTTGTAATAAAACATTATAAATGTCCTCAGTTATGAATCTGGTGCAACCAGATGGCATGGACATGGAGTTTCTGTTGTATTGTATTTTCTATGTACCTGGAAATTTGCAACAGTTTGAATATAGACAATCATGTGCAGTTTAACAGCATTTAACATTAGATATACCTGTTGCTGTCTGTCAATTCTTTTATCTGGTTATAATAATAGGCCCTTTAATAACCCTGCAAGATCTCACTTTTTTCACTCACGTTTTCTTTTTCCATTGGGTATTGCTCTCCAATGTAGCATAAGAAATTTACCATTTTCATTTTTGCCATTCAGACTAAGTAAATGTAAGTATAAGTCACTGGTGGATCTGTGTATGTCTTGTGTGAGCATCTTTGAACCACTCAACCAGATTTTATTAGTTCTCTTTCTGCACGTGTGGGTAAATGTAAGAATCCGTCTCTCTGCATCTCTGTCTCACAGGCACAATCTGATGCTGCTGTGTTGGCACTATAACCCAAAGATGCGGCCCACGTTTCAGGAGATCATTGAGATGCTGAAGGACGACCTCCACCCCTCCTTTCAGGAGGTCTCCTTCTTCTACAGTGAGGAAAACAAGCCTCCGGAAAGCGATGACTTTGACATGGACCTGGAGAACATGGAGAGCATCCCCCTGGACCCGTCGTCCTCCTCGCAGAGGGAGGGGGGCCTGGACGGGGAGGAGGGCCTGTCCGCAGGGCTCCGGGGCAGTTACGACGAGCACCTGCCCTACACACACATGAACGGGGGCAAGAAAAACGGGCGCATCTTAGTCCTGCCGCGCTCCAGCCCCTCTTAAGATCAGCCTCATCCTGCCAGCTTAACAAGCTACGTTTCATTTGGGTTTTTCTTTATTTTATAGAGTCACTTTTATCACTCTCTTTTCCCAAGGCCCCTCATAACAGCAAACTCAGGACATTCATATCTCCCTCTGCTCCCACAGCAGTATCATGATGCAGGGTGCCACTATTTTTGTATTTAAAAAAGAAAATGCACACCATCTGCTTCTCTTTTTTGTTTCTTTTTTTATTAGATATATATATAAATATATATATGTATGTGTGTGTGTGTGTGTGTGTGTGTGTGTGTGTGTGTGTGTGTGTGTGGACTGGTCTAATGGAACAAACTGTGAATTCAACCTCAGACAACCAGAAGGCTGCTTACTTCTGTCTCTCCAGACTGTCCCCACATCCAGCAGTTGATTCTTGGCTTTCTCCACAAAGACAATAGGAATAAAAGGAAACCGAATGAAATGAAAACTGAAAAAAACTGAAGTGGCCTTATTTTCTTAGTGGCCTGTCTCAGTATAGTTTAGAGGTGTGTCTGTGTAGTGAAGGTGTCCGTAGCAGATCTCCCAGAACAAACTGCTCATGGCCATATAAACCTTCACTTGTTCTCTTCAGTATTCAAACCACAGAGAATGGGCAGATTTTTGGACTTATTTTCTTATTTATTTGTTTTCCTTCTTTTTATCGTGTTCAGACATTTACAGCTGAAGGATACTGAAACTATTTTCGGAACATGTGACAGAAAGATTGACCAGTAGTTGCTGCTTTGATATATTTTAGTGGGTATAGATGATGAAAAAAAAAGTATATATGAATATGTTATTGCTGTTTTTGTACATAGTTGACATGTTGCCATCAAAGAGCTATTACCAGTTGTAGAAATGTTTTTACATGTTTGTCTTGTCTCTAATCTTTTTTTTTTTTTCTAATCCAAAAATCATACTAATCATCATCTGAAACTCTGGGCAGCCTGCAGCATCTGGGGGTCCGTCTTTCAGGCCTGCACAGGTGGAAGTATCCTACACGCCTTTGGCTTTCGATGTCAACACTTGATATCAATTTAAATTACTGCTGTTAATAAAAGCAGTGAGGTGCATTCAGAATGAGTGTATGGCTGTGCTTCTGTCACTGTTCCTCTATGCTGTGGCTATTTTTTTGTATTTTCACTACAAAAACACTACAATAGTCGCCTAAGGGGGCACACACATAGAAAGTAGTGATCCAGTGTAATATTGCTTGTTTTTCCTTAGTCTTGATGATAATCCAATCTCAACAAATACAATAGAATATACTTTATTAATCCTGGAGGAAATTGGGTATTATATATTAGGTAAAAAGTGACTAAAGCTAACTGGTGACTATTCTAAAGCTAGTATCTTATTTAATTTAAATAAGGTTATGTTGAAAAAGATTACTTCAAGAAGTAATAGATGTATTTTAAGTGCACATCATGTAACCACAAAGTAGGCTAAAATTAAAAAAAAAAAAAAAAAGACCAGGACTTCCAACATGTTCATTTGTATTTTTTTCTGTAAGATTATATGCATATTACATGGATTACATATTACATTTATTTTAATATTTGGCATCAGAGGGTACATTTTAATTTGTTGTGCTATTCATTTACAATAGTCTTTCAAACAATGGTTTAATTCTATAAAGATGGCTGTTGGTTTTCTACATTCATGAAGGTTTTTGTCAGGATCCGTTCACACTTTTGCTGCTCTGTCTGTCACCGTCTCGTCTCCCCAGTCTATGACCTCATCCCATCCCTGCCAGCGGCCCCAGTACTCATCGTCTGCCCAGGACACGCACTGCATACGTGTGTTGTTCTTTCGGCGGAAAGGAAAGGCGTCGTCAGTAGGCCCAAGTGAGCTGCTGTACCAGCGTATGTTGTGTCCTGTGCCACCGGATCTCTCTGTGCTGTCTAGAGGCCTGGCCTTTCTCTGATCTCTCTCCGACCCCCCTGCACGGCACATGGCTGCCTTGGAGCCCTCACAAATTCCTGAGCTCTTCTCACTCGTCAACCCAGGCTCCATGTAAAATGCATTATGGGTGGTGGAGTGCTGTGTGTGCCTGGGGCATCTGTCTCTGCTGCTTCTGGGGGACCAATGCTCAGCTGGAACATATGGCTCCCATTCCTCCCTGCCCTGGTCATGTCTGGCAGGACGCCGGGTTAGGGGATGGACTCTAGGCCGTGGCTCTGCCCTCCTGACTGGGTGTGGAATGGTGTGTGCACCACAGGATACATGCCGTTTCATCTGTTTGGATCCTGCAATCGTATTGTCTCTCTTCAGCAGCATCACCGTTCTGCCTGACTTGGGCTCAGAGCAGAGAGCTTGACTTCTATCCCCACAGAACATGTAACCACCACTAAGGGGCCCTCTGTACATGTCTGTAACTAAAAAGTTGCGACGGTTTGTTATCCCTCTTTTGTATATTGATTGCCTTTGATCTGATTACCTTTCTCAGTGCTTTCTTCTAGCTCTTGAGGTGTTTTGTGAAACTAGTTATTTCAGTTTGGATATAATGAGACGTGTTACTAATTAACTAACATCATGAGTCATGGGGCGCCTGTTTAGAAGAAAACAAAATTAAGCATTTCAAGTAACAGGTAAAGTAGCTGGTAAAAATCGCAATGGTATGACAAGCTATCTATGCTAATTGTTCACTTGGCATAACAGCTAAATATCCTAGCTACCTAACGAGTGAGTGATGTGGCTAAATTAAAGCTGCGCGAGCTAGCTAGGTTGATTTACTTTTGAGCTAACCTGTGAAACCTGTCAGCTGGTGAAAAAACTAAAATTTGTAGTTTTTCTACACTGGAGACGTATTTCTTTAGCTACATTAAAATAGAAATAGTATTTTACGGTTTATTAAATGCCGTAAATTAAATTACCTGCGAATAGCCACTGGAGAACCCACATAGTTGGGTAACTAACGTTAACAATATTGTTTGTTATTTAAAATTCCACAGGCGTCGTTTCGTTTCTATGGTAACTGAAACTCCGTATGTAAACTGGTCTATTTTTTAACTCGGTATCTCGGTTTGCTAACTAATTTCCTAAGGTTAATACAAACTGTTTTACAGTATAACGTTTTCAACGAATATCAAGGTACCATAATTTTTACGAATACAAAATCTGGAAATAAAGTAATTTATAGGCTAGCGAACTAAGCTACACGTTAATTAGACGATAATTATTTGTAAGACTGAAATCTGAATTTGTTTGCAGTGGTTAACTGTGTGATAGATGCCGTTTGGTCCTATCTTGGCGTGGTTAACTGTGTGATAGATGCCGTTTGGTCCTATCTTGGCGTGGTTAACTGTGATAGATGCCGCACTAGCCGTGAACCTTCATTATCACGCGTTGGACGGTGTCGCGCGATCCGCGCGAGTCCCGTGATGCTGAGATTCTCCGTCTGAGTGGCTTGTTCTTTCAGTATTGGCGGCCTGAGCGCTCATTTTACTGGATACAGACTGCAGATGCTACGTTAAAAACATCGGTTATAAAGACTGTTTTGTGTTTCATACAGAAATAAATCGATTAATAGAACGCGTGAAATGCTAAGGCTTTAATTTGGCGGTGACAGGATTTCCAAAATGGTAAGTAGCTCTGTAGCTGGCTAACTTAACGTTAAGTGGCTAAGCGCTTACACCGGTTTAAGTAAAGCATGCTAGCTAGCTAGGGTAGGGA
This sequence comes from Brachyhypopomus occidentalis, assembly GCA_020368025.1. Taxonomy (NCBI): domain Eukaryota; kingdom Metazoa; phylum Chordata; class Actinopteri; order Gymnotiformes; family Hypopomidae; genus Brachyhypopomus; species Brachyhypopomus occidentalis. The sequence continues at coordinate 228,608 of JAGXOD010001403.1, forward strand.
AGTTACATCAAGGCTCTGTTTTACGTTTGTGGTAATTCATGCCATAATGCACATAACCTTAGCTAGCCTCTATTTAAATTCGTTCTTAATTTGGTGGACAATATTTTGACTTTCACTGAAGTTAAAAACGATGTTCAAGTGATTGCGTCGTGACAAGTGGCTAATGTTTCTGAAGTCCATTGTTGGACTTTTTGTTGTTATTTCAGGATTGTTTTATTTGCCTTTTTCATAACGTAGCTACTACACTTCGCTCCCGGTTTACCGATCTGTTTGCAACGTATAAGATCCACGGTGTAGCAAACTTTTTTTTAATTCTTATTTGTTCGCCTACTTGTGTGCACTTGTCTGCCCTGGTGTCGTCCCTCTGGTCTGAGGAATGCAGGTCAGTTTGGTATTGTAACATCAGCGCTGCATTCCAGGCATATCTACGGTTTCATGATGTTTTCTTTTTTGACAAGTCGTACTCTCGGTTTCACCTTCATTTAAGTATATTCAATATATAACTCATTGTGACAGATTGTCATAGTAACTCGGATTGTAGCATTTTAAATGACCTTGTGATGTCACTATTTCTTGATAAGCAAAACACATTGTCGCTCAGTATTGCCAAATGAACACTGAGTTTGCTTTAAATAAATTAGTCGCAGATGGTCCTGGGATATTTTCTTGACAACTAAATTAGCTAGACCTCATATTAAAATAAATGAGAATTGTAATGGAGTCACAGACATTCTCTTGTTTTATGAAGAGATTGCTTCTAACATGAAGCTCGAATTAATCATGGCTGACCTGCTGGGCCCCTGGAACTTGCCAAAGCTTTTTTCCCCACTAAGATAATCTTTCTGATCTGATTTCAGGGCATCTAGTAGGACTATAGCAACCTTTCTGGGATTACATCCAGGATGGTCTTAATGTAAAATGCAATGGGCCTCCAGTATTTTACTAGGATGGCTGCTTCTCCACACAACCACTGCTCACAACCAAGTTTACACTAGACTACACTTTACACTACACTTTTCATCTGATTTTGGATCAGTTTTGACTTCGGTTTTTCTACCAGTACCTAATCACAAACCTTCATTCTGTTGTGCTACAGTCTCTCCTGTCTGATGAAATTGATCCCTTGAAAAAACAGCAAAACCTGTCTAAGAGAAACTCATTTTGTCCTTTTATACACCTCAACTGAATTCATCCTTCCCAGACAGCTCCCTTTCCTCGATGTGCACTGGCTGTGGGAATGAGCCTCTGTCCTTCGTGTAAAAGAAAGGACACATTCTTAGAGTTGCAAACAGGACTGGGGAGGCATGTTTGATAACACAGCAACCAAACCGGTAAATGAGTGTGTGAAAACATTACGCAGCTGGTTAAGCTATCCCTGCCCGAGAAGCCATGTGTAGTCAGTTGCACTCAGCTTTGTTTGTCTTTGAGGACCGATTGAAACGAAGACGAGTTGAATGATTAAATCCTTGAAGTTTAAAGGTAGGCAGAACTGCATAGTATCAGACTTCATATCCACACGTGTCTGTGTCTGTGTGACGGGGACACCAGCCTTCCTTTGGCTTAGGGTGCTTGTTATTTCTGTCCTTAGCAAGTTAGTTGGGCAGCCTGCGTTTCTTGTTTTTTTGCTGTTATCCAGCAGGCTGGGTTACATTTCATGCTGGTGTGTCCTGGTCATGGCTCAGGGCCTGAGTCAGAAGAGGTGTGGCCCCGAGCAGGAGCTGCCTTCCCTCCCTTGGAATAATGTGGCCGTGGAGGTTATCTGCAGAGTGAGAGAATGACAGATATTATTCTGAGTATTTTCATTGCATAAGAATGAGAAGCTTTGCCCAGAGAGAAGGTAAAGAAGTGCTCGAATATATAATTCTGCTAAAACATCTATACACAGGGAGACGAGTTGAGATGGTTATCGTTGCCATTCTGGTTTGTTCACTTTATATTTGTGGTGACCAGTTCTGTGATTAGAATTAAATAGTGCATTTGAACGAGCCCTCTATGAGGGAGATGGGGACGTACAGCTTATCTGTTCTTTACAAATGGGAGTTTGTTTTTTTATTAATTTGCATGTTGAAGGGAGTCTGTCTCCTGTCTCTACGGTAACTCAGAACTGTGTTTACATTATGACTCCCCTGCTCTTTAGGATAAACCTGTCTGCCCATAAAGTTCTAATAAAAAGTTTCCTTCATCAAATCCTTACTCCTATAAGCAACAATATGTATTTTCATCCTTAATGCTGGTCACTGCAGTGCTGTGGAACAGTGCACTACTCTCTATTACCGGAGACAGAGGGCAGTAAGCACACCAGACCTTGAACCAAGTCCAGACAGCAAACATGCATTTATCACCTGCTCAGCCAGATCACACATTTACTCTCCTGAGTGCTGGTCGTGGAGACTTTTAATGGTAATACCAGTATCTCATTTGGAGCAAACTGCTTCAAAATCTTTCTCTTTTTTTTAGCATTTAGCACATCAGTCAAATTGGTTTCAAAGGACTATAGCCAGTCTTGGTGATTTATGGAGAAATGGAGGTTAGTCATGCTCGGCCAACACCAGCATCACTTTTGGGTCGGCCAGAAAAAACTGCAGTTGTGTTTAATAACATATCATGCATCAAAAGGTATTGGATATATTGGTGCTCACATCAGAGTTTTATTGTAGTTGTTTTGTTTAAAAAATATGTATATAATTTGCCTAAGGAGTGCTCTCTCTCCCTCCATCTTTGAAAAATGTCATCTGGTTTTTCATGTTGTTTTTGACAATGTTATTTATGATTGTTGCAGTTTCTGTGTATGTTGAGGAGTGTACAGGATATATATATATAAGTGTACAGGGTATATATATATATATAAGTGTACAGGGTATATATATATATATATATATATATATATATATATATATATATATATATATATATATATATATATATATATATATATATATATATAATCAATGCATAAAAGATTTCTGTCCCTCTGTTCTGTCCCTTCAGTTTTCAGTTCTGACGGTGTTGTGATATACAGGATATCCAGCTGCTGTTCTGGTATATATATATATAAGTGTAGGTATATATATATATATATATATATATAAGTGTACAGGGTATATATATATATATATATATATATATATATATATATATATATATATATATATATATATATATATATATATATATATATATATATATATATATATATATATATGTAAGTCAATGCATAAAAGATTTCTGTCCCTCTGTTCTGTCCCTTCAGTTTTCAGTTCTGACGGTGTTGTGCTATCCAGGATATCCAGCTGCTGTTCTGGTCTGATTCGTTGATTATGATGGTCAAGCAATACGGATCCATCTTGTAACTGCGCTTCCTCCATCCACCACTTCTGCTGCAGGTATGTGTTATGGTTAAAGGATCTTTGACATCCTGTGTTTATTGACAGCTACTCACTGTTCATTTCAAATGAAATGGACAAAGTTGGTGTCGGATATCTTCGTATACCTTTTGGAATAACACAGCGTCTTCACGATAGAGAGACTCTAGGTACATCTTATCAGAATCTTAAATCTGCTCAAAGAAACAAGGTCCTTGATTTTTTTATATCAGTCTGTAACAGGTTCCATGTGCATGGAACAGCAAAGCTAAAATCAGTCTTTCTCAGCTCTATTCGAGCTCTAGGAACAACAAGTTGCAAAAACTCACTCCAACGAAGACTGAGCAGACTCTGCCTTTTACTCAGAAGACGGGATAAATAAATTAGGCAGATTCCCAATTAGCGCTTTGTAAATAAAAACATACCAACATGCAACGTGTACTTTGCTGTCACGTCCAGGACCTTGAATTCCTAGATTTGTTTAATGTGTTTTTGTGTTTAATGTGTTTTTGTGTTTTATGGACACGTCCTGCCTACCCAGTGACAATAATGTAAAGTGCAGCCATACAAAGCAAATCAGTAAACAAACTATATAGGTTTACTTATGGTAAAGTGCACTTAGAATAGTGTTAATCATTATAACTACTGCTGCTACTGCTGCTACTATACCCTTTATGGGTACATTAAATCATTATAACTACTGCTGCTACTATACCCTTTATGGGTACATTAAATCATTATAACTACTGCTGCTACTATACCCTTTATGGGTACATTAAATCATTATAGCTACTGCTGCTACTATACCCTTTATGGGTACATTAAATCATTATAACTACTGCTGCTACTATACCCTTTATGGGTACATTAAATCATTATAGCTACTGCTGCTACTATACCCTTTATGGGTACATTAAATCATTATAGCTACTGCTGCTACTATACCCTTTATGGGTACATTAAATCATTACAGCTACTGCTGCTACTATACCCTTTATGGGTACATTAAATCATTACAGCTACTGCTGCTACTATACCCTTTATGGGTACATTAAATCATTATAACTACTGCTGCTACTATACCCTTTATGGGTACATTAAATCATTATAGCTACTGCTGCTACTATACCCTTTATGGGTACATTAAATCATTATAGCTACTGCTGCTACTATACCCTTTATGGGTACATTAAATCATTATAACTACTGCTGCTACTATACCCTTTATGGGTACATTAAATCATTATAGCTACTGCTGCTACTATACCCTTTATGGGTACATTAAATCATTATAACTACTGCTGCTACTATACCCTTTATGGGTACATTAAATCATTATAACTACTGCTGCTACTATACCCTTTATGGGTACATTAAATCATTATAACTACTGCTGCTACTATACCCTTTATGGGTACATTAAATCATTATAACTACTGCTGCTACTATACCCTTTATGGGTACATTAAATCATTATAACTACTGCTGCTACTATACCCTTTATGGGTACATTAAATCATTATAACTACTGCTGCTACTATACCCTTTTATGGGTACATTAAATCATTATAACTACTGCTGCTACTATACCCTTTATGGGTACATTAAATCATTATAACTACTGCTGCTACTATACCCTTTATGGGTACATTAAATCATTATAACTACTGCTGCTACTATACCCTTTATGGGTACATTAAATCATTATAGCTACTGCTGCTACTATACCCTTTATGGGTACATTAAATCATTATAGCTACTGCTGCTACTATACCCTTTATGGGTACATTAAATCATTATAGCTACTGCTGCTACTATACCCTTTATGGGTACATTAAATCATTATAACTACTGCTGCTACTATACCCTTTATGGGTACATTAAATCATTATAACTACTGCTGCTACTATACCCTTTATGGGTACATTAAATCATTATAACTACTGCTGCTACTATACCCTTTATGGGTACGTTAAATCATTATAACTACTGCTGCTACTATACCCTTTATGGGTACGTTAAATCATTATAACTACTGCTGCTACTATACCCTTTATGGGTACGTTAAATCATTATAACTACTGCTGCTACTATACCCTTTATGGGTACATTAAATCATTACAGCTACTGCTGCTACTATACCCTTTATGGGTACATTAAATCATTATAACTACTGCTGCTACTATACCCTTTATGGGTACATTAAATCATTATAACTACTGCCTTCTACTATACCCTTTATGGGTACATTAAATCATTATAACTACTGCTGCTACTATACCCTTTATGGGTACATTAAATCATTACACTACTGCTGCTACTATACCCTTTATGGGTACATTAAATCATTATAACTACTGCTGCTACTATACCCTTTATGGGTACATTAAATCATTACAGCTACTGCTGCTACTATACCCTTTATGGGTACATTAAATCATTACAGCTACTGCTGCTACTATACCCTTTATGGGTACATTAAATCATTATAACTACTGCTGCTACTATACCCTTTATGGGTACATTAAATCATTATAACTACTGCTGCTACTTCCCCTTTATGGGTACATTAAATCATTATAGCTACTGCAGCTACTATACCCGTTATGGGTACATTAAATCATTATAGCTACTGCTGCTACTATACCCTTTTTATGGGTACATTAAATCATTACTGCTGCTACTATACCCTTTATGGGTACATTAAATCATTATAACTACTGCTGCTACTATACCCTTTATGGGTACATTAAATCATTATAGCTACTGCTGCTACTATACCCTTTATGGGTACATTAAATCATTATAGCTACTGCTGCTACTATACCCTTTATGGGTACATTAAATCATTATAACTACTGCTGCTACTATACCCTTTATGGGTACATTAAATCATTACAGCTACTGCTGCTACTATACCCTTTATGGGTACATTAAATCATTATAACTACTGCTGCTACTATACCCTTTATGGGTACATTAAATCATTATAACTACTGCTGCTACTATACCCTTTATGGGTACATTAAATCATTATAACTACTGCCTTCTACTATACCCTTTATGGGTACATTAAATCATTATAACTACTGCTGCTACTATACCCTTTATGGGTACATAAAAATGGTATTTCTTGTTGTAGTTCTAATGTCTTTCATGCTGTAGAGCTACTTGATGGCTAAAGCAGGAAGTGTCCATTCAGTAGCATGCACCTGCCTTTTGCTTCAAAATCTCTCCGATTCTTGCATGTCACAGATGGTTGTTTATTTCATTTCTGTTCAACCATCAAACGGCACAATTTCTTGTCATTATTCCATTGGTTCTGCCCATTTTGCAGTTTTTGCTGTTTTTCCGCCACAATGTGCAAGTCATGTCCCTAACCTCTCCAAATTTATGCATAGTTTCTTTTTATGGCTGGTTTTCTGTGGATTGTGCAAAATTATTAGTATTTGTAATTAGTAATTATTGTTATTTATTATTTATTTTATTATAGCTGTCATAGCCCCTTTAAACTGTACACATAAGACTCTTTGTTTTGTAGCTTACAGCCAGAATGGATGAGACTGATCTACCCAAGGTTGTCTTAGAAGACTCTCTGACTGCTTCCATCACAGACAGCATCAGCATTGAGGGTTAGATGTGAACTCTTTCATTCACTCTTTCACTGACACTGGATCATATTTTATGACATTTCCTATATGGCATTTTCATTTAAGGTGCTTTTTTCTTGTGGTTGTGGTATGGGGAGAATTGGGGATTCGGCCAGCATGTTTCAGTGTATTTGGATGTGTGGTGTGTAGACTTCTCCACCCTGCGGGAGGACCTGGAGGTTGATGCTCGAGACTTTGAGGCTCTGACGTGGAGTTTGGCTGTTGATCAGCAGTACATAACAGCCTATTCCAAAGAGGCTATTAAGAGACAAGATGTCATATATGGTGAGTTATTTTGTCTTGCTAAGAGTGTTTATCATCTTTCATGATGAATAATAATAATACATGCTTATCTGCTGTATATATACTGATATATATATACACACACACACAGTGGACTAGATTTAATTTGGTTCAGTTTGCCATGGAACCAAGCAAAGTAGAAAAATTATTTATAGTAGCAAAACCATGACACCAAGGGTCAAGGGTTAAGTGTTCTTTCTGAGTGTCAGAGACTGTTTGTCATCTGGTGTCAGTGATGTGTCATGTATGAGCTGCTGTTGTTGGTCAAACATTTATGATTCTGTTGTTGTTGTTGGTAGAGCTGGTCCAGACGGAGATTAACCATGTGCGTACACTGAAGGTGATGTTGCGGGTGTACGTGCACGAGCTGCGCCACACCCTGCAGATGGACGACGCCCAGCTGGGAAGGTTCCTTCCCTGTCTGGACCAGCTGCTGCACAACCACCAGCACCTCCTGGAGCGGCTGAAGCAGCGCCGCAGGGAGTGTCTGGAGCCAGGCAGCCAGAGGAACTACTACATGCAGAGAATAGGAGACATCCTTATGGCTCAGGTAGCACAGGAAGGCCTCACTAATCCTTACTGCTTCACTTCTTACACCTTCATCTTATCCACTCTCTTCCATTGCACATGTCCTCAATTTACCGCCTGGCAAACTTGTGTTGTTGATTTACAGTAGTGTTTTTGTTGTTTGTTTTTAAAATCATTTTTACCCCATTTGTCTCTGGACAATAGTTATACCTATTCCCTCCCACTGGCTAGTTCTGGGTGTAGCCAAGCATGTGTTTCCACACAGATGTGTGCAGATAGTCATTCCCGAGCTGCTCGGGACACAGGAAAGGTGCTAACTGTCCTCTTCAGCCATGTCACAAGGGCCAGAGTAATGCTGTCCCTCTCACCCAGAAAACAGTACCACATTTGATCTCTTGGACTCCCAGCTTGGATGGATGTGGCATCGTCAAACCAGTGAACCCACAACGATAGGGTGAACACTTCATTAGTTCAGTTTAGGGGGGGGCCATCTGACTATTTTATACCGTGACCAATATTGATGTGCACAACCTTTTTAAACGAATCATAGAAAATCGTGACATTTTATGTTCACCTACTTATGTTTTTTTTTTATACTTTTTTATACTTTTTTATACTTCACAAAATTAGTAATTAGTGATTAGATTATTAGTGACTAATTATGCACTAATAAAGTGGATCCACGATAAGTTCACACCTAGAGAATGATTGCTTACATGATGTTTGTGCTGATTTGCATACTAAACCACATGTTTCTATTAGAGGGTCTGTTTCATGTGTGATGCATTGTAAAAACAGCTTGATTTGAGTAAATGTGAAATTGATGACTACACAGTCAGCTATTTATTTGTAAACCAATTTACAGACGAGTTCTGTTCACATGAACTATACCAGATGCTTCTGACAAAGCTGGGTCAGCTTTAGGGTTGATATTGCACTCTCTTTTCTGGAAAAGTCTGGAACTTTAAATGGTGACTGGTAGGTTCTGATTATACAAATTCAGCCTAATTTTACACTTTTTGGGGGGTTGGGCAGGTCTCCTGATCGAGACATGGCAAGAATTTATGACACTATGATTTATAGTCTAATCTGACATTGTGATGGAGAAAAATATTGTCTGATCCTGGCAGTAGTTCAGGCTCTCTTACTCCATCTGTGGAAATCCAACCAGCAAACTAGCATGGTCAGTCTTCACTACTCCTTCCATGTGGAACTCAGGCTGTGTCTTCCTGCTGATGAAGACCTTTTTTTCTCTCTCTCTCTCTCCCCTTGATTTCCTCTATTTATTCAGCATCTCATTCTACAGTCCTTCAGGTGAGACTCTAGTTTATGTACTGTGTTAACCTCAGAGCTAATTCATTTGATATGTGTGTATCTGTGCATGTGTTTGTGTTCTTTTGGGGTGTGCGTGCGTGTGCATGTGTGCGTGTGTGTGTGTGCGTGCACACCCGTGCTTTGTTTGATTTTGTTGGTGTTGTACAGGTAGTGCTATTTCCCTCATGCATTATGTTCCCACAATTAGTCCAGGACTCTGCAGAGCTGTTGCTGTGCAAATGTTTATTTCATGTTGATTTGTGGCTCACCCTGCTTGTGTGCAGACATTCTACAGGGCATGTTTCTCCCTCAGGCTGGTGTGGTCAGTCCTGCCCCTTATGCAGACCTTACTAACTCCTCCTGCCTGCGTAGCTTGTGCATCTTTTTTGAGAAGGTCCATGTATTGTAGGTTTCTTTATCCAGTCAGCCAGCCAGTCGTTTGCTGCTCAAGTGTCTGGTCCTTGTGGCCGTGTGTTGTGTGTTCTGCGTGTAGTTCTCAGGCGTGCTGAGGAGCAGGCTCAGGGACAGCTACGGCCTGTTCTGCAGCTGCCACACAGAAGCTGTGAACTTCTACAAAGACCAGTTGCAGAACAACAAGAAGTTCCAGCATTTAATTCGAGTGAGTGAAGACCTTTTGACAAACTCCTACATAGGGTCATGAAGAGATTTATTTTAACAGTTGCACATGGTCAGTGACATTACTGGTCGTTTGACATTAGTTTTCTGCTTAAAACGTGTCTAGGATCTTGACAGTACTACATCCTTGTACTACATCACATTGATGCTTTGCAATAGATTTTAGCCAACCTCACAAAATTGTGAGACTTTCCCCTATAGTGAAAATCAATACATTTAATTTGTCAGATTTCCTGTCATTTTGTTGGAGATGCAAAGGTTTGTGCAGCAGGAATGCTGCATAATATTTCATAGTGAAAACGTTTCATAGTGAAAACTATTTTAGTTTAGGTTTTGTTTCTAGGGGCTGCATGGAATTCAGGTGAATAAGAAACTTTTGATGCGAAGATTTTACATTAGCAGGAATGTACCATAACATGAAAGTGAAAGTGAAGATCATTTTGATCTTGCAGTCCTAGTTTGAGGTTCGGCAGTTTCTGTGGTGCCAGAATTGCTGGATACTCACTTGAGACTTTTCTTTTGTTAGAAAATAGGTCAGTTGTCCGTAGTGAGAAGGTTGGGCGTTCCAGAGGGTGTCCTCCTCATAACCCAACGCATCACCAAATACCCTGTCTTGGTGGAGAGAATTATTAAGAATACTGAAGGTAAATGGTTATATGTTCACTGTTTTATTCTAAATTTCAGTGGTTGTTAAGGTGACCCAAATAAGCTGTGCGCGATGTGTTTCTTAGAGATGTTTTCTGGTGACAGTTGGTTCAGAGGAGCACAGAGACCTTGTGAATGCCCTAGACCGTATCAAGGACACCATATCACAGGTGGACCACCAGGTGCACCAGTACGAGCAGCTCAGAGAACTGAGCACCCGTCTGGACCCCAAGACGCAGGGCAGAATGAGCAACGGGCAGTTGTTCCGTAGGGACGACCTCTTCTATCAGGGCAGGAAACTGCTCCGTGAGGGGTTACTGAACTGGAAGGCCCAGACCAGGACCAAAGGTAAACGCCTAAAAACGTCAAATAAACACTGCACAAAGAACGTGCTTAAAAAAACATGGTCATTTTACACACAGGTTATTTTGAAGTTAACGTTTGAGGTAATGATTTGTAATGTGTGATCTCTTTTAGATGTCCTGGTGGTGCTGCTGTCAGATCTGCTGCTGCTGCTACAGAAGAATGACCAGAAGTTTACATTTGCGTCTCTGGTGAGAATTGACTTTGCTTATTCTGTTCAGACACTGATTTTATATATTTCTTTGTCTGTAGCAAGAGGCTCAGTATTCTGTGTTGGATCTTCATGTGGCTTGAGGCCCAGTCTTCAAATCTTTTAAAGACTCAATTTTGTGACCAGCTCCTGTGAAACTGTTCCTTCGTCAGGAGCCTGCAGTGTTTTTGTTTTATCCTCACATTACTACGTTATTGAAGTAGGTCGTGTGTGGCGATGTGTGTTCGGTGGTGGAGCGTAATGACCGTTGACCCTGCAGGACAGGAAGCCCGCCGTGCTCTCCCTGCACAACCTGCTAGTGCGGGAAGCAGCTCATAACGAGAGGGCCATGTACGTCCTGACCTCCGATCACGCCGCCAACCTGTACGAGCTCCACGCTTCCACCAAAGAGGAGTGTCACAGCTGGAGACGGGACATCTGGCAGGCCATCGAGAAGTGAGTGGGGTGTTTGAGGGAGCAGGAGGGGAACCAGCCAGACCAGTTCCGTCAGATCTAGGATAGCTTTACAATCCAATTGCATTCATTCTTCAGGCTAATGTACTTCAGTTGACGACACAGAACTTATCTTCTATTTGGCCTTAAAGAGTATGTAGAGATAAAACCACAAAGATGAATGGCTATTTACCAGATGGCGTTCTCTTATGTAATGGTATAATAGTAATGGATTATATTACAGGAGCACTGTGATAGCTCTGTCATTTGTTCCTCCCACTCTTGTCCTGCAGATGTACACATGCGTCTGAGGATGATATTTTCTCAGAGAAGCTCTTCAACTTCCAGGGTATTGTGGGGGAGGGCTGGGCTCATATACTGATGTATGTGATGCATGGAGATCACCTGATGGAATATGAGAGATCATTGTTTCGGATAAGTTACTTTACTCTTGTTGCAATGTATTTATGTGTGTGGGTGTGTGTGTGTGTGTGTGTGTGTGTGTGTGTGTGTGTGTGTGTGTGTGAGCAGAGCAGCTGCATAATAGTGATGCTCAGATTGCAGAACTCCTGCAGAGAAAGCTGCAGCTCTTCAGTGAAATGGCTGAGACGCTGACAGATAGTACAGCTCTCCCCAAACACTTCCTACTGTGTGGCACCTCTACTGAGCTCCAGCAGGGGGAGCAACTGATCTACGGTGCCATAGCAGATGGTGAGATGCATTAAAAAATACATATAACACACGCTGCTCATGTGGTTCTGCCTTTTATTTTCTTTACTAAAATGGTGCAGTGAATCTGAATCTAAAATGTGCTGTAAATATTTCCTCTTGTGGCTCAGACAATATGTGTCTATTATGTAACATATCATAAAAGAAAAACCAAGATTAATGAGTCAATTATAAACACCAAGAGCTCCACATATAGCTTCCTTTACCTTGTTTCTCCCTACATGGTTCTGTTCTAGAGCCTCTGATCAGCTCAGACTGGTGTTCATTACGTTGATCGTTACTGTTGATGTTTGTTTGTGGTTATCAGCACACGTTGCTGGGTTTCCTTGTTTGTGCTTCTCACATCTTGTCCTTTGTAGGCTGGATTCTGAGTATTTACCTCATCTAGCACACCCATGGATTAGATTTTGATATGATGTATAATCCCAGATTTGTTTCATTTTTCAAGGGTGTCCTCATGCTTGTTGGAAGCAAGTTTGTAATCTCCTTAAGAGCAGATTTTCTAATGTAACTGCACTGCACATGAATAGACTGCAGAACAGAATGGACATTGAGTACGACTGAAATCACTCCCCACCTTTTTAAATCTGCAGACTAACCTCAACAAGCAAGTTAGCACTGTGAGGGCCACCTGTGTTTCTATGTGAGGGCCACCTGTGTTTCTAGTCTGATTGACAGCCACCAAAGTAATCACGAGTTCCTACAGTTAAACTGGTTAACCACACGGACTCACACTGCATTAGAACTTTACAATGATGGATGTGAAGAATCTGCAGTGTTTGGTAGTCTCTTCTGGCTGTCTGGCTACCTTACATGGTCAGCTGCAAAGTCATAGTGTACCAGGAAGCACTTTGTCTGCCTTTGTAGAGATTGACTTTGAATCACTAAAAGTGATTTCAGGCGTAAGTACTGCAACTGTCCCCTATTCAGCGCTATCAAATTACATTGTTATTCAGTCACTTAGACAAGGAACCTACTCCCAGAGCCTCAAAACTGGTTACCAGGCATTTTCTGAAGAGTGAAGTAGACTCTACAAATCTGAACAATTATACACTGATCTCCAGTATTCTATTGTTAAGAAAGATGGAGAAGATGGGATCTCTCCAGTTTCATAAACACATAATTAATAATTAATGAGCCCTTTTAGTCTGGCTTCACAGCTCATCACAGCATAGAAGCTTCCAGTTGCTGTGCTGTTTGTGTGGTTTGTGGATGGAGAATGTTTCCTGGTTGTAGTCGTTGGAGTAATAACTACCTGTTGGTAAAATACTTATTTGCACCTGTTTCTCCATCTCCTGCCCCACTACCAGCTCTCGAATCAGTAATAAAAGGCAAGATGAGATCAGTGATAGCTGCAAGATTAGGTCAGTGATGCCTAATGGAGACGACACTCGCAGTGGATGGTTACACATTTGTTAGCAAAGACATACTGCTGCCTTATTAGTGACTCTAGTTCTGCTTGCACAAAGAATGGAGCTCTTATTAGTAAGTCATTAAACTACTGATAATGATTTTGAGTCTTGGTGTGTATATACACGTCATTACAAGATCTCAAACCCAATCCGACTGAAGTGCGCATGTACAGTTGAAGGACCTCATATTCGTCTGCTATTCTTCATTTTAATTATTTATGCGACATATGAAGAACCGGGCCAAATGACCTGAGCAGAGCCCCAGCCTGGCTGACCCTGCGTCACAGTGGCCTGAACTCCTGGGTATTCTGAGCTGATTGGACTATTTGAACTACTTGTTGCAGGTGGCAGTGGCTTGCAGGATGGCTTGCAGAAGAGACCCAACTCTGACCCCCAGCTCAGGGATCTGTACCTCAACCACCTGGAGCTGTCTGTGAGTAATCCAAGAAATATTCTCTATCTTTCACACACTCTCTCTCTCCCCTCTCTCTCTCACTCCATCCCTCCTGTAGCAGGTCTAATCCCCATCTATTTCCTCCCTCCCTTTAGGCTGATGAGATGACCCCCTCCTGGCCCTTTGCCCAACTCTCCAAAGCTCAGGTAAGAACTGCCTTACTGTGTAGGCATTTACATTGAGATGTTCAATCATTCCCCGTTTTCTAACCTATATTCTCACCGTAGCTCTTTGAAAAAGTCACCGGACTCTCACAGAAGCTCTACAGTATGAAGGTAATGTGAATATGGCACATTTGTATTGGTGTCGTTCCCACCAAAATGCTGGCTTTTCACTCCTGCGTGTGTGTGTTCTGCACCTTCTCAGGTCCTGATCGTGAAGCAGGAAAGTGAAATGGAGCTTCTGCGGGCGGCAGCGTCGGAGCGACCGGGTCGGCAGCGGGTCAACGCCATCATGGAGCAGGAGAAACTGCGGCACCTGGATAAGCAACGTGAGGAGCTGGCGGAGCTGCAGGGGCTGGTAGGTCAGCAGAGGCAGGAGCAGCTCCTGTGGGAGGAGAAGCTGCAGCTCCGGGAGCTGGAGATGAAGGCCATGGAGCAGGAGGTGGCGCGGCGGCAGGAGAAGTGTGTGCACGATGAGGCCGAGGTGGCTGCCATGCGGGACCAGCTGTCCCGCAACTACGAGGAGTACCAGCAGAACCTGGAGCGCCTGCGGGACTCCGCCCGTGCGGTGGAGAAGGACCGGGAGAAGGTAGACCAACAGCTGAAGAAGTACAAGAAGCACAACACCATCTCTAACCCGGGCTCTGTGCGCTTTGAACCCAACCAGGTACCGACTAGGAGATCTGGGAGCTTTCCCCACAGTGTAGGACAAAACTGTATTATCACAAAGTGACTGTCTAGACAGGAAGGAAGACGGGTGTTAACTTTCACATTCGTGGGCCATTTTAAAATACTGCACTTGTGGGGGGAAAAGCACTTAAATTCATTAAAGATTGTTTAGAGCCCAAGATGTGATTTTAATGAATTCTCTAAAGGAAGCAAGTTATTATGCTCATTGTGTGTTGTCGTACGTGCCCAGTTAAGCGTGCAGTTTGCTAGCGGCGCGTCTACGGTTAATCCTGGCTTTCGCTTCAGGGCCTGCCGTGCTCCCCGGCGGGCAGCGTGGTCCTCAGCCCCAAAGCGCATGTGCGGCCCAGCTTGTCACAGGCAGCCGCCAGCTTCCAGGAGCAGCCTCCTCTGGTGCCTCCTCGCAAAGAGAGCATAGGCCTCTCGCCCGTCAAAACGGAGGTGCCCATCCAGCTGGTGAGCACCACCAACCAGACGCTGAAGGCCAGCTTCGTGCAGCAGCAGATCCCCACCAAACTGGCTGTCCACAAGAACAAAGAGAAGAGCGGCAAGACGAGGAGCTCGCACAGACGCTCCAACAGCGCAGGTCTGGAACACGGCTTAACCTCTCCTGGATCTCGCCTGCAGACCACGGTGGAGAGACGGTGGTGTAATGACGTTCTGTCTTTGTGCTTTTAGCGTCTATTGAGGTGTGTGACGTAGTGCCAATCAAAGCAACGGGTAAAGAGAGAGATGGCTTCAGGGGAAAGAGCACCACTAGATCCCATCTGCTCAGTCAAGGTAACGCACTCTTCATGCAGGTTTGTTTAGTTATATATTTAACTCTGTTCTTTCTTTCTTTCCTGTACAGATAATGGTGGCATTTGTTTTTGTCTCCTTTTCTCTCCTTCCCTTGTCAGATATGTATAATCTACCAGACCAGCTCTCTCAGTGTGAAACTGCAGGCCAGGCCACTAAGCCCAGCCACAGCTCCCTGCCAGTCCAACACAGAGTCACCTCAAAGGAGGAGGTCATCTTCTTCTGATCGTCTCTGCACACAGCAACACCGCTGCTCTTCAACATATGTAGCCTACACTTTAAGGAAAAAGTGGAAAAAAAAATTATAATTTTTTTTAAGTATTTTTATTGCCAAGTTTTAATTAACTTTTAGCAACTGACCTAGTCTCTTTGGCACTTGGTAACTGATTCACCATGTACATTTTCCCTTAAATGTTTTGCTGTAAAAAGCCTGTTTGTTTAAAGCCTACTATAAAAACAATACGGTTACTGATTCAGTTAAGGATTTCTTCCAATTAGCCTAACATTCCTGTACATAGCTGTATAATTTGTGAATTATAGACATTTATAGTAGGAGAATTTAAAGAAATGCCACCTGACTGGAAACCTTGATAACTGTAGAAGTACTATTTCTATCTTGTAAAAAAAAAACTAATCGGGCAGTTTGACTGTACTGAGTTCAGAAGGTAAAGTCCAGTGACGACTAGGGTGTAGTTTAGACCATTAATCTAACCACGTTAAATGGTTTATGATGCTACTGTATGAAGATGTTGTTTTTAATGGAAAAAAGTAAAAATGTGATTGGATACCATCGAGACAAACATTTGTGCCCTCCAAATAAATAGGAGCAATCTCTTGTTGTGCTGTTCACTCCTCACTCTGTTTGAAAAGATATTCGTACGTTTCGATATCTCATGATGGTATCGGTTATCTCCACAACGTTTACCATGTTTGTTAGAACTGCATAAGATTTTTTTATTCATTTGGATTATAATTTTTTAGTCTGTTCATTTAGTTAAATGTTTTCATTATTATTTTCATTTAATATATAAAAATATATTTATCTAATACTGCTACAAAGGCAGTCAGTAATCAACAGACAGGAAAATGTTTTTTACAGTGGAGGGTTGCCTAGGTTGCTACCGAAAACTAGATTGAGCTCAATGATGGGGTTACATCCTGAGCACTTAGCATTGGATTTTAATGTTCCCCACTTTAGCTTTTGTCTATGCTCTCAGTCAGTGGCATAAATCAATATATAAACTCTGTAACTTTGCATGAAATAGCATTTGGAGTGAAAGTGAAAGCTTTGCTGTGGCCTTCAGCCATGTTGTAACTCCTTTGGTCGTGAGGAGCTTGTTTCATTGGTAAAATCCAATGAAATCCAATTGCCAAACCCTCCACATGCATTCTAGATGCCATACCATCTCATCTACTCAAAGAATTACTGCACAGTAATGTTGAACCCTTGCTTACTATAATTAACTATTCTCGGAGCCTAGGCTACATCCCCAAATCACTTAAACTTGCAGTCATCAAGCCACTAAATTAAAAAACCTGGTCTTAATACCCAGGAACTGTCCAACTATAGGCCAATCTCTAATCTGTCGTTCATTTCTAATCTCTAATCCTGCCTGACAGATCATTACCAATTTGTACTTGTAAATTACAAATGTTCAGAATGTACAAAGGTAAAATATGGTGTCCCTCAAGGATCTGTATCGGGCCCCATATTATTCTCATTGTATTTGCTGCCGCTGGGCACAATCATTCGTAGACATGGTATTAACTTCCATTGCTACGCAGATGATACTCAGTTGTATATATCCTCTAATCCGGATGATGTCAATACTATTCCCAAAATTGAGAACTGCGTCCAGGACATAAAAAACTGGATGGCGTCTAATTTTCTTCTTCTAAATTCCGATAAGACTGAGGTGTTGCTTCTTGGACCAAAAGCTGCTCGAAGCAATTGGTCTGATATCTCTCTCACCGTAGATGGCTTTTCAATAACACCTAAATCTTCTGCAAAAAGCTTAGGTGTCACTATTGATTCGGATCTTTCATTTGACACACATATATGCAATGTCACTAAGGCTGCCTTTTTCCATTTACGTAATATTGCCAATAATATAGTGTTAAAAAATTAATTTCAAAATCTAAAACATTCTCATGCATTTTAATCCATACATCTATTTTCTACCGCACCTGTTCAGGGTTGCAGGTAGCTGGAGCCAATCCCAGGTGTCCTTAGGTGTACAGGAGGGTTCGGCACAAAAACGCTTACTACTTTTATTGGATAATGCAGTAGCCCACATGAATTGAGTCGTAGACAGCTAGCTAATTTATGCAGAGCAAAGCCTTTTGACGAAGATGATGAAATGGAAAAAAGATGAGTACTGTACATTTCAGCACTAATGGACAGAGGAATCTGCCTTTGTGGAGAGTGCAGGTCCTGTGGTGTGTCGTCTCATCGATGAAATGGTCAAATATAAAGAGATACTCCGACACAAACCAGGCTACATTTGCATCAAAATATCCAGCATGCAACAGCAGGAAGAAAATTCTCATTAAAATCAGACGTATTAAAAATTCACGCCTTTAGTTGTATTCAGTGTTTAAAAAATATTGTATGGCTCTCCCGGAAATACATTTTAAAACGTGGCTCTCTCAGCCAAAAAGGTTCTCGACCCCTGGGTTAGGATATTGGCTCAAAATGGTTAAGACTATAGTATTTCTATAGTGATTGTTTTGACCATTGTTGGAATGGAATTCTCCCCTAATGAGACATGAGTGTTAAAGCCTCTTCACCTCACAATGCTCAGTTCAGTCAGACATGTGCTGATTTGCTTCCGTCTCCTGTTACACACTCAGGCCTCATTCGTTATTCCTTACCCTTGCATGCAGCTCTCTGCGTGTGGTGTTCACTGTTGTACGTGCCTCACGTCAGGTCACATATTGTCATACTGCAAACTACCAACTGTACACAATTTGATCAATGGATTTAAAGACTTCCACAGAATTTAAAAAAACTGGTCATTCTTCAGTTATTGTTCCTTTATTGTGTGCATTCTTTAAACATGTCTCTACATAGCCTTCATTAATGCTATCCATATTGAGTGCCTTACAAAACATAGGCAAACATGATTCTAAACCGCCTAAAATGCAAAAAATATAATAATAAACCATACATAAGACCTAAAAATTGAAGATCAAAAGTCAGGATGACCTGATGATGCCCATTCAATATACTTCAACATATACTACAACTATCAGCAACCCAAGAAGACATAATGGGATTATCTAAAAAATAAAAGGGGTTTTAAAATGTGCTGTTCTTGCCTCTAAACCATAATAGTAAACAGGTCTCATACCTGGCCACTGCACAAAACTTTTAAAAGTACCTTAACTACAAAGTCTATACATTACTTAAAATATAAACAATAAATTATCACTAGTGTCTAAAGCATACATACTGTGGTTTTGTATTGAAATCAATGGATACCAGACATCTCAGACATACCAGCAAACAACATTTTAAGGAGTGAATTTTACAGACTATTTGCTTTCAGTTAAGGTATATGCAATCCAACAACACAGGTAAGGCCAAAACCAAAGCATATAACAATAAGGCAAAGATTCAGAACTGGGGGGGGGGGGGTCTTTAATTTAGTGTTGGTACCTCTGTTACATATGAAGGGTACACCAACCCATAATCCATACACATCATGCAAACCTCAATAGTTCAGAGGTACAGGAAACAACTAAGAGTGATCCATCATTAGATGATACTTTTGGTTATCTCAGTCCTGCATAGCACCGTATTTTAAAGGGTAAGGGACACCAGTGCGCTTTGATAGACAGGACCAAGCCTGACTGGTGTTCGTGAAGATAAACCAGGTTGGGTTTTGCTGTGAGCCGCCGCTGAATTGCTGACATTTGTTGGAGGATGTCTAGCTGCACTTCGATCCACACACAAAGGTTTTAAAGATTGTTAAGGTCCCCAAAACGGCACTTCCTGACATCCTTGAGGGAGGTGCTGAACCACCACTTTCCTCCTCTGTCCACTAGGGTGTGCTGCAGGCTTTTAACCAGACTACTGTGTGATATCAGAGGTTAAAAACGAGTGCATCTGAGTTCTCATTCTTTCGCCATCAGTCAAGTGCACCGAGATGAATACTTCCATCGTTTACAATGTCAGATTTGTAACTGACTTAAAAAAAAAAAAAAAAAAAAAAGAAGGAAAAATATGAATAAGAAATTGTTCAGTCCATTAGTCCAGTTTACTGCCTGATTCCTCGGTCAGATGAGGAACATCCTCTTGGGCTGATCGGGGAGGGTCTTCACACTGATTGGGCGCTTCAGAAATTTGTGATTCAGGATTGACTACTGTCTCAGCTGTGGGTGGTCCTGGGTTCTGAGTGCAGTTGATCGGTGCCATGACAATAGGAGGGTGCTGAGGAACAGACAAGTGGAAATCAGATCTCAGAGGCAGGAGACTAATCTGGCCACCAGATACTTCAACAGGAGAGCTACATATATGGTATACACAATCAAAATCCAGTAAAGCATTACTGCGATTAGAGTCTACACCAACTTAGATGAGCAGGGCCTGTTATAAGCCCAGCGTGAGATAATGTTATAAGAGAATAAAAGACCTAGCCAAGTCTACATTATACAGAAGCAGAAATGCACTTTAAAGCAGAGGCAAAGCACCACATATTGTTTCACTGACAAACCTCTTATTCCACAGATGACATGTGCTTAAAAAAAAAAAAGAAATCTAGCAGGAAAAAAAAAAGGTGAATCCTAAATGGACAGAGAGACACAAGCCTGCACCAGGAGATGAAGGAAAGCACCCACAGTAAAAAATGGGAGACGCACAGCAGACAAGATGGACACGTGGGGTGTTTTACTCAACTGTAATTCTAGTTACTGTACAAAACCCTAGAACTGTTGGGTGCGAGGAAGGCACTCATATCAAACTGTTATTCACCACAAATCCACTCCCAGTCCAGAAGAGTGGCAGCTCCTTGCGCCACAGCGCCACAGCCAGGCTGGTGAGGAGAGTGCAGGGTACCAGGTAGAGCAGAGCCGGCTGGCCCATCTGCATCAGGGCCAGAGCCACAAACGTGATGAGCAGGCCAACACCATAACCTACACAGGGACACGCTGCTCAGAACCACACCAGCATCAGACACACACAGGCTGCTCACAAACACTGCTTGCACTTATGAAAATTAAAGGGACCCTTTGTAGGTATATTTCACCTGCAGTACATATGTGCATACTGACTTAGCCAGGTGTGAAATGCTCACCAATCGTGCAGGCCAGGAAGTAAATCCGTGAGGACTGCATGAGAATATCAAACCTGTGGCAATACGCTACAAGAAGCCCTGAGGAGGAGGAAACAAAGCAAGACGGGCGCATTGGCTGTTTTGCCTGATGTGATCTGTTCATTAGCTGCATTAATTCCAACACACACAGTATAAATCAGGTGCTCCTTGTAATTTGCTACCTGGTACCAGAATGTCCCCGAAGCCCAGCAGGGAGAAAGGGCGGTCACACAGTGCCAGTGGAGAGAGGTTCAAACGAGGGACTTTCAGCACCATGGGCAGCTGCCAGCCACACACACACACACACACACACACACACATTCTGGTGTCAAACAGCCATTAGAAGTCACAGAAGGAGTAACAGGTAAGCAGTAGCAGGTCAAGAGTTACCTTCTCATGTGTAGAGGAACCAGATGGTCCTGCTGCTACTTCTACCATGATGCTCTCCCCACTCTGCATGCGCAAACGCGAACACACACACACACACACACATATGCAGAGAAAAAATGTGCTTCATACATCAGAAGGCTAACTGTTAGCGGTAATAGCTAATTACACAGATATTGTTACATCTAATTAATATCCAATTACCCCACCTACCTTTGTGAAATACGGGGTTATAAACACAAAGAAGACATCGTATATGAAGAGGACCACGAGCAGTAAAGTGCAAGCCTGCATGAGAAACAGAGGAGCAGACTGGGACAAACTCGCACTGGGACAAACCAGATTGGAATAACATGCTCATTAAAAGCAAAAGCAGTTTTCATAATATCTTCAAACAAACTTACTTTAAAAGTGGGTAACCTGATTGTTTTCAGCATGTAGATACAGAACGCAATGCCCAGAGCATCCTGGAGCACCCACGCCCACCTGCAACAGATACCTGGGATTAAAGTTGCTGACTTTGTCCAACACTCCCCCGCCCCCCTTTACCGTGCGTGAGTACGTACTGGTCCTCGTTCCGGAACACGGCCCACGTGACGCTCACAGCCACACACACCGCAGACAGCAGCAACATCCGGACCTGTGGCCGCTTGTGACAGTACGGTAGGTTGTTCTCAGGAATCCTGCACCGACACACACGGACACATGTTTGTGTTTGTCGTTGGTAATTGCGGAGGGACGATATTAAACTCGCGCAGCCTCACCTGCATGTCCCAAACGGGACTCTGCGAACAAAAGGCCAGAGGCAGCTGTACAGGCCCACAGAGGAGGCCAAGCAGAAGATGACAATAATCATGTACACTGCAAACAGGAGGGGAGAGGCAGGCTTAGTAAAACCTGTGTGGTTAGCCGACGCACACAGCTTCCTCATCTACAACAGTGGAGCGGAGTTACTGATGTACCCAGGTGATCGTAGAAGAGATAGAGGAGCACCAGCATGGAGCAGCACATGACCACGAACACGCTGATCATGATGGGCGTCACGTCCACCGTCTCCTCGTCCTGCTTCTCCACGCCGTCATCCCGCTTGTGCTTCATATAACGTCTGCAGGCACAACCACCCACACACACCACATGTCCATACAGCGTGAAGGCTTAATGTTTGTATTCACCAGTGAGGATTCCAGCTCAAAAACACACCTTTTAATGTCTCGGCTTCCGGCCCAGTATCCTCCCACTGCCACAGTGCCCACTGCCATCAGGAAGATGATCACCATGTTATAGTCCACGACTGGTTCATTGGGGGCATACATGGCAACCTGCCTTTTCTCTCCAAAACTCTGCGGACAGACACAGACAGGGTTCTCAAAGCTTGACTTCATTACAACGTCCTTCAAAGAAACGGGGTCAGAAATCAAGGAGGAGGAATAATCACCTTACTGATGTCCAGCAGGTCAGCATAGCTAAGGAGGGCCACAGGGATGTCAATCTCCTCGTACTGGGTCTTATTGCCAAATGGTGGGATCTGGGGAACACAGCAGAGAAGACAGTGTAGAGCGAGTAGGAACGTCGTCCCAACATGTTAGTTACCGTCTACTCACCAGACGCTCCTTGCTGACAATGAGGAGACCCTTGGCACCGTTGATCTGAGCTAAGCGGACTTTCTCATAGAAGGTGCAGTTACCACGCAGCACCATGGCGATGCGGTTCGGGAAACCGCCCTTTGGCACGTCAGACGCGGAGCACAGCACCGATGCGGTATGGTCGTAGGTCTGTAGTCGTGACTGAGGACAGAACAGGTACACGGTCAGCAGCAGAACCATAAGATACATCTCAACCGCACAGGAAACTGATAATGTGTGGTAGTTTATCACTCATGGGCTTTTCAACCTCCACTTAGCAGTATTTGATACATTCAGAACTGACCAATGGATCATCTATTACATCACACTATAAAATATTTTTCATAAAATGTACAGATATGGCAGCCTTAGCTACTGGACTAGTCTCTGTGACATTTGATCCATTTATCATCACTGCTAAATCTAGCTGGTGTACAATAGAGCAGCAGGAAGAAGGAAACAAAAGATTTTAAATCTATTCCAATGATGACGAATGTATCGGCGGGTGTGGATAAAGGGAGTTACTGCTTTATTGAGGTCTTGAGGCAGACGAGCCCACTGGGAGTTGAAGAATATGCAGTAATCTTTCCCTTTGCTTTTTCCCAGCTCACTGAAGTGTGCCATGCCATATTCTCCCACAGCCTAGTGAAAACAACGGAGGTACAAATCAGGACGTCCACACAGCCATTCTGTAAAGACGACTGGGTCACAGGGTGGGGATCTGAAGCAAGAAACTGTAACTGCAAAGCGATCTGTGCTGGTTAGACCGTACCGATCTGGGATCTGGCTGAGACTGGAACTGGGATTCTTTCACAAAGCTCTTCATCATTATGAAATATAAAGTAAGCTACAGATAAACTGTAGTCTAATGATGGAACAGTGTTTTTCGTTGTCTTTTATACACTGTCCTCTGTGTACTTCTGAATGCTGTGATACATGCTGCCTTCCCTAGCACTGAAACGATCAAGTGATTTTACGATTTCCAGCTTTTCTAAATTTCTAACAGACGTCATCAAATCGGCCACTCAAAACTGAATTATTTAAAGACACTATAAAACAGCATGTGTAGTAATCTGTGAATCAGTTCAGTATACACATTCTCTGGCAAACCCAAAATTAATTTGTTGCTATATTAGAATTACAGTATCATTTAGAATCAGGTACTACAAAACAATACATTAAACAAAATTCTAAGACACTATAAAATGGTAATTTCACCAGCATTCAATATGAAAAGTAGGTGTGACACAGCATGCTGTGGCTATAGGAGAAAAGAGTACGTACATCATAGATAGCACTACGAATAAATGAAGTGACATTTATACAGCACCTTTCAAGGAACCCAAGGGTACTTTACAATTAACACACACACACACACACAACTTTTACACCCAGTTACATACTGGTGAAATGCAGCAGCAAAATCTGCAAAACTTACTCTCAACCAGAAACCACAGGGAGGGGAGAGAGGACAATACACAGGAGTACCACAACCCACCACTGGACATGTAGACACACCCACATGCATACCAGGACAACTTTATTAGAGTAGCCAATTTGACCCATCTTCTATTCTATTCATGGGAAGAAACCCATGCAGACATACATACTCCACCATGACAAGAACACAAACCTGAGACCATAACACTAAGAGGCAAACATGCCAACCACCAAACCACCATGCTGCCCGAGTCAGCTATGTGTGACCGTGATGGCACGAGGGAAGAAGCATGTGCTCCTAGCAGACATTTTCCCAGCCCGTTTCCTGCTAACTGAGGACAAGTCCTGAAGAGAAAACAGGGGATCGCAGATTATCTTTGTCCTACAGTCCTTACTGCTCACAGTGGTCTACTCCCATCCTGGTTAGTGCCTGCTCCGAACCAGACCAAGGTGGATAAGACTCAATGCCTGGCAGTAGGACTGGGTCAGCAGCTCGTGTTAGACCGCACTTCCTTGGTTGTCATCCTCAGGAAGTAAATCCTCTGTTGGGCCTTTTTGAGCTGATATTGATTCCCCAACTCAGGTGTTGGTAAATGTTAGGTCCTGGAAACCTTAAGGTCTTCATGGTTGACCCAATGCTGTTGGATAGTGTGAGGGAGAGAAGTACCAAAGGGTGTCCACCTTCATCTGTATAATTTTGTACAACTGTTGTGTCTGTACCACAGGATCAGGTCATTCAACCTTCCACCAATATGCAGATTCATCACCTTGGATGCGCATGATAACCATGGTGCCATCTGCAAACTGTTGGAGACGCTTGGTCACCCCAGGTTAAGACAGGTCAGGACGAGTGGTACACAATGCACTGCAGTGCGCTGCTCACGCTGGTTAGGGGAGGTATGTAAACACCGACCCCAGGATGAAGGAAGAAAAATGGCTTGGAGAATGCTGTATACTGCAGGAATGCTGTATTTACCAAGTACTGTGATATCTGTCCATGTTCATATTACTGTTCACGTACAGAGAAATCTGACATCAATCAACAGGATTCCCACCGTTAGAGCTGCTGTGTGGGAGATAAGTGCAAGGACCATTGGACGAACTAAAAGAAGCATATAGGGTGGAGACAACACAGTTCGACTCAATATCTTGACTGCTAAATATGCTGACTCTCAAGGTGAGAGACAAGATGGCCAAACAGTCAAGTCTGGTCCACGAGAACATGACAGAGGCTCAAAAGCGTATGAGCTTATCACACCAGACTGGAAGAAAAAACTGCAAAAATTCCATAATAACATGCTAAGGCAATGGAGAGAAAGGAAGGAGATGGAGAAGCAGTGGGCGTATGTGGTCAAAGAGGAAAAGGAGCTGAGAGAGAAGTACTTACCTACAGGCAGAGGCGCCATGACCGAGCCGGACTCATCACACCTGAACCCACAGCGACAGAGAGTGAACGTGATTCCAGCAAGCCTACTCAGAGCAGAGTCTGGGAGGACATCAGCTGAAGAACACAACATCCACCTGAAAAAGAATGACCCGATCCGATATACTTAACTACAGATTTCAAGCATGGCTGATTCCAAACCCAAGGAAAGAGGTGGAAACCATGATTAACTTCGGCATTATTGAACCATACAAGAGTGAAGTCCAGCGATTCTAGTCCGAAAAAAAGATGGTGAGGTACGATTCTGTATCGACTTCTAAAAAGATTTAGGCTCAGGCCAGATTTGGGCCAGATTTTCTTAAAGATGCCAGAATCTGGCTTTGCCAGAGCTGGAATTAAGTGCATCTCTAGCTAAGGCTGCAGTCAAGTCCCAATGAATCATGCAGTGAAAGAGCTTACAGCGTTCCGAGTACAAACTGGGTCATACCAGTGATGCCATCTAGGTTACTAGAGGTCACTGCCACAGTCCAGAAGCTCATCAACATCCTGAGAGGCACCATTACCTACAGCTTGATGTGGGAGGAACACTTACAACACACGTGTTGTGGAGGATAGAAGAGGCTGGGCTGGCAGCAAACCCAGCAAAGTGTTATCAGGCCAAGACTGGAGTCTCCTACCTGCGTTGTGTCCTTGGGAGTGACATTATATGCTCACAAGTGGACAAGGTGAAGGCAATGCAAAGCTGTGCAGCATCAATGACCAAAAGAAGAGATCATTCTTGGGTCTTGTCGGATGGTACAGGAGATTTATACCCAATTTCTCCAGCAGAGCAGTGGTACTAACAGACCTGACCAAGAAAGACAAGCCCCAGAAGGTCAAGCCCCAGAAGGTCAAGTAGGTGGACGAATGTGAAGCAGCCTTAGAGGACTTGAGCATGCTTGTGTTCTGAACCTGTACTGAGAATACCCGACGCCGAGCAACCGTTCCTCGTTCAGACAAACACCTCACTGCAAGGTGACAGTGAGGACCTGAGACCGGTGCAGTACATCAGCAGGACGCTGTTCCCCAGAGAGACAAGGTATTCAACAACTGAGAGGGAGGTGACAGCAATCAAGTTGGCCCTCAAAGCGAAGTACTACCTCATTGGTACTGACTTAATCCTTGAAACTGATCACAAGGCGCTACAGTGAATGAAGTGCATAACGGAGAGTAACGCAAGGATTACCAGGTGGTATCTCTAACTCCAGCCATTCAGGTTAAATGTGAGATGTTGGAAAGGCAGCATTACAGCAGAGGAATCATGAGCAATGGGGGAGAGGGGTGGGTTTGATGAGGACAGGTTCACAGTCCCATCACGAAGGACAAAGTAACAAACCCCTGTGACTATATAAGGTGAAAATGGAGTGATGCACTTAGCAGCGCCCCGGAAGAGAGCCACCAGAAGGTGTCCTGACCTTTTGGAGGTTGGGTGGTACTAGAACTGTCCTAAGAGGGGAGCCTGTGAAATATAAAAGACTGCATGTCCTTGACTTGAAAATGTATACGTATACACTTATCGGTAATGTCACCCATGGGAGAATG
Source organism: Brachyhypopomus occidentalis (assembly GCA_020368025.1). Classification (NCBI taxonomy): domain Eukaryota; kingdom Metazoa; phylum Chordata; class Actinopteri; order Gymnotiformes; family Hypopomidae; genus Brachyhypopomus; species Brachyhypopomus occidentalis. The sequence continues at coordinate 256,022 of JAGXOD010001403.1, forward strand.
TTTAAATTGCTTTAACCTCTTAAGCTGTAATGAAACATTCTAGGCTCAGAGGGATGAAGGTACCTGCATAAGTACAGCAGTGGGGTCTTTTTCAAGAGAACTGGGGTGTTGTTGTCACATCTCATTAAGGAGAGAACTATTTAGTGTGTGTAGCCTTGTGGCTAACAGACCTTCCATTTTACTAATGATTGCTAAAGACTAAGCTAAAATAGTCACTTAAGAGTAGGTAAAATAAAGTATTTACAGGTTTATTTACAGTTATTACTGAACAGCTTGACCACCAAAGTTGTAAAAACTCTCTTACAGGTTTGGTGTGTATTTACAGGTTTGGTAGTGGTGGTGAAAAGGACCCCCCTGCTGTGTTCACCTGGGTGTCTTTTATACAGGTAACCTGCCCCTCTGGGCCTATAATGTTCCATTACGGATTAAGAGATATTTTCTTCAAATGTCTTATGGAACACTAAACAGTCACTCATTTGTATCGATATGACATTCCCGGTAACGGGAATACGACATCTACAGTTTTTTTTCTTCTCAGTTATTCTTGCTTATATGTTCCATGTTTGTTCCAATAATTAATTCTGCTTTGCACTACAAACCCCTGGAGTAACTCCACTGGAGTGGCTTCTTTAACCATTCGACAAGCGCACTCAAACCATCACCACCACTGCCTGTGTCACGAACTACGTTGACATAGGATTTAGCTAGCTAGTAGCTAACATTACCTATTTGAGACACTGGCTTTCGATTGACAACACAATAAATTGAACTTGCTAGGTGTGAACTTGTGATAAAGTCACATAGCAACGCATCAAGGTTCAGCAGTGAAGCACAGCTGGGAAGGAAAAGTACTGCAGGCGCAAGTCATCGTACCACCGAAGCAACACCACAATCTAATGCCGTTGGCTTCAGCAATATTTCAGGCAAGTGCTACCAGTGTTCTTGGTCAGGCAGCTGCTTTGAGGAGGCAGAAGTCAATGCTGCAACCCTGAGGGGGCAGATGTGTAGTTGTAGTGGGGGGTCTGAGCACAGTGTACAAGTCCTGGCTGCCAACTGGGCAACACGGTGGCTTGGTGTCTGTGTGGGTTTCCTCTGGGGTCTCTGGTTTCCTCCCACAGTCCAAAAACATGGAGGTCAGGTAAATTGGCAGTCCCTGACAAATTCTCCCTGAGTGTGTGACACTGTGTCTCAATAAAAACAGTTGTCTGAGTGTCTGTGCATGAATGTGTGTGTGCGCCAGTGGTGAATGCTGCTCTGTCACTAGGGTCTGTCCTCTCTCCCCTTCCTGCACCCAATTCAGTCCCCCAGGGGGCTGTGGGGTCCAGTAGAGAGGACGCTGTGTGTGATTGGCTGCTGCTGCTTCTCGCTGGTGTGTTTGGTTGTGCAAGACTTGTACTTGTGTTAAACTTGTAAAGCGACCTTGGGTATCACTATACAAATTGAACATTCATCCATTCAGTAGAGAACGCCTGCACACGCGGCCAGGGTCACACTCAAGAGGAAAACAATGATCTTAAATATGAACATGTGTACTTGTCTGTGGCAACTAGTGAGGCAGCGTCAGTATGGCTGACAGCTCCCTGCCAGAATGGCTCCCATTTTCCATGGCAGGAAGCCACAAATGGAGAGATTTGGATAGCAGCAGAAACAGCAACTGTGAGAGCTCCACCAGCACCAGTAATTATAAGACAATGCCAGCGCTCCCCAAAGGCACGCTAACAACTCGCGCTACCAATATCACCCACACTTGCCAGGGGTGCAGGTGTGGTAGTACAACCAATGTCACAGGAAGAAACACTGCCCCAGCTACCATGTCATGCCAAGAGCAGAATGGACTGCTGAGGTGCCATTGCACCAAGGGACGAAGAGAGGACAATCCCAAGAGAGGACTCTGCTTCTGAGGAGCAGGCACCTTGCGGATCTCGTGCTGGCCAGGACTTCAGCTGCAGAGAGGCCACACGAGTGAACTGGGTCTGCATGGGTCCCTGAGATGTCTGACCCTAGGGTGGGCGAGACTTAGGAACATAGGAAGTGGGCCAGTGAGACAATGGAGAGGGGCACAATGAAGACTCATTATTCTGTTTGCCTTTCCAAAAACTTGTTTTAATGTTGTAAATATTATGTGTATGTAGTGTTCATGTCTTTGATTTGGTTAACGGTGTCCCTTTATGGTGAATTAGTGGTTTAGAAATGTCTCCCATCATAATGGTGTGTTTTTCTGATTTATAACCCTTTCCCTTCTATTCAGTTCCTTTTTCTGCTTGTTTTTCTGAGGGTCTCTCAAGACTCAAGAGATTGTTCCTTAAGCAGAAATATCTTTTGACTCTTCATAATGCATCTGACTTTAAAATCCTAATAGTCACTTGCTATGCTACTTTAACATGTCTTGGAATTACCTTAAAATTGAAATATGATTCAACATGACTGATCCACCTCAATTATTTTGAAGTTTTTTTTCATATAGTGAACTGATATCTTAGATGTTTTCTGTATTTTTTATTGATAATGACCTCTTATAAACCAACCATTTTAACCACATGTCTTAAGATTGATTTACAATTCATTTCAGGTGACCACTCTGATAAATTTGGTGTCCATTTATTTTAAAAATGCTAGCGTAAATCGATTTGATAATGGTACAGTACAATCACTTCTTTTATTAATCAGTTACACTAAACTGCAGGTGTAATACTATTTGAACTAATAATTTAGTAGTGTACTAAATTTGAGTTATGATTAGTTTTTTGTATGCTAAATACATTCCCGATGATTCAACTTCGTGGGCTACTATTGAGAAAAACCTGGCAGCACCATTCCAGCCAATTAGTGTGCTATCCCAATGCTGAAAGGTAAAGGGACAGACATAAATCCAGTCATTAGGCATTCTCTAGATGTGTGGGCAAAGGTTCATAAGATGTACAAAATCTCACATTACAAGCAACTGTATTCGTCACTCTGGTTCAATCCTGAGGTGAAGATCGGGAAGCAGAAATTGTTTTGGAAAAGATGGTTAGACAAGGGAACACAGTGTGAAGGATCTGTATACAGAAGGGACATTACAATCATTTACTGAACTTGCCCAACAGTACAAATTACAAGAAAAAGACTTCTGGAAATATTTACAAATCAGACATTGCATAAATAAAAAGTTTCAATCAGAAAGATTAGCCAATTCAATTGTGGATTACTTAGATAACCCTCTTAACCATAAGGCGTCAACATTTTATAAAAACCCAATTTCTTCAATTAGTAGCGTATGGGATAATTTGAGAATAATCTGGCAAAGGGACCTTAAGTGCGAAATTAATAAAGATACCTGGAATCAAATTATAGCATAACATAGCAAGTATGTCAAATTTATACAATATAACATTTTACATCGGTATTATTGGACACCTTGTAGGCTCTTCAAGATAGGCTTAACAAACAATAGTTCAAGATGGAAATGTAAAAAAGAAATGGGAACCTTTCTGCATCTCATATGGGAATGCCCCATGGTTAAACTATTTTGGTGTAATGTGTTGAAATTTTTGGAGACATGGGTGCTAATATCTCCCCCCGTTTGTGTCTTCTGGGAGATAAAACAGAAACCCCAACTTTAACAAAAAGGGTGTATTCAGTTCTGATGGTTGGGATAACCACAGCTGCTAGGGTCCTGTTAAGACACTGGAAATCACCCACATGTCCAACACTCCAAGAATGGAAAATCCTAATGAGTGAGAGCACTTCATATGAGGTCATGCTAACTAGGATAAGGGGTACAGGACCTGTACAACTGGGAATTTGGGATTACTTCATGGAATACCTCATTTCTAATTGATGGTGCGATTATGAATTTAGAAGGAAGAGATGTCTGTGTACCCAAGTATCTCTTTGTACATTTGTCCTGTAAACTCCTTCTGATAGGGACTACATAAGCCTTACTCAACTCGTTTTCATTTTGTAATTGTTTTTCTGAGGTCGGACTGCCTCCCTATAGCTTTCTGTCTTTTCTATATGATGTACCACATGAGCTTTTGTTTATCTTGTTTACCATGCTTACTATGTTTAAATTAACATTTTAATAACAAGCAGTAAATAGACGGAGCCATAGATTAAGAGTAAAATGTATTTAAGATTAAAATTAACTTAATTTAAGACAGAGAAAACCGGGTTTCCTAAATAGATTCCAGATTCCTAAATAGAATAAAACATTATGATATTATGATGTCTGATATTACACTGTTACACTAGTTTTGGATATCTGTTAGACCAGATGCCAGATAAATTGGAAATTGAGAACAATGAAACGCTGAAATAAAGTTTGGTAAGCCTTATTTTTGTTCAATTTCAACAAGAGATGATTAGTTTGACGTTTTGAATTTAGCTTTGAATGTTCGAGATTTCAGTGTTTTGTCCACCACTGTTGAAATCAAAGATGCTAAAAGTTTTGAACACCCCCCCCCCCCATCCCTCTTCCCCCCAGTAAAATAATCACCGCAACTGTATTCTGATCAACCTTACCAGCTAGCTAACTACAACAGTCGCATTACCTAGTTGCAGTGTTAAGCAAGCTCTCATATTTGTTTTCATTATTTAGTGATAATTTCATTTTCCATTTTAAGATTACAAACAAATTTAACAAGACACGCAAGCATCGCAAAACAAGGTAGATTTAAGCTAAAAGGCAGGATCACCTCCGCAAGCTAATGGTAGAATGTTGCTAGCTAGCTAACTAGGTTAGCTAATTCTCGGCAAAACAAAGCATTTTGTGTTTATTTCTATGAAATCAACATATTCGCTTGTGCAACCCGATCACATCGAATCAGTATAGCATGTACAATAATATCTCATACCTGATTAATTAAAAGAGCTGCCCAAAGGAGACTGCACAGGAATCCCATGACTACCGACTGTTGAAACAAGTTTAAGCAACATCTATACAATTAAATCAGCAGCTTTTGAACATCTGGTTTCCTGAGCGCATCACCGGCTGCGTAATTACACCGCGGAGGAGTCAGTGACGTCATCCAGGAGGCCCGCCCTCTAGGAAACGCTGCACCCGGAAAACAGCGTCGACAGAGGAATGAGAGGGACATAAAAATGTAAGTCACTTTAAACCCTTTTGACGCCTGAAAACGTATGTTGAAAAGCGTAATAAGAATGTCAATGTTGTGCCTTGAATAAATGTATCTTTTGGCTGATTTTGTGCGAAGAAAATAGCTAGCTAATGAATTGTTCTTAGAACTTACCCAGCTAATCAGGTTAGCTAGCGTTAAGTGTTAAAAGCGTGTCGAGGCAACTGTATTGTTGGCTATAGCATAGTTAACTAGCTAGGTTATTTTACTGTAACTAATATGTGTTATGTTGCTTGTAAGCTATCTTAATACACCAGATAGACGGCTAACAAATTTTCTAGAGATGAACTTTTAGCTAGTTTCTTGTTCAGTCTCAATTAGCGTTTGCACATTCTTTCTTCAGGTGAAGTTTGAACCTCTTATGGGGTTGAACATTTGGCTCTGAACGTAGATTGTGTGATCCGTCGTCATCTATGATACTGTAACTATAAGGATTAAATGTCAGATAGGAAAAAATCATTTGATTATCTGTGGTGTAGATGGTAGGTGATGACGTAAGTACGACTGGTATCCACACAAAGCACACAGTATTTACAAATGAAAGTTCACAGACCTGTGTTAGTGGACAAGAAACCTCTGCTTTAGTAATATCAAGGACTAATGTAGAAACCATTTGAATGTTATGAGATTCAGTATAGTTCTTAAGTGACTAGTAGCAGCAGAGACCTTAGCTGTAAGCAGAGTATGTAGGTAACCAAAGGGTTAAAATCCCAAGCCAAAGCACATAGTTGTGGGTACTACTGGCCATAGACATGACCAGCCTGCTGTTATGGCCTTGGACTGCTCTGACTATGCGGCGTCCATCATGAGCATTGTTAGACAGCACAATATTAAGTTCCTGTTGCAAAATGGATGAATAAAGGCTGTATTCACCTTACTGGACTGCTGTTTGATGGCTTTGTACTAGCAGTGATTCACTTCAGTACATCTAGGCAGTTAGGTCTGCGTAATATGTCAATATTAAGTCATTATTGAAATACTGATTTTTCTGCAAATTAGCCTTGTAACCATTGTAACAATTGCAAATGTTTGGCATGACTGCTCTGTGTATGAGCTTATAAAATCTACATCTTATAAAACCTTCAAGGCCAGTCTTTAATCAAGATTTCACCAGTGTGTTGTAGTTTTTAACTAAACAACCTTAACATATAAAAGTACCATGCAGTGTTCAGTTATGCGGCATTATCTGTGGTATTACTGATGCGTGTGAGTTTTGCTATTGCACTCTTAGTTATTCAGCCTTTTAAGGTTGCAAATGCTGGTTAATGGTGCGTCCTATGCAGAAGATATGGTGAATGATTGGACCTTATTGTCGTCTTTTCAAAATACCCGTTAAAGTTAATGTGTCTAATTATCATCTAGCCTACTCATTCTTGTGTGTGTGTGCTCCTTGCACCAGTGGTTCTCATCCCTTTTGTGTCCAGCAACTTCCCAAAAATGTAGGTCGGCTATTATTACCCCCCCTCTGCATTTCTTTAAATCTTACTAGAACATTTTCCGTGCAGGGTTGCACGGAATCCAATACAACAAAACATTGTGCTGCATTCCTCTTCTACCATGTTCATAATCTTATCACTCTTAAAGCTATTTAATGGGAGAATAAGAACAGGACATTACTAAGCATGAGTAAGCAAAGCAGCTGTTTGAGGCTTCGAGTCGATGACAGTAGCTGCATACAGCCATGTGAATTGAGTTTGATGTCCCTCAGCACATGTAGGCTACCTTTCATCTTTTTTATCTTGTGCGTTAAATGCTGACAATGTATGCATATATATGATACGGTTCTTAATTTCATAAAAGATGCAGCCACCTTTTCGAACCTGCATGTGAGCCTCCCAGAATGACACTCATTAGCTTATTAATTGGCTTTAATTAATAATCACGCATTATGTAATTAAAACATGCCATTCTTAATGTTACCTCTCTTAGCTCGTGTGGTGGTCAAATAATGCCATGATCCTGAGAAACAATTATGTTTTTAGACTTGCCCACACCCACAGGGAAGAGTATATGGGTTGCAGGGAATTACATTACACCATTTATTTCTTGAGGTGAGAGTGCTGAGACACAATGTTGTTTGGGGTACACAGTGGCTTGGTGGTTAGCATGTTTGCCTCTCAGCACTGAGGTCTTTGGTTCAAGTCCCCATCTGAGTGGAGTTTCCCACAGTCCAAAAACATGGAGGTTAGGTAAATTGGCAGTCCCTGACAAATTCTCCCTGAGTGTGTGACTGTGTGTCTCTTCGTGTTCAATAAAACCAGTTGTCTGAGTGTGTGTGTATGAATGTGTGTGTGCTTGTGTGCCCAGTGGTGGATGGTGCTGTCTCTCTCCCCTTCCTGTGCCCCATTCCTGTGCCCCATGTGGGGTCCAGTAGAGGGGACGCTGTGTGTCCATTGGAGAGCTTCTCGCTGGTGTGTGATTGGCTGCTGCTTCTCGCTGGTGTGTGATTGGCTGCTGCTTCTCGCTGGTGTGTGATTGGTCGTGCAAGACTTGTACCTGTGTTAAAAGTTGTAAGGCTCTATATAAATTGAACATTCATTCAACTTACAGAGATGTACCTCCTATATTTTAGTGCTTCAGGATACTAGTGTGGATTGACTTTGAAGTCAGCGAGTCATGGCTGGCTTCAGACAAGAGGATGTGGAAAAGTACTATGAGATGGGCGAGGAACTGGGCAGGTAAGTGGCTCATGGGAGCTCTTGTCTATGAAAGAATATGTCAGGAAATTTACTCTTCCTTTGTTTGGTTTATTGCTGCCTAAACACATCATGGTATAACAAACTGCAGTAGTTTTCAAACCACTCCTTTCACGGGTGCTGTACTGACACACTTATGTATAGATGCTGATCCTTATCTATAGGGCCTGATAAAAACACATTGCTTATGTTACCTTGAATAAGGCCTTTTCCCAGGCGTTTGGAATTTAAATTGCCCCAACGTGAAGAATGAGTCATCCATGCACTCTGGGCCTGTCTGTATATGGAAGTGGATATTTGTGCATGACCTCACTGCTTCACAATGCCGACTCTCTCCACGTTCTGTCAGAGAACAGCTGTGGGGCAGATGAGATTACAGATTGCTCAGTCGCTGAGCCACAGTATTTTACTATTTGCACTCCACATCTTTTATTATGTAGCCTTCCTAGCTCAGTCACACTTAAAAACAAACCTCTGCTCTAATAGCCTCTGTTTGTCATCTTTAAATACACCTCTAATTCCCCCCTCCCGTGTTCTGTGTCCGCGTGTGCGTGCAGTGGTCAGTTTGCCATCGTGCGTAAGTGCAGGGAGAAGAGCACAGCGGTGGAATACGCCGCCAAGTTCATCAAAAAACGGCGGCTGTCGTCGAGCCGGCGCGGCGTGAGCCGCGAGGAGATCGAGCGTGAGGTGAACATCCTGCGGGAAATCCAGCATAGCAACATCATCACGCTGCATGACATATTTGAAAACAAAACCGACGTGATCCTCATCCTGGAGCTGGTGTCTGGAGGAGAGCTCTTCGACTTCCTGGCTGAAAAGGAGTCGCTGACTGAGGAAGAGGCCACACAGTTCCTCAAGCAGATCCTGGACGGGGTTCACTATTTGCACTCCAAACACATAGCACACTTTGACCTGAAGGTGAGGCTCTCAGCCCTGTACTGGAGTACATCACGTCTCCCTGTATGTGAAAATGTTTTCATTATACTGATCTAACAACAATCTGTGATCTCTAAGGCCTCTTGCGTAGGATCACTGTAACAGGTTCTTGTTCTCTGAAGTTATTACATTTATTTCTCCTTTTCTAAGACTTGTATCAGACATCTACTCACATTTAACGGATTATGAATCCTTCTAAATGTCTTGGCTACTTGAGTCTTTTATGGTGGAGGACACTAGTGTGAAACAGCTGTGTGGTTTTGTGTCGCAGCCCGAGAACATCATGCTGTTGGATAAGAACGTTCCTAACCCCAGAATCAAGCTGATTGACTTCGGCATCGCACATCAAATAAAGGAAGGAAACGAGTTCAAGAATATTTTTGGAACTCCAGAGTTTGTTGGTAGGGATTGTTAAATTAACAAGAAACATTGTTGTATTTGCTGTATAATTATACATTCTTTATAGAAGTTGTCTTCGTGTATTTTTTGTTCCCTTTTTAACAGCCCCAGAGATAGTGAATTATGAACCTCTCGGCCTGGAAGCTGACATGTGGTCAGTAAAGTCATTATCGTGTTTTGAAATAATGATTTGCTTATTGTCCAGGATTTTGGGTGTAGGCAACATGAGATTTAACTGTTTAAACATTTTGTGTTCTGTAGGAGCATTGGAGTTATCACATACATACTGTAAGTATCACCAAGCGGTTCTTGTGTACTTCCACACAGCTCTGACTGTTCCTCCTCCGTGGGGTCACAGTCAGTGCATTGCAAACTGTCATCAGTAATTATGTCCTGCAGGTTAAGTGGAGCATCTCCATTTCTTGGAGAAACTAAACAAGAAACGCTGACCAACATCTCAGCGGTCAACTATGACTTTGATGAGGAGTTCTTCAGCAACACAAGCGAGCTGGCCAAGGATTTCATACGCAGGCTCTTGGTCAAGGATCCCAAGTGAGTGCCAATGTTTGCATGGTAACGGCTCTGTTCCCAAGCGTGTGCCGATGAACTCTTTTTGCACGTCTTTGTTTTCATATTGCGTGTTTGTCTTTCTTCATTTATGTATTTTTCTTGCCTCGTTTTTATCTCCTCTAGGAAGAGAATGACTATTGAAGACAGCCTTGAGCATCCATGGATCAAGGTCGGAATCTCACGCTCATCCCTCGCTCTTCTCAGTAATGGCTTGTCACTTTGCTCATGTATCTGTCTCTCTCTCCCTCTCTCTGCCCGTCTCCCCTTCCCTCTGTTCCACACTGCCCCCTCCAGGTGATAAAGCGGCGTAACGTGCGTCAGGAAGAGAGCGGCCGGCGTCCCGAGCGCCGGCGGCTGAAGACCACACGTCTGAAGGAGTACACCATCAAGTCTCACTCCAGCATGCCCCCCAACAACACCTACGTTAACTTTGAGCGCTTCTCCCACGTGCTGGAGGAGATCGCAGCAGCTGAGGAAGGCCTCTGGCAGCTGGAACAGAACCAGCGAGCGTGTCACGACGACGTCGCCGCTCTGCTGTCCATCTACGAGGAGAAGGAGAGCTGGTATCAGGAGGAGAACAAGAGCGTGGCCACGGAGCTGGGCCGCATGCGGGCCGAGCTGCAGCGCGCACAGGCCCAGCGCCGCCACAATCAGGAGGAGGCCCGGTCCACCACGCTGGCCGCCAACGCGCTGAAACGCAAGCTGGGCCGTCTGGAGAACCGCTACGAGGCTCTGGCGGAGCAGGTGTCGGCTGAGGTGCTCTGGGTGGAGGAGTTGGTCCGGTCTGTCGGCGCCGACCCTGAGGGCTGGAGCACGGGCCTCGCCTGAGCTGGACGGTGCGCGTCTGTCCACAGGGGGCGTGGCCAAGAACACAAACACGAGCAGAAACGCAGCTGTGCTCAACCATCACACTGTGGGAGCAGAAGCAGGAGCGGAAGGTGCATGTGAGGCCATCAGGCAGCACTTTGGGAAAAAGAATTAGATCCTAAATATGCATATATATATATATTTCAAGTATGCACATATATGTACATAGCTTCAGTACATAGATTCATTACCACCAGTGTGCTTTGGGGAGTTTTTTTTGTTTGTTTGTTTTTTTTGTTTTTTTTTGGTAAACCTTTTAACCACAGACAGTTAATGTTGTCACAGCCCACTGTGAGGATCAGGGTCCTCGTGATGTAGGAGCGGGAATCTCTGGCTCCACAGGGTGCATGATTGCTGCTTCTATTGTATAATATAGGTTTCCATTTATTCACTTAATGCTTTAAACTGCTATCTACCTATATACTTACTAAGAACCATGTAATAGTAATTGTGTAAAACACTAACAGTGTATAGAACTAATACGTATTGTGTTAATACGCAATAATTCATTTAGCTACTGTTGTATGCATATATCAGTTTTGTTCATATCACACACTTCAAACCATTCCATTTTTCTCATGGCATTTTATGCAAAGAATAGTGCCAAATCTATGTGCATAGAATACCTGTATTGATTCGTAAGTCTTACAAGATTTTCTTGGCTACTTTCAAAGTTATTTTGTCATCTACATATTCTGTTTTGATATTTATGTTCATTTCTGTTATTTATGTATGCTAGATCAAATGTTCATTAAAGTAAACTGAAAGACATTTTGAGAGTTTTTGAGTTTCCTGCTTCCGCACACATGAAGTCCTTTAGGATCGTGTCACCCTAACCCTATGGTGTCAACAACATGACATGGTTTCTTTGATGCACTTTTCCATCATGCACATCCACTCCATAAATGGCCAGAGAATAAACAAGTCTGTGAACTGGCACCACCCTGAAATAAACATCTGTTCAGTAGCGCCACCCTAGGGGCTAATGTTGACTCTAAATCTTGACTAGCTGCTCCAGTGTGTGTGTGTGTGTGTGTGTGCAGGCACATTATTCTCAATGACATCATCATGCCCCCCTTCCGCTCCCACAGACTAAGAAAGCAGCCCAGGTGTTATGAGGGAGGCAGACCAAAACAGCACCTGACATTCCTCAGTCCCTCCTCACAGAATCAGTAATGACGCGAGGCAGGCCACCAAGCCTTGGTGGAGGAGATGGAGGGAGCAAAGGTAGTGAGGGAGGAGAGGAGCACGTGCCACCAGAGCAGGTTACAGCAGGACCTGGATGAGATCCTGCAGTCCCTGCATCGAACCATCTTGTCACTCACGGACAGCCTGTCTGAGCTGGTGAGTGCATGTGCCTTTCAGGAGTACTTGGTGGTTCCACGCTGTTACTATAATAGTAATAATAATTATTATATACCTGTATTCATACTGTAATGGTAAAGTAACAGTTCCACTGCTTTTTTTAAACTAATCCCAGGCCATGTTAAAGGAAAATGTAACAACCCAAAATAATGAAGTATCTGTCTACAGTGAGAAGGAGAGGCTGTCTTTAGAGCATGCAAAGACTGCTACAACAAACCAGAGCATTTTAAGAAATTTTCTTTTAAGAAATGTTCTGCTTTGATTAAGTACTTCAACTTGAATTTTTGAAATGTAAAAATGTTTTTAAAGCCTTTAAGGATATTTCCAATGCCCAGTACTAAGAAAGTCAACTACATTTTGAGATAAAATAGCTGCTTTCCACCCCACTATATTCTCACTAGGATTTTACTCTGCCATAGATTCAGAATATTGAATGTATCAAGCTTGGATAAAGATGATAATAGTCAGTCCACAATGGTAGAGAAGGAAATGAATAAACATTTTACATTTAAGTACAATTAATAGATGAGGTACTGGTATACTGACAATAATGTCATTTCTAAGGATAATCTTCAACAGAATTTCATTATAATCAAGATTTATTTGCAATTGGTGTTGGGACTTTGCTGGTTATTTGGTTTCTACTACAGCTATAAATATGATCATATGAGAGATAAGATTCACCCCAAAATTTCAAAATTTGTTCTCTGCATTTACCCATCTGTGCAGTCAGAACACACACATACAAGTGATCACTAGGGTGCACACATGCCCAGAGCGGTGGGCAGCCCTAGCCCAGCACCCAGGGAGCAGTTGGGGTTAGGTGCCTTGCTCAAGGGCACCTCAGTCATGGCCTCAGGCCTGGGAATCGAACCCACGACCCTCCTGTCACAAGACCGGTTCCCTAACTACCAGACCATGACTGCCCATATGAGTCTAACATGTACAGTTAACACTTATTGTTACCGAGCTTTAGCTTTTTACTGTTTGTTTGTTTTATGTTGTGTTTTTGTTCAGCTCTAATTCAAGCATTACAGGTGAACTTGTGAACAGCATCAGTTCAATTCGTGTTTAGCTCTAAATGATGCTACAAGAAGCCAGCAGATGGCAGCAAAAAAGTCAAACGAAAGCCTGTGAATCAAGGACTAAATACCTGCATAAGCAATTGTAAGTGACCAAAAAGTCTACGCATTGCATCATTGAACTTACGTTACGACAGGTATCCCACCCTCCCACCCTGCCTCCCTGCCACCCTGCCTCCCTAACACCCTCCCTCCCTGCCTCCCTGCCACCCTGCCTCCCTAACACCCTCCCTCCCTGCCTCCCTGCCTCCCTAACACCCTGCCTCCCTAACACCCTCCCTCCCTGCCTCCCTGCCACAATAACCCCCTCCCACCCTCCCTCCCTGCCACCCTAACCCCCTCCCATCCTGCCTCCCTGCCTCCCTGCCACCCTAACCCCCTCCCACCCTGCCTCCCTGCCTCCCTGCCACCCTAACACTCTCCCACCCCTGCCTCTCTGCCTCGCTGCCTCCCTGCCTCCCTGGCGCCTTTGTTTGTGTCCCCAGAGAGGACTGTTGATGACTGACTGTAGAAGGACGACTGTCGTTTCTCTTGACGACAGTGCATTCTTTTGGCTTGTTCCCATCCCTGGACATAATTCAATGACACTTCATGAGTTTTTTTATATACAGTGAATTTCTAAAGTGTTGTGACGTTGCTGTTATAATATGCATAATGGGGAAAACCATTAACATATGGTGGGCCATATTATATTACAATATTACCATTTTGCTTTTTCATTTTTAAATTGGAAATCAAACCTGTATGCATATATATTGTAGACTTGTACAAGGTGCCTTTTAAGTCACTCCTTGTATTTCCACGCGCACACCAGTAACAAAACGTGTTCTTTGCATTTATTCATACTACCTAAATTACTAATTCATTATTATAATCTGATATTTAAAACTTTGCATAATAAATCTCATGTTTGTGTAAATAATCTTTAGAATTTGCTAGTTGAATGGTTTTGCACTACATTGATGAGAGTTTCAGAGATCCACGATTTTAAGTTCAATAAAATATGAACGTTATGTTGCTACGGTTGCATCTGAAAGGTCTGTGGGCTTTTATTTTAATGCGCGGAACGCATGAAACCGGAAGTCTGGGAGTTGAGGCCTAGAGTGTTCGTTTACTGTGAATGCTGCAGATTTAAAGAGCAACTAAATGTTTCTGTCACATAAAATTATATGCGTTGTTACAGCAATAAATCCAGCCATGTGTGCATCGTCAGGTAGTTATTAAGGTACGTTAATACCGCTTTTTGTGGAAGGAGACTGTACAGAGCACATATCTTTGAGTAGAGTTAGCCAAGTCCTTAGCTAAGTAGCTCCACAGCTAGCGAGTTGAATTACGGTTGGAGAGGTCCATGTAAACAGAGCTTGCGTTAGCTCATTTTACAGACGAACGAGAGAGGAATTGTGTAGCTGTCAATGGTGGTACATGGTGGAAAAGCGATGTATTCAGTTGTTAAATGTATTGGCGACGCTTCACGGTTATAACATTTTCATTAGTTTAGTCGTGCAACAGAAGACAACTACCTAGGTTATCTGTAATGTTACAGGTTGACAACTTATGGAGTATCTTGCTAGCTAGTTAACTGGTTACCAATGTTAATTGTATATGTACCTATAACAGTTTAATCTCGTGGTGAGTTTACCAGCTAAAATAGCTATTATTTAGCATTCAGGTATATTTGCTAGATAGCCGTCCAGCTTAACTAGATAGCTAGCCAGCCAAGTAGCTACAATTTACATAAGTCACTAAGCATCTAAAAGGGCGGATCCTTTTCTGCTTGTAAGACATTATCTTACCCCGTTGTTTCTCGACAAGGCTGTCGGAAGGCAATGGAGGCATTACATTTAATGGGTGTATTTTATGTTAAATATATTTAATAGTTGGGTTAATCCAACATTTTGAACGAAATTATGTATCTACCAAATTGCCTATATATTTGAGTACAATAATGAGTTCATCGGAATACCGACGCATTTTACAACCACGGAAAAATCCTGAAAGAACTTGTCGTACCATTGCTGAAGTGCTCGCAGAATTCAGCAGGCCTACTTCACAAGAGAGGGGTTCCACTAAAGGCAACCCCAAGGCAACTTCTGAACCTCACCGCTCCCCTGGTGCCACTCCAGTCAAACCTCTTCCAGGGAAAAGAACAAGACAAAAAGTAGTGAAATCTGTCAACCAGCAAACCCAGGCTGACCAAACAGTAATTTCAGCCTTATCTGCTTGCTTAGAGCTCAGAACTCAGACTGGAGCTACAAATGGAAATTTGTCTTCAGGTGCAAAGGACAATGAGCTGTTGGTGCCTCGGCAGACTGCCAACAGCTGTCGTATGAAGCCCAAAAAAAGACGACAGAAGGGAAGATTGAGAAAAGGAAATATCCCTTCGAAGAAGAGAGTCAGCGTAAGCGCCAGATCTGATGTGTGTAATGAGAAATCTTCTGAGCGGTTGGATAGTTCTGCCCAAGCTGTGGACCGTGATGACTCTGCAGAGACCAAGGAAACGCCCCCCAAAAAAGCCAAACTAAAACGTTCATGTGCACACAGACCTAATGCTGTGGATGCTCAAGCCCTGGTGAAAACTAGCAGCCCCATTCACACACGTTCTACACTAAGTACCAGCCCCAAGCTGGAAGCAGCATCTGTGTCCCCCAGTTACTCTGCACTGGACCCACACACGCAGAAACGCAGCCGGCGCCGAGCCAAGCAGTACTTCATTTCAACCCCACTGGCCAGAACTCCTCTTCCCCCAACCATACCTGTGATTACTGAGGGTGGACAAGCCAATTTGCTAAACAGCAATCAGAGTGTGCTGAAGATGTGTCCAGTAAAGGTACAACTGACATCTTTTTCCATTGTCCGAATTTACAAGGCAATTGTTAATAAAAACGTTCTGGTCTTTAAGTTCAAAGGTGACATTAAAGTAGTACTTTGAGACCAGGACCAGTGGCCACTTACTGTTATGGGTATTAGTGGTGGAGTATTAGTGACAGTATTTGTCTCTGCTTTAACACGTTACTGGTATTTGTTCTTATTAGTCAAGCCTGTCGGGTGTTTTAACACAAAAGAGGGGTAGACATCAGAAGCCTCAAGGGCCACGAAAGCCTGTAGCTCAGCAGAAGAAGAAGGAGCAGCAGGATTTGTGCACTGCACTGTTTGGTAAGCGGCTCAGGAAGAAGGCGGATGCAGAGCCACCCCAGGACTCACCCAGCCAGTCGCTTCGCCGTGTCCGGCCACGCTTTGAGCTCCAAGACTTTGCACCCCATGAGCCAGGTACTAAGAGACGTTGTAATAGTGGCTTCTGCAGTGACTTGGTCTTACTGTGTTCTGGTCTTACTGTGTTCTGACTTTACAGAGCAGGCACTGCCTTCCGACTTGTCCATCAAGTTGTGTGTGCAGGAGGAGGAGGAGGAGTCTTACCCGCTCGACCTCTCGCTGCAGGAGGATGAAGACGAGGAAGATGAGGAGCTGCCTAGTTTCTTACAGCAGATCAGTCAAAGTGAGTCATCTTGAGATATATAGGTGAACATAAGTGGACGTACATTCTTGTCATTACTTGTTCTGTCTTGGTTTTATTCTAGAGCCTTCATTGATTAGAGAGGGACTGTTGGTGTGGTGTAAACTGAGGAAGTACCCATTCTGGCCAGCCATGGTAAAATTACCTCTCACACAAGTTATGTTCTATGAATGTAGAGTTTATCGTAGTCATCCATCCATCCATGTGCTTGGCTGGTGGCATGTATGCAATTTTATCTTTATTTTGAAAATGATGTTTGCGTCTTGGCGGCATGGTGGTGTGGTGGTTAGCACTGTTGCCTCACAGCAAGGCGGTCTGAGTTCGATTCCCGGTCTGGGCTGCTCTGTGTGGAGTTTGCATGTTCTCCCTGTGCCTGCGTGGGTTTTCTCCGGGTACTCGGTTTCCTCCCACAGTCCAAAGACATGCATGTTAGGTTGATTGGTCACTCTAGATTGCCCGTAGGTGTGAGTGTGTGTGTGCGCGTGTTGGCCATGTGGTGGACTGGCGAACTGCCCATGGTGTACCCTGCCTTCGCCCGGAGATGCTGGGATTGGCTCCAGCCCCCCCGTGACCCCGACTAGCGGGAATAAGCGGTACGGATAATGAATGAATGAATGTTTGCGTCTTGTTCTTCCACAGGTTAAAAGTGTGAACCACAAGAACAAAAAAGCCAGCATCGTGTTTATCGACGGGCTTCTGTTTGATAAGAGGACAGTTAAAAAGGGGTGAGACTCTGCTGCTTCTGTTTTTTCCTCACTTCTGTCGTACAGATCTAAACTCTGTTTGATAACCATGAGCACATTTTTATCACCAAGCACGATTCAGAACACAACTGCCTTTACAGTGAAGCAAAAATATCACACTTTAAACATTGACAGGCTTAAAATGTAATCAGATAGTTACAGTTAATAGTTTTAAACACATCAGGAAATGCATAGGAAAACAGGCTTGGAAACAGGCTTGGACATTGTGGTCAGGTGGAGAGAACTTTGCTGGCCTGGTTTGATTTCACTTGTGTCTTTATAGGCAAATAATTAATACACAGTTATTCTGACTGATGACCCATTTCTATCCTAAATGGAATGCCCTGATCCAGAGGGCATAAAGGTTCACTGAATCATTTGATGATGTAAATCTCATATTCTGTGGCCTTTCACATCTATGGCAGATTTTCAGCCACCACCATTAAAACACAATCTGAGGGAATATCTTTTGGAAAAAATGATTCAAACAGTTACAAAAATATGTATGGAGAAACTGATCTTTTGGTTAGTGGTCCAACGCCTTACTAAGATGTTTTTGTTTTTATTTGTATCCTATCTGTACATAAAAGGGTCTGAGGTGAGCATCTTTGGTAAAATGGAAACCAACAAATAATTTAAGGCATTTTAGAAAAAATTCACATAATATCTTCAGTGATAAAAGTTAGAAGGCAAAGTTTCATTATGAGCAAATAATCTTTCAGTAATTTGCATTTGCTAGACAGAAATGCTTTTGAATAAAAATGAGTTTGAGTTTTAGGGTTTTGTAATTCAGGTTCTGGAAAAATAGCATTTCATTTTTGAAAATGTGTTTTAGTTGTTCAGAGTGAATATAGCGGGACAGACGGCCTCTCAGTGGGGCTGTTGGTGTTTCTGTCTCGACCCAATTTATCAAATGAATCCTCTTTTTTCTACACTCAAGCTTTTCTGTGTCCTTGAGAACCCTGAAGCCATTTGACTGTGAGGATTCGGAGCACTTTGTGGTGAGGCTGGTTTGGTTTGAAGTTTGCTGATGGATCTCAGTAGTAGATATGTTTGCATATAAATATATTCTGGATATCTGATAGGACTTGGCCAAAGAGAAGTATGGCGATATCATTACCTGGTGTCTGGACCTCATATCAGATTACAGGATTCGCATCGGTATCCCCCTCCTGCACCTTCCAGTCTGTCTAGTAAAATTAGAAATGGCCTGTCAGACCTACTGGTTGCTGTGAAATTTGAATGAATTCTGTTTCCATTTGCAGGATGTGGTTCTTTTGTTGGCTCCTTCATCGAATACTTTGATGGTGATATCAGTAAGTTCTCCATTTGTAGCCAATGTAAGACAGTGTCTACACAAAGTTGGTACATAAATAATACGCAAAGTGTGAAATGCACATACTTTTAAAGAACAGATGACCCAGACCGGTGACACATGACAGCCGTTGGCTGCTGTTTGACTGTTGGCAGGTTGCCCGGTGAGGAACAAATATCGTAAGGTGTCATCTTCTGAGTTGACCTTCCCTAGCCAGGAATTGCTAAATGAGCAGAGCAAGGGCATGGCCGATTGTGCAGGCGAAGTGATGGAAGGTAAGAGCCAAAGCAAGCAGGAAGAGCTCCACTTGAAGAAGGTGTTGCCAGACCGCACCCTGGCTGCCCGGAACCGCGCTAACGAGAGGCTGGTGGACTTCATTGTGAAGAAGCGCGGAGTGGAGAATCGTTTACTGGTATGACAAATGAAACTAAAATCTATATAGCAATCAGTTTCTTAACATGACAAGCAGACAGGTTGTTAGTGTACCTGCTCTATTCAGTCGTAGCTGGACCTTTGGGTATACATTACAGCTTAAAATCACCAGAGTCTGGAAAGGTACTTGAGCTGTGCAGGTCTGTGTTCATGGAGGAGACATTCAGTTTAGAAAGCCACTGAATTTGAAGGGGTTGGTTAATACGCATTGGTGTTTAATAGTCTGTTTTTGAGCCAATGACTTTAATGGAAAAAAAAAAAATCCTGACTGGATAAATGAATAAACTAACGGCCTCTGCAGGCAGTGATCAGTGGACAGGAGCCATCCAAGTGGCGCCAGGCTCTGTATCGCTCCAGTCGACCTGTGGTAGATGTCTACCTGGAGGACGAGGTGCAGCAAGATAAAGTCTATCACTACCTGGAGGAGCTGTGTGAATCTAGCCCTGAGCTGGAGACCACAGACCACATCAGCTTCATCCTGGATGTTCTCCTGCCGGAGGTGAATCATTGCCCTGGCCAGACTGGGTGGATGGTTACGGGCAGGGCTGTCATACAACTGGCATAGCAGCAAACAGCAGCCGAGCAGCAAATAACTTCCGTTCTGCTATGTATTTTCCATTTGAGGGCCTAGTGTGTTGTGTACTTTTTCATTCAGTGTACTTTGTTTCCTCTAAATATACTAGGCTCTTATCTATGCCATTGCTGGTGTGGATCACCTCTCCCTCGACCAGGCTGAGGCTAAGTACCGTCGAGGACCGTGCCATAGCAACAGGTGGGTGGGGCTTGATGTGCACTTTTGAAGGCCCCTCTGCTTTAGCCCTGTATTTTATCTCATTTTTTGCCCTTACTTTGTGAAAGCCGTTTTTCTCCCTGCTCTGTAGAGAACGGCAAGAATTTGACATGATGATTGAACAGCAGATGAAACTGAAGGCTGCAGGGCCGTCGACATAAACACTGCCGCAATTCCTCCATGCTAAATTATGTTTTTCTCCCTTTCTGAATTTATACTTAAAATTATGTTACACAGCTGATCTACTTTGTCATAAATGTGAAAACCTATTAAATGAACATGAACTCTTCACGGTAACCTGTAGTCGTTTTATTGACACCACATGGTGTTAAGACATAATCCCGTGGCTGTATGCGGAAACCAAAACCAAAACTGACTTGCTGTTTTGCTGGTCCATGTTCCAAAATTCTTGTTTTATGTATATCTACAATATAGTGACTTATGTTTGTCTCTAAAATGTCTTCTGCTTTTGGGTTACATGATCAAGCTGAATGAGTGGGAGGAAATGTTACAAAATGTCATATTTTTACAGTGAACCAAATTCAAGTTCATGCCAGTGCCTGAAAAATACAAGTTAGGAAAGGAAAATGCAGTAATATTTCCATTTCATGTTGAATTATCAGCTTAAACATTATATAACAACAAATCTTTATTTTTCAATTTACAGTAGACCTAACAATGTGCAAACACTTAATTAAAAAAACATCTGTATTTAAGTCTTGTAGAAACATCTTTTTTTTTTTTTTACCTACATTGCAGCTCACAAGCAAGTGTTTGGTCAGAAAAGTGCTTATACATTCCTTAGTGCCCCATATTTACTGGTGAATGAATTTGCCAGTTATACATTTGCATGATGTCAACTTTTACATCACTTTCACATAAATCTGGTCAAAAACCAAGTGGTAATATTAATGATGTGCTGCCTTTTAATGGATATTGTTCACAAAGGTCCCAACCTTCCTATGGACTAACTGGATGTGTGTGACACTAGAACACTAGACACCCTGCCCAACTGGACTAGACATTTATGGGTTTAAGATGACACTAATCCCTAAGCCCTGTTGCATCATGCATTTTCTATCAAACAAGATTGGAAGAGACCGTGGTTCAGACCTCAGAAAGCCTTGCTGACTTTTGCAGGGAAGATCAGGGGCTTAAGGCTCTTTGAGGCAATTGATATGAGCACAGATCTTCAGCGCTGGCCCCAGTTTGATGTTCATGACGCTCATGAGGTGTTCTTCTGTCAGTAGCAACAGAGCTTGGCCGTCAATCTCCTGAGATCGGAACTCCGTCACGATGTCCTGGCATCCTGCAGCAGTGCCAAACAAATCTTGTATTTTTGTGTATAGACACACACGTGCTCAAGGATTTAGATGGTGATGTAATGTTGACTGTATACAGAATGGATTTGAAATTCAGCAATCAATATATTTTTGAAATATAGCCTCTCAGCTTTAATTTAAGGGGTTTAATAAAAATATTACATTAACATTTTAGGAAATATAGCCATTTTTACATTGTCCTTACATTTTCACAGGCTCAAAAATAATTGGATTGACTGGAAAGCAGATTCATGCCCAGATATAGACCAACAATCATTTACAACAAACAGATAAAAAGTTCTAGGGTTGATTCCACGTGCTGAATTTTCCTGACACGTCATGCAATCAAAGGAGGCCATCGGTTTGCTGAAAAAACAACACAACTCTATAAGAGATACAAGTGGCCAAATCAACAATTTGAACAAAAGCAAAGAATAAGTTAAAGTTAAACAAATACATGTAGACTCAAGGATGTAGACCTGTTACTGTTAAAATCTACAGTCAAGAGTTGCGTTACTGGAAGTCAATTACAGGTTTACCTCAAGTTTCAAACCAACAGTAAAACATAAGAACAAAAGGACCAGATTATACATTGCTAAAACACAAGCCCAGTTCTGGAACAAGATTGTTTGGACAGATGAAAGTAAGATTAACTTGTACTGGAGTGATGGGAAGGAGAGGACAGAGAAAGACAAGAATGGCTCAATGATTTGACACATACCACTTCATCTGTCAAACATGGTGAAGGCCGTTTCAGACCACAGCCTCATAACGTACAAGTTATGCTTGACTGACGGTATTCATCAGCCGCCCCGCTACCGAATGAAACGAACTATAGCACCTAGTACCATAGCCGCGCTCACTGACATTTTACCTGGTTTGACAGAAATTGATACACCTGTAGCTCCGGAAGGACTAGAGCATTTTACCGAGCACGTTGAGACTTCTCTTCGTACAGCATTAGACAAGGTTGCACCATTACGCTATAAGAGAGCCTCTGAGAGAAGAATAGCGCCATGGTATAACGAGCACACGCGTAGTCTCAAACGAGCCGCGAGGATCCTGGAGCGTAAATGGCGAAATTCAAAGTTAGAAGTGTTTAGACTATCATGGAAAAGCAGCCTTAGTGAATATAAGCATGCCCTCCATACGGCAAAATCCTCATACTTATCAGCTTTAATAGAAAAACATAAAAACAATTCTGCACTCCTATTTAAAACTTTTTCCAGCCTAACAAGGAGCCATGATCAAATCAATCCACTAATCCCACTAGAGTGTAGCAGTAATAATTTTATGAAATTCTTTAATGATAAGATTGATAAAATCAGGGAAAAAATTGGTTGTGCTATCTCAGAGCCTGTCAACATGCCTATGCACCTTGACAGCTGTCTGGTCAGCTCTGATGCCCTGTTAGAGTCCTTCTCCCCAATTGGTCGTGAGGAGCTTATTTCATTGGTGGAATCTGCCAAGCCCTCCACATGCATGCTAGATGCAGTACCAACCCATTTACTTGTATATTACTCACTTGTATATCACTTGTATATTACTAGTATATTTACTCACTATAATAAACTGCTCTCTGAGCCTGGGCTATATTCCCAGTTCATTTAAACTTGCAGTTATCAAGCCGCTAATTAAAAAACCTGGTCTTAACCCCCAGGAAATGTCCAACTATAGGCCTATCTATAATTTGTCATTCATATCCAAAATTCTAGAGAAAGTAGTTTCTTCACAACTCTCTTCCTTCCTACAGACAGAACATGTCTTAGAATTATTTCAGTCTGGATTTAGACCCCACCACAGCACTGAAACTGCGCTGACTAAAGTAGTAAATGATCTCTTGATATCCTCTGATAAAGGACACATTTCTTTTCTCATACTGCTAGACCTCAGTGCGGCTTTTGACACCATTGATCATAATATTCTACTTAATAGGCTGGAGACACTCATTGGTATAAGAGGTCAAGCACTCTCCTGGTTCAGGTCCTACCTGACAGATCGTTACCAATTTGTACTAGTAAACAACGAATGCTCAGAGCGTTCTAAGGTAAAATATGGTGTCCCACAAGGATCTGTACTGGGCCCCATATTATTTACATTATATATGCTTCCACTGGGCACTATCATCCATAGGCATGGTATTAGCTTCCATTGCTACGCAGATGATACTCAGTTGTATATATCTTCCAATCCGGATGATATCACCACTACTCTCAAGATTGAGAGCTGCGTCCAGGACATTAAAAACTGGATGGCGTCTAATTTTCTTCAACTAAATTCTGATAAGACTGAGGTGCTGATTCTTGGGCCTAAAGCTGCTAGAAGCAGCTGGGCTGATATTCCCCTTACCCTAGATGGGTTTTCAGTAACACCTAAGTCTACCGCAAAAAGCTTAGGTGTCACTATTGATTCGGATCTTTCATTTGACACACATATATGCAATGTCACTAAGGCTGCCTTTTTCCATTTACGTAATATCGCCAAGCTGAGACACTTACTTTCATTAGCTGATGCAGAGAAGCTGGTCCATGCTTTTGTCTCGTCAAGATTGGACTACTGTAATGGTCTTCTAATTGGATGCTCTAAACAGTCCATAAAGAAGCTACAACTTGTACAAAATGCTGCAGCTAGAGTCCTAACTAAGGCTAGAAAGTTCGATCATATTAGTCCCACTCTCGCGGCATTACATTGGCTTCCGATTAAACATTGAATTGAATTTAAAATTCTTCTCTTAACCTATAAGGCGTTAAATGGTCTTGCCCCACAATATCTGAGTGAACTCATTGCTTACTACAACCCATCTCGCCCTTTACGTTCCCAAAATGCTGGATTTCTCTTAGTTCCAAAAATTTGAAAGACTACAGCCGGAGGCAGAGCTTTCTCCTTTAAAGCCCCTCAATTATGGAATAGCCTTCCAGCTCCAATCCGAGATTCTGACACAGTTCCAATCTTTAAATCTAGACTTAAGACTCACCTATATAATCAAGCCTTCCGTTAAATATTCCCCTAGTAAGGTGCGGGGCTCAGGGGCCCCCAGACGTTGAGATTTCTGGTAATCTGAGATGTTGATGCTGTCATCCAGCTGTGTCATGGCATCACTCTAGTTGTGACTGACTTGACTGGAAAGCAATGTCTCAGTGAGCCCTCATGACTGTGGTCACCTCTGGACCCCTCCCTTTAGTTAAGCTGCTATAGATTAGCCTGCCGGAGCTACATGCTAATCACTGGCACATGAGCTATGTACATTTAAATCAATGGTGGTTAAACTGACATCCTCACACTCAGTCTGTATTGTCCATCTTTTTGCATGCTTCTACCCAAGACGACTGCATGCAAGCACCTACAAGCACCTGGGAGATGGTCTGGCTCGCCGGTGGATGTACTGATGCCGGGGTTGGATGTACCATTGCCATAAGGGGACGTGCTGATGCTGGCTCCTACCTGAGGTGCACCATCTGCACCGAAGGGACTGTGACTACTTGGCCGGGGAACAAGAACTTTAAACTATAACTGTAGAACCACCTCTTGTTCACAAATACGGACTGGTGCTAACGGGCCGCCCAATGGAGGATGGGTTCCCTTTTGAGTCTTGGTCCTCCCAAGGTTTCTTCCTATTTCCCCGCCATCTTAGGGAGTTTTTCCTTGCCACTGTCGCCTTTGGCTTGCTCATTAGGGATCTGGACCCATACAATTTGTAAAGCTGCTTTGAGACAACATGTGTTGTAAAAAGCGCTATATAAATAAAATTGACTTGACTTGATTTCAGTCTGGATTTAGACCCCACCAGAGCACAGAAACTATGTTGCGTAAAGTAGTTAATGCTCTCTTAATATCCTCTGATAAAAGATACATTTCTTTTCTTATACTTTTTAGACTTTAGTGTTGCTTTCGACACCATCGACCACATCATTCTACTGGATAGGCTGGAGACACTCATTGGCATAAGAGGTCAAGAACTCTCCTGGTTCAAATCCTACCTGACGGATCGATACCAATATGTCCTTGTACATAATGAATGCTCAGAATGCACAAAAGTAAAATATGGCATCCCACAAGGATCTGTACTGGGCCCCATATTATTCTCATGATGCTATCATTTAGGCTCAATCATTCATAGGCATGGTATTAGCTTCCATTGCTATGGAGATATCTCTCGGCTGTCCTGGGAACGCCTTGGTGTCCCCCCAGAAGAGCTGGAAGAGGTGGCTGGGGAGAGGGAAACCTGGGCCTCTTTGCTTAGGCTACTGCCCCCGCGACCCGGACCCGGATAAGCGGATGAAGATGGATGGATGGATGGATGCTATGGAGATGATACTCAGTTGTATATATCTTCTAATCCAGATGATGTCGATACTACTCCCAAAATTGAGAACTGCATCCAGGAAATAAAAAACTGGATGGCATCTAATTTTCTTCTTCTAAATTCCGATAAGACTGCGGTGTTACATCTTGGACCCAAAGCTGCAAGAAGCAATTGGTCTAATATTTCTCTTACCCTAGATGGTTTTTCAGTAACACCTAAATATACCGTAAAAGGCTTAAATGTCACTATTGATTCTGATCTTTCATTTGACACACAAATGCGATGTCACTAAGGCTGCCTTCCATTTACTTAATATTGCTAAGCTGAGACATTTACTTTTGTAAATGCCGTGATGTCATCACCGGATGCACCGATGTTGCCACTTACCAGAGGCCCAACATTCACATTGGAGGGACTGCTCAGCCTAGAAATAGAACTATAAAAATGGACTGCTACCAGCTGGGCTGCCCAATGGAGGATGGGTTCCCTTTTGGGTCTTGGTCCTCCCAAGGTTTCTTCCTAATCCCTGCCTAGGGGATTGTTCCTTGCCACTGTCACCCCTGGCTTGCTCATTAAGTATTTGGACCCATGCATGTGTTAAGCTGCTTTGTGACAACATACAGTATGTTGTAAAAAGTGCTATATAAATAAGATTGACTTTGACTTCAAGGAAGGAACCTCCATGTCCTTCGGTTCCAGATTTCAAGCAGTCATTGCCTGCAAAGGATTTGCATATATATAATAATTCTAATATTTATAACTGTTAGTTTGTCCAATTCCTTTTGAGCCTGTGAAAATAGAGGGACTATATAAACTCTATGTAATTCCTAAATGGTTAAGATAATAATCTTGATGGCCTCATTTAAAATTCATTATGATGGTGTAGTGGCAAAATTATAACATGAGTATTGTTACTGTGTGTGTCATTTTTTTATTAGCCCTATAGCAGCCTGGAGGCTCCCCTATACTCTGGCGCGGGTGTGGAGGTACCTGGTAAAGAGTTGATATAGGAGCAGACCTGTTCCACACTCCACTGTGCAGGAGAGGAGTCTGACAGGCAGGTGTAGCTGCTACTGCTGTCCTTTCTTCCTTGTTGTTGGTTTTTCTCTTTGTCTGCTTGTAGACGCAGTCTCGTCGTCATGGGACCTGGAGAGTCTTCCTCTCCACTCTCCTCCCCCCCACCATGGGATAAAGAGTTGGCAGGTTGCTTCATATTGTCTGGTCTGTAGGATCCATGTAGCTGCAAAGTCACACTGAAACATTATCAAGAGTCTGATCACATAATTAATAAACATAGCAATACAAAATCCCTGTCACTCAGAAAAACAGTAAAAGCCCTCCCTCTCTGACCTGCGTGAGGAAGTGATCTCGTGAGTTATGGTTGACCCGACTGGGTGGACGCCCTCGACGGCCCATAGGTCTGTTTGGCCAGCGGTTTGCTCTTTGAGCCCCCAGTATGCTGAGGCGCTTTGTGCAGCTTATGTTGAACCTGCGCAGTCAGTGGAAAACAGTAGTGATTCATTGGCCAGAACAGATCTGTAACTAAAAACTTTGCAGACAATGAGGTTAATAAAGTGGATATTTCTCAAGTATTACAAAGATGAGTTAGTTACAAACTGAATCAGCTCTTCGCCACTATGACTCGGGTAGCTGTGGGTCTCTGTACCTTCTGACGCAGGTCATGGAGCAGAAGCGTTTGGAGCGGAGGAACGTGTGGGCTAAGCTCCTCTTCCCACACAACTCACATTGCAGCACATCTGGGAAACTCTCTACAAACACACGCAGACACACACAGCTGCTTTGTTACAACAGATGTTGTATAGTTGTAAAAAGCACTATGCAAATAAATTTTACTTACACACACTCCCTCAGAGCACACATTCATTCGCAGAACACCACCAATACGAACACCTCACACACACTCTCCTCCTTCAGACCATATACTTAATGTGTGTTTAGATCAAAGACATGAGTGCTACTGTTTTTTTTATGTGACTGCAGAGACATATGATGATTTAATAAAATATTTTGATGATATACTATAAATGTAGAGCAGATCAAAATTGTCACTCTGCCATGCGTCACATTTACCTCAGTGAAATATGTTTGGTGTCCAAAGGAACTGTTATTTCTAACCTACAGTCTTTAGCTATATAACTCCAGTCTTTATGTTCTATAGTTCATTCACTCACGTGCCTAACCATAATTGTAGACACTGAAGGGCATCTCACCATCCTCAGCATTGGTGTTATCTATGTCTGATTCTGTGTGTTCTGCATCCACGAGGAAATCATGACAGGCCGGTGCTGCACTTCCTGGTACGTCTTTGTGCCGAGGCAGCTCAGGCTGCTGTTGGTCCTCCAGAGAGGTACGACCCACCTGTGGACAAGCACCCTGCTATCAGAGCAGATTATATCAGATTATATGTAATACCCCTGCAGGGGTAAAAGGGGGGGGGGTTGATTTTATTACTGTGCCTTAAACTTGCGAAAAGTGTGAACATTTACATTTACATTTTTACATTTATGGCATTTAGCAGACGCTCTTATCCAGAGCGACTAGAGAGTGAAGCACTTTCTCAGAGGATAGTGTGAACATATGGAATGCAGAATAAGAATTTCTGAGTGCTTGCTGGGCATATGACAATAAAACTCTTGAATCTTGGATCGTTTTTTCTCTCAAACAGGACTTAGCACCATGGCACATCATAGCCAAAGTGACTCTGAGTGGCTGTAATGCCATCTAGTGGACATACCGGGAACGGTTCCAGCCCCTCTCTGATGACGAATCCCTCAATGAGGTGTGTGAGGATGTGGGGTCTAACGGTGGCCTGAGAGGGCTGTCCCTCCGGGCTCGCTGGGAGGCTGGCTGGGGGGAGCTTGCTGGAGCTTCTTACCGCAGCACAGAGGAGGGGTTGGGGGATGGTGTTGAGCGCAGACTCCTCTGGTGACTGGATCATGGATCTGCTGGACTGCAAGCAGGAGTGCTCCACTGGGCCTGCAAGCAACGGTTGTAGGGGGGGGGGGGGATTGGTTCTGTGCTAGAAATGCAAGATTGGTGTATGAATTTCTGGATGCCTTTGAGGCTGGAGGTTCCAGCTCCGTGCACCTGTGCAGTCTTTTGGATGTGTGAGGCTGTCATTGCAGGTACTCTGTACTTCAGGTGGATGGGCCAGTGCTGGAGGGGTAGGGGTCCTGCTCCTGGAGGAAGTCACGTGTTCTTTCTCTCGCTCCTGATCCACCTTTAGCAGATGGGCTGCCTCTGACTGTTGACAAACACAACTGTTCAATAACTCAAAGCATTTATAACAGTTTTAATGTCATTGTTCTTAATATCCTGCTCCTCTAGACATCAACCATTCCAACAGACATGGAGACTCAGGAGTCTGCCTACCTGCAGAGTTCAGCTTCAGCCCTAATCATGCAGCTAACCAAACCTTCCAGAAGGATGGATCTTTTATGATGAATGAGGTTTGGCACTAAATTGTACAGCAAGGTCTCCGGGAGTAGGATTGGTGTCTGCCTCGTTAAAACATGTGTCCCCAACAACAAGCTGACTCACCGAAGGATCTTCCATCTGCATTGGTGGTTGCACCTTCAGGTCCACAGCCACAGTCTGAGGAGGTGGAAGATTCTTGAAGGGCAGCTGAACAACAGCATCAGCTCCAGGAAGCTCAGTGTCTGAGACCAGCATGTGGTCGGACTGCAAAGCTAGAGCATGTACGGAGCGCAGGGAGAGTCTCTGCAGAGAAGCTGGAGGGACAGCCAGTCTGGGAAGGGCCATTGTGAGGGGAGGAGGGCAGCTAAGGGGTGGAGGCTGGGGCAGAGGCTCTACCACTGGGCCCAGGTGGAGCGGCGGGTGCTCCAACGGAGTAGGACAGCCTGGCGTGAGTGCGGAAGTGGACATCACTGCAGCTTGTTGCTGTGCAGAGGTTTGTTTGGCTGGTTGGTCAGAGGAGGTGGGGCCTGAGAGGACATCACAGTGCTGTGATAGGACGGTAGCAGGGGCAGGTGTGCTGTGGGTCAACAAGGAGAGGGGAAGGGACCCCTTGTCCTGCGGAGAGACCTGCAAGGCAATGGGTTGCACATGCCTGTGAGCCGAGCTGCTCTGCAGGATGAGGTGCGGTGGTGTCGCCGGGCTGGGGGTGCAGTGCAGGTGCTGGCGCACCACATGGGGCCGCACGGGCGTGAACACTGCAGGGAGGGAAGCATCACTGTCAACTCACACACATCTGCAGGAGTTCGTTTCCACACCAATATAGTTTGCATAATACAAATGTTCTTGTTTTCTCAGTTGTATATAAAATATATGTGAAATCAAAGTCTCTAACGCGATTCTCTTAGTGGATCCTGTTAGAGGTTTTGTTTTCATACAAACTCACTGCTAGAAGTTTCCACCAGGGCTTGGGATAGATGTGTTGACCTCAGGGGACATAAGGACATTTTGGGGAGTGATGGGCCCTGAGATGTAACTTTCAGCTGGACACTTGGAGTAGCAGTAAGAGCTCCTGGCAGATTTGTGCGCATGGACAAGCTTGAAACCTTTGGAAGAACATAAATGATTCAGTCATACCAGCTAATGACATCACAGAGTACTCATGCGTAACACGATCATTTACACTATCAAACAAGTTACAACTATCAATGTTTCCCACCATTTACACTGAGGGATTATTTTATTATGCACACCTGGATGCACCATGCTTCTATGATCTTAATAATAAACTTAAAAGTAACTTGCTTTCTGTTGTGCTATGTTTCATGAATTTAGAGCAGATTATTTCTGAATATTTTGTGTTTATATTTAAAACAATCACCAATCAATATACAATCAATCAATACACCAGTTTATTGCTGTATTCATAATTTTTAAGTGCATATAAATGCATGTCCCTTTGGTCAAAACCCACCCATCTGATCCAAGTGCACAAAAGAGCTTCTGTAGCACAAACTGCTGAAAAGGTTAAAGCTGGTGATGACAGAATGGTGTCAGAAGACACATAATAGAGGCCAATAAAGTTTCAATAATGTACAAATGGGTACAGTCAGTAAGCTTACATCACATTGCCATCACTGGTAGTTTACAAATTACAACTGACCTTAAATTGTATAGCAGCCTATAAGTAACAGCTATAAGTGTATCTAGAAAAAGGATTACTTAGTATGTAATCATACATAACAGAAATAAATGTTTTTTTTACCTAGTTTTTAGAATCTTCTAATATGGGGTTGTGGAACACATACACAGATCAGCCACAACATTAAAACCACTGACATGTTAAATTAATAACGTTTATTATCTCATTAGAATGACAGATGTATGATGAAAGATGTATGGGGACATATGGAGTATATTAAGAAGTAAACAGTCCGTTTTTGAGGAAACAGCCAAGTGTAAAGATCTGAATGACGAAACTTGATGGCTAGATGACAGATTACAGAGTATCTCCAAAACAGCAGGTCTTGTGGGGTTTTCCCAGTAAGCAGTTCTTAATTCCCACCAAAAGTGATCCAAGTAAGGACGACCGATGCACCAGCAATAGGTCCATGTGTGCCCACGGCTCACTGATGTATGTGGAGAATGAAGGCCAGCCCATCTGATCCGACAGCACAGAAGAACTTCGGTAGCACAAAATGCTGCAAAAGTGAATGCTGGTGGTGACAGAATGGTGTCAGAAGACACAGTGCATCACAGCTTGCTTAGTACGGAGCCACATAGCTGCAGACTGGTGAGAATGCTAAGTCCTGTACACCACCAAAAGTGCCTACAACGGTTATGTGAGCATCAGTACTGGACCACGCGGCCAAAGGAAGAAGGTAGCCTGATTTGATGGGTCATGTTTTCTTTTACATCTTGTGAATGTCTGGGTGCATGTGTAATAAATACTTGGAGAATGATATGGAACAAGGCAGCATTATGGTAAGAGGTCAAGCCGGCAGAGGCAGTTTGCTGCTCTGGGCAACGTTCTGCTGGGTCTTTGGATTCATGTGGATGTTATTTTGACACGTACCAACTGGCAATGGTATTCCCTAGTGGTATTGGCCTCTTTGAGCAAGGTAGAGGCCAGAGCCTTTTCCTACAAAGCTCCCATGCTATGTAATAACCTCCCTGTCAATGTTTGAGAAGAGTCTCAACATTTAAAGCTAGGCTGAAAGCCCAGTTGTGCTGCTGTAGTTAGCTAGAACATCTGCCAGAGCCCATCCTTGCACACGCTAGTTTAATTTACATTTCTCTGTATTTAGTCATGCCTAATAATCTTTTCTCTCTTTCTGCTGAGGTAATCCTGCTCCTGATGTCCTGCTGAGGTAATCCTGCTCCTGATGTCCTGCTGAGGCAATCCTGCTCCTGATGTCCTGCTGAGGCAATCCTGCTCCTGATGTCCTGCTGAGGCAATCCTGCTCCTGATGTCCTGCTGAGGCAATCCTGCTCCTGATGTCCTGCTGAGGTAATCCTGCTCCTGATGTCCTGCTGAGGCAATCCTACTCCTGATGTCCTGCTGAGGCAATCCTACTCCTGATGTCCTGCTGAGGTAATCCTGCTCCTGATGTCCTGCTGTCAACCTGTCTCATGTGCTATGGTGCCTCCCAACACCCCCCATATCCCCCCGCTGTGACCCCCTCCTTCACCCCACCTTCACCCCACCTTCACCGCCCTGGTCAGATGTTTGTGTGCCAGAAGGATTTTGGACATACCTACGCCCTGCGGACCATGACCATCCTCATCCTCATACTTATCAGCTTTAATAGAAAAACATAAAAACAATTCTGCACTCCTATTTAAAACTGTTTCCAGCCTAACAAGGAGCCATGATCAAATCAATCCACTAATCCCAATAGAGTGTAGCAGTAATAATTTTATGAAATTCTTTAATGATAAGATTAATAACATTAGGGAAAAAAATGGTTGTGCTATCTCAGAGCCTGTCAACATGCCTATGCACCTTGACAGCTGTCTGGTCAGCTCTGATGCCCTGTTAGAGTCCCTTCTCCCCAATTGGTCGTGAGGAGCTTATTTCATTGGTGGAATCTGCCAAGCCCTCCACATGCATGCTAGATGCAGTACCAACCCATTTACTTAAAGAATTACTGCATAGCAATATAGAACCTTTGCTCACTATAATAAACTGCTCTCTGAGCCTGGGCTATATTCCCAGTTCATTTAAACTTGCAGTTATCAAGCCACTAATTAAAAAAAACTGGTCTTAACCCCCAGGAAATGTCCAACTATAGGCCAATCTCTAATTTGTCATTCATATCCAAAATTCTAGAGAAAGTAGTTTCTTCACAACTTTCTTCCTTCCTACAGACAGAACATGTCTTAGAATTATTTCAGTCTGGATTTAGACCCCACCACAGCACTGAAACTGCGCTGACTAAAGTAGTAAATGATCTCTTGATATCCTCTGATAAAGGACACATTTCTTTTCTCATACTGCTAGACCTCAGTGCGGCTTTTGACACCATTGATCATAATATTCTACTTAATAGGCTGGAGACACTCATTGGTATAAGAGGTCAAACACTCTCCTGGTTCAGGTCCTACCTGACAGATCGTTACCAATTTGTACTAGTAAACAACGAATGCTCAGAGCGTTCTAAGGTAAAAATATGGTGTCCCACAAGGATCTGTACTGGGCCCCATATTATTTTCATTATATATGCTTCCACTGGGCACTATCATCCATAGGCATGGTATTAGCTTCCATTGCTACGCAGATGATACTCAGTTGTATATATCTTCCAATCCGGATGATATCACCACTACTCTCAAGATTTGAGAGTAGTGGCACTATCATCCATAGGCATGGTATTAGCTTCCATTGCTACGCAGATGATACTCAGTTGTATATATCTTCCAATCCGGATGATATCACCACTACTCTCAAGATTTGAGAGCTGCATCCAGGACATTAAAAACTGGATGGCGTCTTACATCAGTAAGTTCTGGTATCTTCAAGGTATCTTCCCATACTCTAGGGAGTTTTTCCTTGCCACCATCACCTCTGGCTTTCTCACTGGAGGCTTGGATTTGGACTCAGACATACTGTATGTAAAGCTACTTTGTGACAACAGTTGTAAAAAGCGATATACAAATAAATTTTACATACATACTTACTAATGCATCCTAGCACTCTACAACACTGTTCACGGATGGTTGGAGGAACATGACAAAGTGTTTGGGTGTTGACGCAGCCTCCAAATTCCCCCAATCTCAAAGCTATCAAGCATCTGTGGGATGTGCTGGTAAGAAAAGTCTTGTGGAGTCCATTCCTTACAGGCCAGAACTGTTTTTGTGCACCAAGCGAACATACATAATATTAGGAAGGCGGTTAATGTTATGGCTGATTGCTGTATGTTGTGAGTGGTGGTCATAGGATGTGATGTCAATTCTCCAGTAAAGGTCTTTTTTGGACTCTTGGAAGATGGTTATAAAGGAATGAATGTGCTTGGGCCCAGGAAAAACAACACAAAGTTACTGGTAAAACTGTGCTATAAAATAGAAAAATACATTTTAGGTTTTACAATAGTGCCATTGCTGCTAGTCTAATTGATAAGACTAGATAATAATCTTTAGTGAGCTCTCACCTGTGAGGAGCCTGGCTGGGAGGAGACGGAGGTTAAAGCAGGGAGCTCAGCACTTACTGAAGCAGCAGGTGCGAGAATCAGCTGATATACAGAAGACCAGGAGAGGAGGAGATGATAGAGTGATTTAGATTTAGCAAAACAAGCTTTAAAGCTATCATGCATGCCACAAACTCTCCCCCTGCCAGTTTTTATAATGAATAGTTATAACCATAATAGTTTTATAATATTTTTTTTATATATAACCAATCATGATTCATTGTTGAATATGAAACAGTGCGATTAATAGAGACATACACATTTTAGCTTGTAACTTATTGAGCTTAGCACCATCTCACCATCTGAGTGCGCAGGTACATCTGGGCTTGACTCCCAGGGGGAGAGCTATTACCCAGCAGCATGGCATGCTGGGATGTTGCTCCTGCAGAGCCAGATGAGCTGGTGGCCTGGAACTGCCTGATTGGCTGAGATGTGACGCAGATTGAGCAGACATTTATATTTTTCAATGTAATTTTTAGATATATTTTGTCAGCACTCAAGTTAGTTATCAAGAGTGTCCAGCCACTGATGGTCTAAAATCACTTACTGATGTCTGTGCTGCGTTCTCATTGCATGCTGGGGTTGGTGAGGTGGACTTTCTGCTATTAGACTGTGAAACCTGCTGAAAACAACACATGTAAACACCAAATACAGAGACATATGAAACTTGAGTAAGGCTTAGAAAATGGTGTGACTGAGATCAGTTTCTCTCTGAGTCTCTCATGCTCTCTCTAACACATACACACACACACCTGCTGGACACAGGCAGGGCTGTGTGTGGTGAGGGTAGTTGGTTGCGGGTGCTTGTGCACAGCCGTGGTATGCACCATAATATGGTGTTGCTGTGCTGCATATACCTGCTGAAGGTACTGAGTGGTCACACTTGCAGGCTTGGGTATTGCCTGCTGGATCACCTAGTACAATAAAGACACACACACACACACATACTTTTATTAACAAAGTGTGTGTATCTTACACATATATAAACACTTTTCACTCCCGTTTCTATCATTTACTTATTGTCATAGAGTAAACGGGAAGGTTTTCACTTGGTCTCTGTATTTTGGTTTTTACACCCATTCTCAGTGCAGAGCTCTGAATTACCTGCACAGCCGGCCTGTCTGAGGAGGGGCTGCTTAGGGGTGTGGAGTTGCCCTGGGGACGGGTGAACATGTTGGGGGCAGGAGTGCTGATCGGTGCTGATGATGTCGTGGTAGTGGTGATGATTCCAGGTGTTACCTCACCACCGTTCTTCTCCATGACAACACGTACAACTCTGTTAGGTTGCTGGAGTCAGAGGTTGGTCTGAGCAAGAGGAAGATCATGGGCATGAAGATCATGGGCATGAAGATCATGGGCATGAAGATCATGGGCATGAAGATCATGGGCATGAAGATCATCATGAGTACTTACATACGTATTTACAAAAATACTTACAGGATGCTTTAATTTATGAAAAGACACTTCAGTGAATACCTTAATTAAACACACCTTTCAGACAAAATAGAGAAGTAATATAAATATATATTTTCTTTTAAGATATTTATTTATATCTTATCTTTATAGTTCTATTTATTTCAACTCATGTTGAATACACAATAACTGTATGCACTGCTGAGGATAAGGAATGGATCTAGTTCAGTTCTCTTGTACACAATGGTGAAGGATTTAACCCAGTTTTAATTTATATGTATTAATTTACATACTAGATTGGGTGGTGTGAGAAGTTGAAATGAAACATGTGCATATAGTTTAAATACAGTCCCTGACATAAGTTCTGTCGCTTATCCATGTTGTGGAAACAAAAGCTTATAACCTGACTTTAAATTCATCCATTGGTTTTAGAAATGACTCATATGAAAGCTGAAACCCTCCCAAATGAGATTTAATTTACAAAAATAAATTTGCTTCACTGCAGAAATATTGATCATTTAATGAACACAGAAAGGTCAGATTTTGGCAAGACAAAAGTTTTGTCGCCTTGTCATATAATGCACCCAGTCCTAGATTACAGCCTCACCTGTGCTCACTAATTGATTGGTTAATTAGTGGGTGTGTATAAAAAGAACTCCAGCACCCCAGACCTTCACTTGCACTGCAACTTGACCTCTGACAACATGCCAAAAATCCATCCTGCGACCAAAGCCTTGATTATCAAGACGCTGAAGACCAAATCCACTGCAGAGGTGGCTGGCACCTTTAATGTGTCTCAGCGACAAGTACAAAGAATTAAAAAAAGATTTGAAGAGACTGGAGATGTTTTTGACAAGCCCAGGTCCGCAGACCCCACAAAACAACTGCTCGGGAGGAACGTTTGTTGGTTAGAAAATCCAAAGCCAGTCCCTCTTCCACTGCAGCAGAGCTCCACCAGGCCTGGTCACCTCAAGTCCCTGTGTCAACTAGAACAGTTTGTAGGATTCTGTCTCGAAATGGCCTCCATGGTCGAATCAGTGCCCAGAAGCCAGCACTAAACAAAAGGCAGGTAAAAAACCGTGTGGCATTTGCCAAGGCCCACAGCCTGCTAAACGGATGGACGCTGGAAAAGTGGCAGAAGGTGGATTTCTCAGATGAATCTTCAGTTGAATTACACCACAGCCGCCGCCAAATACTGCAGGAGACCTACTGGAGCCCGTATGGATCCAAGATTCACCCAGAAAACAGTCAAGTTTGGTGGTGGAAAGATCATGGTCTGGGGTTACATTCAGTATGGGGGTGTGCGAAACATTTGCAAGGTGGAAGGCAATATCAATATCCTAAAATATCAAGAAGTATTAGCTACATCTTGCATTCCCAATCATAAAAGGGGTCAAATTTTGCAGCAGGATGGTGCTCCATCTCATACATCCATCTCTACATCAAAGTTCCTCAAGGCGAAGAAGGACTTCTTCGCCTTGTCCAGTCACCAGACATGAACATCATTGAGCATGTTTGGGGTAGGATGAAAGAGGAAGCTTGGAAGACAAAACCAAAGAATTTTGATGAACTCTGGGAGGCATGTAAGACTGCATTCTTTGCTATTCCTGATGACTTCATCAATAACTTGTATGAATCATTGTCGAACCGCATGGATGCAGTCCTTCAAGCTCGTGGAAGTCACACAAAATATTAAATATGGCTCTAATAGCACCACAACGTCATTCACCAGTGTTATGAAGCATATATTTGTATATGAAGTGAATTATTTGTTTGATTTCCACATTACTTTCTGTGGGCGACAAAACTTTTGTCTTGCCAAAATCTGACCTTTCTGTGTTCATTAAATGATCAATATTTCTGCAGTGAAGCAAATTTATTTTTGTAAATTAAATCTCATTTGGGAGGGTTTCAGCTTTCATATGAGTCATTTCTAAAACCAATGGATGAATTTAAAGTCAGGTTATAAGCTTTTGTTTCCACAACATGGATAAGCGACAGAACTTATGTCAGGGACTGTATATAGTTTAAATATATAGTTTAAATATATAGTTTAAATTACAGCAGAAGTTATCAAATAAACTTTCTTTCTGAAACTTTCCTTCATGGACTGCATGGGCCACAGTAGCATATCATAGTTCAACAGACTAAAAATACTCAAAACCAAAATCCAAAAATAAAATTAAATTAAAGTTGGAAAGGTCATATAAAAGTAGCTGGCTAATTATTGAAATTGTTGTTAAAATTCTTAGTCATTGTAAACACTGTAATAATTGTTCTTGTATTATTGCCTTGTGAGAGGAAACGTATTGCCTGCATTGAGTGATTTAATAACACATGCATTGTGGTTGAAAACAACATAGACATCACATGTACTTGCTATACCTTTCTAAAATCATTTGCCTTATTATGAGTATTTCTTATAATAAATACATACAATAAATAAATAAATAAAATAAATTCGCTTAATGAGTTTTTTAAAGTTTAACGATTATCTTCTAGGAAATGTAATTCACTGCTGTCGTTAGTCTTACAGTAAAATGGAAGTGGTGTTAAGTGTTAATTTTTGTTAAGTGACGCTAACTTTTTATTCAAATAGAGTTTAGATAATAAAGTCATATGGTGTGCTTCTTATATAATGTTGATTATCGGGATGCGATATAAATGCTATCTAAATGACTAAGAAAAAATGTTGTTTACCATGTTGTCTCTTCAATGTAATTGTTTGAAGGGAGCTGATCAATGAGGTCAAGTTCAACAGGCCTAAAGAAATCGCTTCATGCCTTTTTAAAGCATTAAAAAACAAATATTTTCTAAAATATATTATAAAATATTTAATTTTATAAATATTTTCCTGTTATACCCTAGAGGAACTTCTTCCATATTATATTACGGTGTTTTGTAAATACATTATACCAGAAACACATGCAACTTCTATATCGAAATCATCATATAGCCTAATTATAATATAATGTTATCATATAGGATTAAAATGGTAGAGAAAGCCTGTACACCTCGTTATGTAGGCCACTGAGACTACGTGATTCCAACTTGTGTTTTAAAAAAGTGATGTTTTGAGGCACGGGTTTGGAATCGTCTCGGTTCTTATAAATTCCTGCATACGTCATGGAAGCGCGATACCATGTGTTTAAATATGCTGCTCCCAATCCGAATATGAGTAGGAGAAATGTTATTCATGTCGCCTATCACCTATAGCTCAAAACCATCGCACGACATTACGTGTAGTGCGTAGCTATTTATCCCTAAAGACCTTAATCTCAGTATGATTACGCGAAGCCGAAGTTTAATGATCACGGTCCCGCTGAAATCTAATTATCACGCCTCTTAAATCAGAGTTCCCATAGGTCGTTAAGACAGGCAGCGGGTATATTAAGCGTACAGACAACTTATGTCAGTGTCATCACCGTTTAGTGTGGTGCGTAAAGATCTTCCATAAATAAACAGTGACACGACACAAGAAATGCCTACCTTTGTAGTCAACGCCATCATGTAATTATTTCGAGGAATTTATTTTAGAATCGTTAATTTGTACGACTTCGCGTCCCTTAAATATTTTTTCAGCAATAATTCACGTTTCCATCTTTGACAAATAATCCAGATATGACCGTTTATCCGCCCCGTAACTGAGGTACAGCAGTGGTCTGTGTTACCTGCCTGGTATCGATATTAAACGAGAGCCATCGTGACGTGCCTGCTGTGCTGCTTTGGACAACCACTGCCCCGGTCATGTTCTAATGCGTCAGTGCTCTAAAATGGAGATAAAAAGAAATAAAAAAACTTACAGGCGGAAAGAAATTTCTGAACCAGCAGCACCACTTGCTGTATAGGAGGACTTTGTGCATCGCTGAAATTTCCCAAGCCTAAATGCGCTCAAATCACCCTAAATACCTTAACCGCACAATAGAATAAAAGTGCCAAAAGACGGGTCTATTGTATCACTTACGTAGTAAGTTCTAAACACTTTTAGAATGTATTTAGAAATTTGACAACATTTTTACAAAATAACGATTTAGCAATACTTCTCATTTAAGTGTATATAAAGCTTAACTTCGTCTGAGCAAACGTTTTAGTATTAAAAAGTTTTTAGTATTTTAGTACTTTCTTCATTCATATGTGCAATTAAGATATTGGCAAATTCAAACACAACCATATGTGTATTTGTTTTATTCTGAAGATTTGAGAATTACGCTCAGTGGCGTTGGTTGATGTGCTTTTAATTAAACGGAGAAGCGTGAGCACGCAGAACCGCCATCAGACCGCACTCGCGCACCGCACTCGCGCACCGCACTCGCGCACCGCACTCGCGCACCGCACTCGCGCACCGCACTCGCGCACCGCACCAAAGCGACATAACACTTTCAGTTATACCCCTAACACCAATAACACCAGGTATACCTGTTATAATAACACCAGGTATACCTGTTAAACTACATGTTGACTACATTTCGTATAGTCTTTCTTTTATTTCATTAAAAACGGGCGAGTGTGAATTTTGGGATAATTTATACAAAGCAAACATTATTTTACAGTAAAAAAACGCCTGGGCTGCGGAGGTGTTTCTTGCGCCCTGCATCCATCCCCCTTCCCGCAGTTCGTTTGCTATGATCGGAATGCTGCCCGACTTGTCCACTGAACATAACTGCGCGGTTTGTTGATTATTCATCAGAAATACATCACTGATTATTAACTTAGGTTAAATTTCACCGTGACGTTACCAATCGCGAGTCATTTGACTGTTGCCTTCGTCGGATGTGTGTCCACACACCCCTGCACATTCCCGTGTTGGGTCAGTCCGGCGCAGGCCTTGATTAGGGAGGTTCCTGCCGCGCACAAGTTTGCGCTTTGTTGTCTGACCCGGAGTCCGTCACTCAGTAACTTGTTGAGTCCTTATATTCTAGGCAACACGGCTGTCATTGTGGCTAGAGCTTTTTCAGGCAAAGAAACCTATTCCTTCGCCCTTGTGTCACTCTAAATCGTAGGAACCTTGATACGTTTTTTTTCTGTTGACTTACTAGCTAGCCAGCTAGCTGGTAGTGGAGTTGGGGCTCCTGTGAGTTTATAATGCCTACGTTGCGGGACAGCACCATGACCCACCCCGGCGACAACCCTCACCAAGTGCGGGTAAAAGCGTATTACAGGGGGTAAGTAGCAAGTGGGACCAGATTTCTTTAATCTAAACGTATTTCAATCATATCATTATAGACTACGGTTATTTTCCTGCCTGTTTATGTTTGTGGGCGAAAATTTGTTCGCTGGCTAGTTCGCTTGGAAGCTAGCAAGCCAGATCTGCTATCTGACTAGCTAACCCAGCTAATTCAGACAGAGTAGGAGATAGCTGGGTTAACTACCTAACACTGTGATTCAGCTAGAGTAGGAGATAGCTGGGTTAACTACCTAACACTGTGATTCAGCTAGAGTAGGAGATAGCTGGGTTAACTACCTAACACTGTGATTCAGCTAGAGTAGGAGATAGCTGGGTTAACTACCTAACACTGTGATTCAGCTAGAGTAGGAGATAGCTGGGTTAACTACCTAACACTGTGATTCAGCTAGAGTAGGAGATAGCTGGGTTAACTACCTAACACTGTGATTCAGCTAGAGTAGGAGATAGCTGGGTTAACTACCTAACACTGTGATTCAGCTAGAGTAGGAGATAGCTGGGTTAACTACCTAACACTGTGATTCAGCTAGACTTTTCATGAACACTACATCTCTTTCACCAAAATAACTAGCTAGCAAAATTATAGCTGTTGATATTGAATGGTTGTAATGGTTGTCTACCCTCACCTGGCAAAATTAATAAAGCTAGCTGAAGTTCCTCTGAATTCTTTAAATAGCAAGATGTAAGGAAACTGAGCTGTGGATAGATTGAGATCCCTTAACTGCATGGTTTAGCTAACGTTAGGGTCAACACGTATTACTAGCTGCTAAGTTTCTGGTTGTGGTTTCTATAACGGATGAAACGCGACGTGTTAGTTTTTAACATGCCTGGGTATTAATGTATTTTTCTTAGGCCTAAACATTATTGTTGCCACAGATTTTAAATGACAGAACCAATAAACAAGTTATTACAGGCATTGGCATCTAGCTACGTTCCTGTCCATAAATCACCTGTTATAAAGGTAAATTACAAAGCCAAGCTCACCAAACATTTTCTATTTTGATTGTGCTATTATTCTAATATATAGTCTAATGTATATAATGATTATAAAGATTATAAATTATTTTGCTAATGATGGCAGTCTGAAAGCACAATGTGATTTTAACACTAGTTATTGTTTTTGGTTTCAGTAAGACCTGGTGGATATAGTGCTGTGTTTGAGCAGTTGCGTTGAATTCATCTAGCCACTGTTGACGCTTGTGAATGTCATTCACTTGGAACTAGAAAAACCTGTTGTGCAAATAGTAGCTTCTGCTGGACCTGTTATGGCGTATTCCTCACTCATCTCCTTTTGGAGGCTGTTTCTTTACAGTTTATTCAGTTTCTTGTTGTTTTTAGAGTGAATGTGGAACTACATGCATTCCATCATTGCTGAACACTTTGACTATGTTGCCTGGAGGTAGCAATGGCAGAAACTATAGGCTAATCTTTGTCACCAGAATTACCCTTCTCAAAATGTAGACTTAAAAACCTATTTTTACCTATTATTATTATATGGCCATGGTGG
Organism: Brachyhypopomus occidentalis; assembly: GCA_020368025.1. NCBI lineage: Eukaryota > Metazoa > Chordata > Actinopteri > Gymnotiformes > Hypopomidae > Brachyhypopomus > Brachyhypopomus occidentalis. The sequence continues at coordinate 298,193 of JAGXOD010001403.1, forward strand.
AGTGGGACACACATAAGAACAGTGAATCATTTTATTTCATGAATGCTTAAAATCAGTCCAGGGAATGGTGACTTTCCAGGCTAAGGCATAGTGTGAGTGTGAACAGCATTCTTGCGAAAGAAATCCTTTATTTCCTGGCTTTGCGTATTTTAGTCCTCACTGAAAGTTTGTGGAGCATAGCAAAGATATATCTGTAGCCTACCACACATGCATGCATACACGTACACACACAGCTACATGTACTGTTCAGCTGGAATATGCATTCAGGCATGCATGTATAAATGAAGGGCTAGTTTGTGTGATTTTTCTACACTTGTACAAGCATGAGAAAACCGTCAGCTCATTGTTTTCATGGCAGCCCAGAACAGCACTGGATTCAGTGGTGAATCGATCCTGTTGTCCGAGTGTAGCTTTGTGCTGTGTTAACTTCCTCACCCATGTTTGTTTGTGTTTTATTATTACTTTTTCTTTATCATAGTAGATTGATACCTACTACACGTATGCACATTTCCACTAGGGGTTTTCCAGTGAAGGTCTTGCTTTAACTGCAGCAATGGAAGCTGAGGGGAGTATGTTTACTTTGAGCTGAGAGCATGCGTTGCCACCATTTTTGTTAACTAAAACATGTCTGTATACATATTAGCCGAAGTCTTGCTTCATTTGTCATTTAATTGGAAGAGCGGGCAGAAGAATCACTGAATCACACTCATGTAAATTCAGCTTTCACGTCAGGTGGTATTGGTGTGCTCTAGCCCGATCAGATTCAAGTTCTTGGACATGTTACTTATCATTTACAAGTGGTCCATAATGTATGGTGTACATTCATTATTGAGTGTTGGACTCTTCTAGCCCATGAACAGGTAGCCTACACTCTCACAGCCAGTAGTTCACTGAGGTCTGACTCCTAGTGCTGGAGGTTGAGTGGTGTGCGGTATGTGCTCAGTGCGGTGTGTGGTGTGGTGTGTGGTGTGGTGTATGTGGTGTGTGGTGTGTGGTGTGGTGTATGTGGTGTGTGGTGTGTGCACTCCCAGTGCTGTCCAGGTGTGGGTGACAGTCAGGCTTGTGTGACTCCCACACTCTCAATTAAGTAACATAAATAACTGGTGCCAGTCCACTGGAGACCCACCCACACAGGCATTTCTGCTGGAGTACGTGTGGTCACAGTGACACAGTGGTCAGTTTCTGGCATGATCCCCAGTCCCCAGCTGTGACCATTTGTTTGTTTGCACTGAGCACCCTGATGTGGAAGCAGTGTATGACTGCTGGCCTTTAGACACAGTAGAAGAGATCTGGCCTCTACAACTACTGTCTGGCTACTTTGGCAAACATTTACATAATTTAAATTTTACATAAATTAGTTGATGTTTCCAAATGAGTTTGAGAATACTTTTTACCAAAAAAGAACAAAAATAATGGTCAAATGTGGGGCAAAAAATTATACCATGATTGTGGGGGTTTCTGGCATTGACTTATGAATAGCCAGTTAAAATTCTGAATATTTATGTGATGTCCATCTACATGTCAGTCAACAGAATGCTTTTTGAGACATATCTGATGGTTAAATAATAAAAACACTATTAGATGAGGTCAGGTATATTTTCTGAGGCCTGGTAAGGATTTTGATATTTTCTTGACCATTTGCATGGCTTGATTTTAGACAGGTAAGCAACATTTTTAACCATTTCTCACTGTGCTTTTTTGAGCTGCCCTTATGCCAACTGTTATACCAACTGTTTGGAAGTCCTTGCCTTAATTTGCCTCCACTAAAACCATAAACAAGACTAGGCAAGTTTAGATTCACTGGACCATCACCCACTGCACACTATTAAATATGTTAAGTGTACAGCATCTGAAACACTTTGAGTTCTGACAGAAGAGTAGTGGTGTTGTCTTGTGGCTAAGAAATTTTCAGTTCCATCCATGATGGTGCCAAAATGAGTCTGCTTTGTATTCTGCATTTGTACATTATAGCACTCGACTGCAGTGTCTGAGAAACTAGTATGTTAAAATGGAACTGATTGTTCATGTTTCATTGCTTGCTAATAAATGTGCTTGTTGGCTTTGCTAACAGACATGTGTCAGCATGTTTCCAAGTTCTGAGGATGAGAAATCTATTTAGAAGTGACTGATTTCACTCACATGTGCTGTTGAAACATGTACGCAAGAGGGGTCTCTGCACATCTGTGCAGATTCTACTTGACTAAGTTACTTGTAGACACAGTGTGGTTTGCAGTAGGCATTGAAATTGATTTTGCTACATTTTTATTGATAAAATTCCCTTGTCATAAGAAAACTGCGATGTTTCAACAGAGGCGTTATGTATAAGCTGCTTTGTGGCTGTTGTAAAAGCACTATTCAAATACATTTGACTTTGACATTAGCTAACTTGGGCAATAATGTAACTTCCATTTATAGGTTCCTAGATATTACTTGAAATTTTAATGTTTCTATCACTACCGACTGGTTAAGAAACAAACATACCTTAGTGTGATCCATTTAATTTTTCAACTCATGACCACGAGCAGGTTTTGTACTCACAGCAACAGTACAAAATACAGTGGCTATTGGGTGAGGAACTTGAGTTGAGATTTTATTTTTATTTTCGTGTAACACTGTTAACATCTAAACACATGTGCCCATACCAAAAATTCTGCCTGAATTTTGGAAACTGACGGGTGAACCTGAAACTATTACTAAAGGTTACTTAATAACCTACTCTAGTTTGTCAAAAGGTGCTATTGTAGCAGCTTTGCTATAGGTCAAGTGCGACCACTGGTGTTGAAAAAAGCAACTACATTAGCCTAATAAAGAGAACTCGGTATCGTCCATCGCCACAATTCTCATCACCACATGCAACGTATCCTGTCACGATGTGATCTTGTGAAATCACACAATTTCTGGTCCCTTTCATTTCTGCTTTTGCTTGTTAATCCAACACCTGCGATTGTGCTTTTTACAAAATAGCAACAATGTTTACTGCATGATTGCTCATTTACTGCTACTTATTATTTTTTCTTAAACTGCGTTTACATTTTTTGGTTGGAATACATTGTTGTAGCCTGTATCTAGGCTTTCTCACATGCACTCATATACTGAAAATGAAAACTCTACCCCTTGTCCGCCATCTTTGATGTTCTGTACACCACACGCATTGATTTTCACAGTTTACATCATGTCAAGCCTCCTGTACACTACACAGGTGCCAACCCTCATCCAAACCATAGTGGAGTAGCAAGCACTTGTCTGACATTGACAAACTATTTTGTAGTTCATGTATGGATTTATCGGTGCCTTATGGAGATCGGTGCCTTATGGTAAATTGTAACAAATTTGCTTTACAAGGTTCCACGCCAAGTCGAACTATGTTCGAGATCCTGCCAATGACACAAACTAATGCTGTGTTGCATAAAACTCCAGAGTGGGTCAAAATGATATTTATAAAGATGTGGTCAGGTAACAAAAATAGTCTCAGCTTTGTATTCATTCACATCCCCAGAAGTTTTCCTCCAGTAAGCTACTAGTAACTAGCAACATGACATTAAGAATGCATACCCAGGAAAGCTTGAATAAAGTAAATGTGTTTTATTTGAAAAACTGATTGCATAATGTGTAGACTGTTGATTTTACTAAGCAATATATCTGTTGATTTTCATTTTTGATATGCTGTAACATTTTCAGTACGAGTTAAATGCTTGAACAAGAACATGTGAAAGTATATTTGCATTCCAGTGTAGCAAATGATTAACCCACGTACTTTAGTGGTTGAGGACATCTAGGTAGAAATGTTGCGTGTGACAAGTTGGGCCCGTCTAAACCCCAGGCTTAAAATAATGATGTTTGGAGGGCATTGTCTTGTAAAATAATGCTGCTGTCTTTTTCAGGGACATAATGATCACACATTTTGAGCCATCGATCTCCTACGACGTCCTGTCCGGTGAGGTTCGAGACATGTGCTCGCTGGACAACGACCAGCTCTTCACAATGAAGTGGATCGATGAGGAAGGTTTGCTATGCTTTCCATAAAATAAACAAGTATGCTGCCATTTTCCTATTGATCATCAATGTGCTGCTTTCAGCTTTTTCTCCCTGGCTTCCCATCCTGCTGTGTGCTGTCTGTTCTGTTCATCCAGTCGCAGATGTGTACTTTAAATTCTATTTTTTGATATTTAATTTTTCATTGTGCTTGTACAATGCTGTGGGGCTAATCAAACAAAGACAGCTAATGAAAAGTGGTTTGGTGATCAAAAGCTCACAAGTGTCTGACCATGGAAGCTCAGATGAGTCACAGATGGATACAGGCAGACATCCAATCACAGGCTCAGACAGGGACAGACGGACACACTCATCAGCGTGTGATTATGCCACCAGTACAGACTGCTTGCCCCCACTCTGCAGGGCAGCCTAGGTTACTAGGTTACATACACAATAAACCCTGTTCTTCTGAGCAGCCTTGGCAACCCTGTAGAAGCCCAGCTTGCCTGTGTGGTGTGGTGCTTTGTCACGAGTTTCTATAAATGCTGGCTGTGTTGGTGTTTGCAGGAGATCCCTGTACTGTGTCATCCCAGCTGGAGTTGGAGGAGGCCTTGCGCTTGTATGAACTCAACAAAGACTCTGAACTCATCATTCATGGTAATACCAGCACTGTGCATCAGTGTAGGGGGGGTTGGTTGGTGTGTGTTGTCCTGCATGATTTCACTGGGGGATTCTGATGTGTGTTTTCATGTGAAGGTTGTGGTAGGCAGATGGTCTCGTCTGGGTGTTGAACTTGGTCACTTCTTTTTCACACCTCGTTGACTACAAAACTGTATTGGTGTTTGTATTGATGATTAATATATTGGAAGGTTTATTATTTTTTTATTTGTAACTTTTGGATCTTATGTAGTCTGATAAAATAAAGCCGGAAAATGTATCGGTGCGCTGCAGATCCTTCATGTTCTTCTGGAGTTTTGTCCTTCACCTGAGGCAGCTGCTTTGTTGATAAAGTCACTTTTACTGAACTCTTGTCTCTAGCTGGCAGAAAGTGCAACATGGTGCAGTGAAAATTGACATGAGCACGAAGGATCATATTCACATGTATTCAGACAGCTTGACTGTGTCTTTACGAATTCTTTTTACGATACCCTGAATGACCTTCGAATGCCTCTGTGGCTCTTGGGTGTCTCCCAGTAAGAGCTAACAGATCTAGCAACGGTAAAATGCTAGTGTTGAGACCTAGGGAAAGGTTTTGCGGTGACATGTAGCCTGGTTCAGCCATTCAGAAACTCTCACTCAGACTGGAGTTGAGGTTCAAGGTAAGAGGGAGAAATTTGCTGAGTATGTCCAGCCTGTTATTTCAGACTCCAGTCTGGAGGACTGTGGCACAATATGAGCTGGTTCATTCATTAGTGATCAGGTTTAATTAGGCGTGGTAGAGCAAGGAGGCTGGTGGCTGCAGAGTCGAGAGCCCTGTTCTGTGCGCTAACAACAGTAAAGGAAATACTAGGTGTGCCTTGTCCTTTAGAGATCAAGTGAATACACCTGATTAAAAATAAATAAATAAAACTGGGGAGGTGTAGAGTGATCCTAGCTTAGCTTCCATTCTGGGGATGCTGTTTTTAGACGTGCGTGTGCGTGTTGGTCTATATGATCTGTATGTACTCCACTGTGACTTTTGCACTGTCGCTCATTGCTTGCTTACAATTTCTCTGTCTCTCTGCTGACCTGCAATACATCCACTTTGGACTTTGCACTGATTTAAATATTTAAAGGTGATCACCTTCCTCTTTGCTGTGTATTCATCTGTTAGTCTTTGTGTCTCATCTGTGCAGTGTTCCCCTGTATTCCTGAGAAACCTGGCATGCCCTGTCCAGGAGAAGACAGTAAGTGGCACAGACCCACAGATCCTCTCCGTACACTCTCCGCTTTTCTCAGGACTGTAGATGTTTGGTCAAGTTTATTATACAGCAGACGAGTTCAACTACAGGTGTCTGACATCTCCACAGTTAAAGATAGAGATGAGCTGATATGGTAATACCAGGCAGGTGCAGCTATTTTTATTATTTAATCGTTTGTTTCATAAATAAGTACTAAACAGACAGACAGAGACAAACAGACATTTCACGTCTTGGCCATATTCTTAAGTTAAAAAAAAGAAATGATTGAAAAATGAAATTAAACCAAGCAGTACCCTAATGAAGAGGGCCGTACATGATGGACCTGGGATTCCACACTTCTCCACAGCCTTTGTGGCATGCAAAGTTGTACAGTATCACGTCAAAGTTTTTGTTCAGATATTTCTGTGCCTTTAACATTGTCAAACACCACAAAGAGCGTTGTGCTCTGGATTATTCTGGGACACGTAACACCATTCAATGTCTCCATGAAGCACATTACCAAGGAGCTTGTACATCATTTGTTGTTGTGTAGTTTGGGTGGGGCTACATTTGTGGAGGGGGGGGGGGTGTAAACAGCTCAAAATGCTACTGTTCTGTTCTACACATGATTAATCAAACAGTTTAAATCTGAACATTGGTGTTGGATCAAAAAAAAAATTTGATTACTGTCATTGTGTTATAAATGTAATATCCTGCATTGTAGCTGTGGTCTGAACTCCTCACGTGCTCTTTGCAGAGTCCATATATCGGCGTGGAGCTCGGCGCTGGAGGAAGCTGTACTATGCCAGTGGCCATGCTTTCCAGGCCAAACGCTTCAACAGGGTGAGGCGTTCACTTCTGCACGAGGCTTCCTCAGCTCAGCCTACGCTCTGTGGCCAAACCCCAACACACACACACACACACACACACACACACGGGCATGTCCCTCACTCAGGATGTGGTTTGTTGCAGCGAGCGCACTGTGCCATTTGCACGGACCGTATCTGGGGTCTCGGCCGCCAGGGCTACAAATGCATCAACTGCAAACTTCTGGTGCATAAGAAGTGCCATAAGTTGGTGACGGTGGAGTGTGGCCGACAGATGATCCAGGTGGGAGGGCACAACACGCCACTGCTCAGAGTCCATAAGAATGTGCAGCCATGTACATTCAGTTAAAACCCTCACAGTGCAGGGGGGGCTGTCTTGTTAACTTTTGTCCTTATTGTCCAGGAACCCCTTTTGGGACGAGTGGACCAGGTGTCTCACCCATCTGATCACCCAGAGCCAGGTATAACTGGCTGCATGACCCTGTGTCCGTCTGAGTGCTGATCAACCATAAGAACGCGCTTCAGGCTCTTCGAACTGTAAAAGCTTCATTTGGACACTTGCAGTGTTTTCGTACCTTTTGACTGTTATGGCAGAAAAATGTTATGAAGTCAGAATGGTGTTTCTGAGACTTCGGTCACAACCAAAACCTTTCAGCTTCTAGAACAGTGATGTCCAAGTCCGACCCGGGGGCCAAATGCGGCCCGCGTTAAAATTTACACCAGCCCGCAGCCTCTGTCATACAAACAATATGCAGCCCACCAGCACAATGGACCACAGTATAAAATACATGTGCACCACAGAGCTATTTTATATTTCACCAGAAGATGGCAGTAGACTTGGTCTATACTGCAGTCCCCTATCCCCCCCATTTGGGTTTAACCATGATGCTTCAGAATGCCAGGCTGAACGGTCGGCCCCCCATTTTAACCTCACCACATCTGGCCCTCCCTGCGATGCATTTGGGCAGCCCTGTTCTAGAAGGGGGCAGGAGGCTCAGCCTGAAGGATTTCAAGGACACACACACAGTGATGGTGATCACTGCACCGCCCTTGACTGCTAATAGCACCGCCTTCTGGTGAATCTGTTTAACATGATTGACTCATGTTACTTACTAGACCATTGTGTTCATATTAAAAATGCTACAGGTGCAAAGCATAATTTATGATGCCACTTCATCTGTAGATAACACCCGAGGTTCTAAAAATCAAATGTCAGGTGTAGTACCTAACCAGCTTGAACACTGAATTGTTAAACACCATGCCTAATTGGGTTCATTAATCCACTGGGCAGATACCACAGATCAATAGTGCGTCATTGATGTTTATTGATCCTAAGCAGTTTTGAATTACTTAAGTTCTTAACTGATGTTTCAGCTCTGTCTTAATGAACTTGAGTGGTCTGGAGACTTCACACTGGACAACACGCCTAACTGCTTTTACTTCTACTTTTCAGTCCTTCCACACAAAAACTCCACTGAGAGTATCAACCATGAGGAGGACGAGGATGAGGTCAGTGTGTGTGTGTGTGGAGGTGGGGAGAGACAGAAGGACCCTGCGTGGTCAGGTCTGTGAAGTTCTAATTTAAAGTATATGCACAAGGTTTTGTCCGTGTCGACGTCCTGTAGGCGGTGGGCAACAGGGATGCTGGGAAGGCTCCCTCTAGTCTGGGTTTGGCGGACTTCGACTTGCTGAGGGTGATTGGTCGTGGCAGCTACGCGAAAGTTCTGCTGGTGCGTCTGAAGCGGACTGAGCGCATCTACGCCATGAAGGTGGTGAAGAAGGAGCTGGTTAACGATGATGAGGTAACTCGCTCTGCAACCACACCATATATGGAAATGCAAATAAAGACTAAAAGTATAATAGACCAGAGAAAATGGAGTGTGTGTAAAACTGAGGTTTTTTTATATATATACAGTAGTGTTCAAAATAATAGCAGTCCAATATGACTAACCAGATAATCACTGTTTTTGGTATAAATTACATTACCACATAACAAACAATGTACCAATTGGTGCAGTAGATTCTTAGAAAACCAACAGACTCAGCATTCATGATATGCTCTTGAGTCTGTGTATTTGAATAATTAATTAAAAGGGGTGTGTTCAAAATAATAGCAGCGTGGAGTTCAATTAGTGAGGTCAATCATTCTGTGAGGAAACAGGTGTGAATCAGGCGGCCCTTATTTAAGGGTGACGCCAGCACATGCTGTACATGCATTTCTCCTTGAAAGCCTGAGAAATATGGGTCGTTCGAGACATTGTTCAGAAGAACAGCGAACTTTGATTAAAAAAGTTGATTGGAGAGGGTAAAACTTATAAAGAAGTGCAGACAATAATAGGCTGTTCAGCCAAAATGATCTCAATGCTTTAAAATGGAGAGCAAAACCAGAGAGACGTGGAAGAAAACGCAAGACTACCATTCGAATGGATCGAAGAATAGCCAGACTGGCAAAGGCTCAACCAATGATCAGCTCCAGGATGATCAAAGACAGTCTCAAGTTACCTGTGAGTACTGTGACAGTTAGAAGACGCCTGTGTGAAGCTAATCTATTAGCAAGAAGTCCCCGCAAAGTCCCACTGCTAAAAAAAAAAGACATGTACTGAAGCGGATGCAATTTGCCAAAGAACACCTCCACTGGCCTAAAGAGAAATGGAGAAACATATTGTGGACTGATGAAAGTAAAATTGTTCTTTTTGGGTCCAAGGGCCGTAGACAGTTTGTCAGACGACCCCCAAAACTCTGAATTTAAGCCACAGTACACTCTGAAGACAGTGAAGCATGGTGGTGCAAGCATCATGATATGGGCATGTTTCTCTTACTATGGTGCTGGGCCTATTTACCGCATACCAGGGATCATGGACCAGTTCGCATATATCAGAATACTTGAACAGGTCATGTTGCCTTACGCTGAAGAGGAACTGCCTTTGAAATGGGTGTTTCAACAAGACAACGACCCTAAACACACCAGTAAACGAGCAAAATCTTGGTTACAGTCCAACAAAATTGAGGTTATGGAGTGGCCAGCCCAATCCCCAGACCTTAATCCGATAGAAAACTTGTGGGGTGACATCAAAGATGCCGTTTCTGAAGCAAAACCAAGAAATGCAAATGAATTGTGGGATGTAGTCAAAGCATCCTGGGCTGGAATACCAGTTGACAGGTGCCAGAAGTTGGTTGACTCTATGCAACACAGATGTGAAGCAGTTCTAAAAACTGTGGTTATTCCACTAAATATTACTTTAGTGATTCACAGGAATGCTAAATCCTAAAAAAAGAGTACATATTTTGAGTTTGTAAAGACAAATGCAGACACTGCTATTTTTTGAACAGCCCAATTTTCATTTTTTGTTATTTTCTGTAAAGTAGTTAAAAATTATATACATTTCTTCATGTTTTGATTTGTAAAACAGTATGCAATGTTCCCAATGCATGGCAATAAAAACTACTATAAAGATTTTCTGCTTTACTAATGTTTTTAAACACACTGCTATTATTTTGAACACAACTGTATATGTGTGTGTGTGTGTACTCCTCTTTTTCAGGATATTGACTGGGTTCAAACTGAGAAGCATGTGTTCGAGCAGGCCTCCAACCATCCGTTCCTGGTGGGTCTCCACTCCTGCTTCCAGACAGAGAGCAGGTGAGGACGGACTTTTCACCACCTCCTGGTTCTGAACTGCTTACTGGCTTTATAAGAACCTGTGGCAATTTCATTTGCTAACATGCATACGTTGGTTGCTAACATGCTAGTCAGTGTAGGAACATCACAGGAAATGTGCAGTCCAACGTGCCAGTGTATGTTTGTGTGTGTCTTTGACAGGCTTTTCTTCGTTATTGAGTATGTGAATGGAGGAGACCTGATGTTCCACATGCAGCGGCAACGGAAACTTCCAGAAGAGCATGCCAGGTGTGCTCATCTCTCCCTCCAGCGCAGGCACTACGCCTGTCTGCCTCTTACTGTTGCCACAAGTGCAGGATGAAACTACACTGTTAAGTTTTCCAGCGGGTGATAAACAGCAATTAACTTTCTACAGAACCTGAGTTGTTGAGGAAACAGTGCTGAGCTTGGTCAGGGATTCTGGGTCTGAGTCAGAGCGAGACCAGTCACGAGGGCAGAGTGTTGCTGGTCTTTGCTGTACTTCGTTGGTGTGCTCGCTGATGTGGGATTGTGGAAACTCTGGGGGGGGAGGGGGTTCTGCTACTAAGAGTGAGTGGCTGTGCTGCTTTCAGATTTTACTCGGCTGAAATCAGTCTGGCCCTGAATTACCTGCATGAACGCGGCATAATCTACAGAGACCTTAAACTAGACAACGTCCTATTGGAGTCCGAGGGCCACATCAAGCTCACGGACTATGGCATGTGCAAGGTAAGCTGTGTGTTTTTGCACACGTAGCTGTGTTTTTCCGTGTGTTTGCGGCATGATTTAATGTGTGTGTCTCCCTCTCTGTGTGTCTGTGGTAGGAGGGCCTGAGGCCAGGAGACACCACCAGCACTTTCTGTGGGACCCCCAATTACATTGCCCCTGAGATCCTGCGAGGAGAAGACTACGGTAGCTGCATCTCTAGTGTCTCACAAACACCTTCTACCCGACCTACCGCACTGACCAAACCCTAACCGCAGTGACCAGTGTCTACGTTATAGAGAGGAAACTTTACCGTCATGTTACTCAGTTACGCTTCTCTTTTTTTTTTTTTTTTTTTTTTTAAGGCTTCTCACAGTGAATGAGTGTTTGTATGTGTAACCAGGGTTCAGTGTGGACTGGTGGGCTCTGGGAGTCCTTATGTTTGAGATGATGGCAGGGAGGTCTCCCTTTGACATAGTGGGCAGCTCTGATAACCCAGACCAGAACACGGAGGATTACCTCTTCCAAGGTATAGTGCCTCCTCGGCGTCAAGCCGTCTGGCTCGGTGTTGTAGTTTTGGTAGGTTTACCCTGTTTTGCTTTGGTAAAGTGATGAGCATACATTGTCTTTTCAGTAATATTGGAAAAGCAGATTCGAATTCCCAGGTCTCTGTCGGTAAAAGCAGCAAGTGTACTGAAAGGATTTCTGAATAAGGTAAAACTGGTCGGGGGAGGCACTGGACTGGGTTACGTCAGACGTCCACACACTCACATTCTCTTGCACGCACACTCCTCTCCCAGGACCCAAAGGAACGTCTTGGTTGTCATCCTCAAACGGGCTTTGCTGACATCATGGCTCATCCTTTCTTCAGGAATGTGGACTGGGACCTAGTGAGTCTGTCTGTCTCTCTCTCTCTGTGTGTGTGTGTGTGTGTGTGTGTGTGTCTCTCTCTCTCTGTCTGTCTGTCTCTTTTTGCTCTTTTTGCTTAATTTAATTTTGGTAAATCATGCAGTAGTGTACAGTATGGTGAGTGGCAGCTGTGTGTGTGTGTGTGTGTATATACGATCTGGTGTTTGTGTGTTCAGATGGAGCAGAAGCAGGTGGTCCCACCTTTCAAGCCCAACATTTCTGGCGAGTTCGGCCTGGACAATTTTGATGCCCAGTTCACCAATGAACCCATCCAGCTCACACCAGATGATGAGTCAGTATTTCTCTCTCTCCCTCTGTCTTTGTCTGTCTGTCTATGACTGTCCTGAAGTGTGTGTGTGAGAGAGAATCGCCAGCCTCTCTAATGAAGGTGCATCCATACACTTGTTCTGTTCTGGGTGCTTCTCTGTACATCATCTTATATTTTTATCTCAGTAAATCGTCCTGAAGATTCCTTTAGTGAGTTGTAAAATTCTTTGGGTTCTGAATGAGTCTTTCAGACTGCTGACTTGTACTCATTTTTCATCCCCAGTGATGTGGTGAAAAAGATTGACCAGTCCGAGTTTGAAGGTTTCGAGTACATCAATCCTCTCCTGATGTCTGCGGAGGAGTGTGTGTGAGCTGCTTCACTGCTCAAACCATGCAGACGCCTGACGCTAAACAGACTCTGACTCTGGGTTCGGGATGGGCGTGAAGCTCCCCATCGCTGCCAACATCTCACACTCTGCCATACAAGGCCACTCATCCTTAAGGCTGTAATTTTTTTCCTCTCTTTTTTGTTTCCTGCACAACTGCACAGCTGGGATAATATTAATTGTTGCCTTCTCTCCTTGGCCAATGGGGACAAAGCTGAACACAAGGGCTGAAGGTTGATGTCTGAGATGTACTGGACACTACAGAAGGGTCTGAGTACATCAGTCCTGCCCTGTTGTCTGAGGTGTGTGTGTGTGCGCACGCGCATCACCTGCTGACTTTTTGGAGAAATGTTTTACTTGTACATATCTAAGAAAATCATTACAACATATACACTACAGCTTTTTTTTAATTCCAAAATCATAAAGGATGTGATGGAAATATTATTGTGGAGTTCCACTTCCTATTCCCCAGCATTATCCTCCAGAGTACAAAGATAAAGCTTTTATATGAAACTATCTTTTTTATGACATGGTAGTGTATGTATCAACAATATTGTATTAAGGTCCCCACCCCACCCAAAAAAAAGGTGGAATACTAAAAATATGGCAGTGGTAAGTGTAAGAATGTGAGGTATCAGTATGGACCATTATAAGTGGACCAGAGAACTAAGGAACATGGGGATCACCATTAGGAAGCCCTTCAATCTGAGGTCATTAACCTGCTGTGCTAAAAACACATCTGAAGAGCTCAACCATTCATGACTGTAACACAAGACCAATAAAGGTTAACAGTACAGAAGAGAACATTCTACATCACATGCTTCTCAGAGAAGGCTCGGCACTGAAGAGCCTCTCCACATGGAGTAGATGTGTTTGTCCTGTTAGGGGAGGGTTCTGTTTTTTCTCTTTTCCCTTGCTCCATAAGTCTATGTTCATGTTAACATTAAAAAAATAAAAAATGAACAGGCTAAAAAGGCAATTTGTATTTTAAGGAACATAAGGCATGTTGGGCCAAGCTTCTAGAGCATTCTGTTTGGTTCCCCTGCTGTGCGTCTAATCTGACAGTATACAGACACATTAATTGTCTGATTTGCTTTTGTACAGTTGCGCATAAAATGGACTTTGGACACTTATGACCAAATTACAATTGCACATTTAAACAAAACTGTGTCTATTTACACTCTTAACCCTAGCAGATGTTGAAACTGGTTTCGGCGCAGATGTTGAAAGTAAGGAACTCGTCATCCTGGTGCAACAAATGATTGATTGAATCATTTAGGGCCCATTATGCACTCCTCAGCAGGGTCATTTAAGAGCCTTCAGTTAGGGCATGAGGAGAACACACTTCTCACTGTCACTAACCACAACCTTGTTTGTGTCAATGTCTTATTAAAGTATTTAAATTAACCTCCATTTGAAAGTGTTGTGGCCACATGGTTACTGGCAATAAAAGCATTTGCTCTGCACTGTTGCCATCTTAAGGTGAAAAAAAAAACGTTTCTTAAGAATCTGTTAAATATACTGTTTAAAATAAAAACAGGAAAATGTACATTCTCTGCATTTATAGTTCTATGTTGCTACTGTCCTTTTCTAATGGATGAAGCAGCTTTCACACCTTTCATCAGCCACCACTTTAGCTTCAGCTCCTCAGAGTTGTGGAGCAGTGGGGCTGCTTTTGTATGTGGAATAGTCTTGGAGTGCAGACAAAACAAATGGTGCTGCTGCTATAACTTGACCTTTACAGCCCTGTGAAATGGCTCGCCTGATTTTACTGCATAGAGCAGCAGGAGCCAAGAGGTCACAGCAGGACCACTGAGGTCATAAGGTCAGTACTAACCTACACACTGAATGTGGGTTCCCTGCTGGCAAAAATCCTAGCTGTCTGCGTAGGGCTTGTGTGCCGAGATATTAAGCTTAGAATGTGTGTGAAAGATTTGCACACTAAGACAGCATGTAGCTTCAATTTCTTTGCACTGTATTTCCTCTAGTGAATAGTACGTGGACCACCATTCTGAATCACCTTGGCAACCTCCCATTGTCAAGTCATTGTCAACAGATCTGTCCAGATCTCTAATGAGCAAGCCAGGGGCGACAGTAGCAAGGAAAAACTGGTGGGGATTAGGAAATATCCTTGGGAGGACCAAGTCTCAGAAGTGAACCAATTCTCCATTGGGCAGCCCAGCTAGTAGTAGCCCATATTTATACTTCTATTTCTAGGTCTGGCAGTCCCCCCAATGTGAATGTTGGGCCTCAGGTAGGACTCGGCATCGGCGCATCCACTGGCTATTGTGAGGTCTGGTGGTGACCAGTTCCACACAGTGAGCTTCACTTGGTGACTTTGTCTTACTGTCATATCCTTTATTGTATGGGATCTCTATTCCCTCTGGAGGCCAGAATAAAACCGCGCTCCAAAACAGACATATAACCTCATAATTATGTTAAACCTTGTAATTATTGGAGAGACAACTGTGATGAATGCATGTTTTCTTTCTCTCACATGATCTGTTTGAGTTTGACATTAGTTATCATTTGTCTTATAGTTAGTGTCTCACTGGCTGGTAATATTCTACCCTGAACAACAACCACCGCCACCCTGAAACTAGGTTGCTGTTTGTGTTTTTTGCAACACTAGAGCTTGCTATAACATGTTTATGTACCTTTGCAAAGTTTTTTTTTTCTTCAGTATAGATTTTTCTGAAGCACTTCTCTCGGGGGAATGTTTAGCGTTTATCCCTTCCGACTGTAATGGAAACTGAACCCTGATTAACTGCGTGGCTCAGCGTAGGCTGCACTTCCCTAGTTGCTCGTTGCTCTCATTCTCCTCTATACTAAACACTTTAGTCACGCGTTAAATGAAATATCAGCTAGAGGAGAACAATCACGTACATCAAGATGGAATTATATTTTGCAATACACGATGTTACATGGCAAAGAAATCGATGTGCTAGTTTCCCTCTAGTGCTGCTCCAACACTGCTGCTCAGATATAGAACTGGCTGGCCACAATGGGCTTGTTGTGAGTGTTTATTAAACTCACACTGACAAGATCCACTACATAATCTCTACATCTGGTCTAAACTAATCCCCGGAGATCATTTTAGATTTGAATAACATGTATTTATTGGACTGTATTGATGTACACAATATAATAAACATTGTTTCTTTATGTACACAGGATTAGTGCTGTGGTTGCAAATTTTGCATAGTTCAGAACCAAAAAAAACCCAACAAAGTTAGCAAAGAACATCCCTGACATCCATTAATTGTGTATTTATTTGGTTTGTCTGTGTAGACAGTATTTCAGGCCTCCACAAAATTCTCACCTGAGCATGACCTGCTGTAGCTGTGGTATAGGGAAGTGGGGTCACTGTATAAGTGTTAATGCAGTTTGGTGTAGGTAAATCCAAGCTGCCACAGTTTAGCATCTCCAATTTACCATTTCAATAGTACTCAACAAATGGTTCCCCAAAGGGAAACGGGCCCTAAGGAGACCCTAGCAGCCCATCATGGAGACATAGTGACCAGTGATCAAACAAACTTCTGCATGAGCTCCACGCTATAGGTCACACAGCACACAATAACATGTCAAGACACAGAACATTTTAGAATTAGTACTAAACATTTTTCTTAAAAAGAAAACTCACACGTGTGTTAGCAGCGAAAAGTAAAGCACTCGTCGTTTCTGTTTAGTCAGGTAGCGGTTTTGGCTAGCTGGTAGGTCTGAGAGCTCTTGCGGGTACATATCCAATAATCAATTACTTATTCCATTTTGACTGTTTTAAATATATACCAACAGAAAGTAAAGAAAGTATACCATCAGGCTACCTTCATGAACATGTGTGCTGCCGATAACTGAGCCCCAAACATTTGTTACGTTATGCTTAATAATGTCCTGCATCATTTTTGGTTGACATCAGCTTCTGACAGCATTTCCGTTATAAATGTAACATACCATTGGTCTAGTCCGCGAATTAAGACACTGGCAACAAAAATATCACTACCTTTATATTTAATTTCTTTTGTTCGTAGATATTGCAAGTTTGTTTCATTTTGGCTAATAACTAATACCAAAAAGTATTGATTACGATCAGGTTTAGGTAGCCTTTCGTTTCAAAATCTTAACTTGTTTTACCAAGACCGTTTTTCGGAAATCCGAGTTAGTATGTAATGTCTTTTATTGTAACAAAGTCACTAGGCGGCGTCGGGGACTCAAGCCGATACACGATAACAGCGGCGGATGACAAAGTTCTGGAGGCGTGTTTGTACGCGCCAGACTGCGAGACAGACGGACACCCCGCGGTTTCCGAGGCTGCCCATTTGGAGTCTAGTGACGTATGCGGCCCTGGCGAACGTGACGTCGTGCTGTCTGAGCGGCGCTTCTGCTGCGCCTTGTTGACGGTGGAGCAGAGAGACCCGCGAGCGAGGACGGATCTGGTAAGTCCGTTAATCCCGTTCAAGTGTGTCGATGTATGTACAAAATGGTTGTTCGCAACACTAGTAGTTGTTGTGTAGACATATTACCGTCTTACCACCACCCTACTTTTGCCTCGATAAGGATATTTTAAAGCAATTTATCTGGCTAGTTGGCTAGCGCTCGGTAGTCGTTGAACTGCTCGTTAGTCGTAGCTGCAAACCGGTGGTGCGCTCGCGGACTAGCACGCGATGATACGGTACGGGGGCGCGCAGAACGAGCGTCCGGCTGCGTCTCCGCGCTGAGTGGAGGTGTCGTGTTGATAAGATTTCAGAGAGAACGAACTGAATTTTCCTAAAGTGTGCGCTTTTATACGTACCGATGTCGTTTGTTGTTTTGTACCATTAGCACACGACATAGCTAAAAGGCTAGCTAGCTTTAACGTCCTCTTTTTAGTCTAGATCTTTTCGGGGTGTGGAGAAATCCTGGGGTCTTCTTTAGCTGACGAAAAATCCAATGACGGAAAATAAGCTAGCCAAGCACTGTTTAAAAATGACCTAACCAAGCAAGACACACATCTTTTTGCTGGTTAACCGTTGGCAGTCGCTTTAAAATTGTATTGTATTTATTTACTTGTTTGTTTATAGCATAACAACTTGAACCCTCTAATTGACATAACGGCAAACCACATCGTTTCTAATTTTGGCCAGCTTCAGTAGCGCTGGCGCACTGGTTGAGTTGGAATAGACCGAGAATGAATGTCACTATCACTGTCGTCTGCCTCCATTGCTCCAGTGCTGAGCCTCGCTGCTGTGCGGAGGCAAGTTGCCAGGAAAGACGAGCAGACGGGGGGAAGGGGCGCGGTGTCCTTGTGAGCTTCACTAAGGGGTGACACATTGGTTTTGCGCAGGTAATGGCATTTTGGAAATCGTCTAAACCGAGTACGATGACGATCCAACAACCATTACGAATTGATACAAAGATAAAAAAAAAATCACCCTAGAAGTAGAGCTAGAACGACACGCATGGAAGACCGTCACTTTTAGTCTACTAAGCCATCTAAAGTTAAGCGTTTCTCCATTATTTTGAGCTAAGGTGGAAAATAGATAAATTAATCTTCCCTTATGTTCCTGTGATATCCTGTGTAAAAATATGAGGTAGAGCGACAGATTTTGTAATAATGTACGATATAACCGTTCTGAAAGGGCAGCTTGGGATAATCGGTTATTTTTTCCGGGCCCTCGTGGGTGTTTTGATAATGACGCTTCTTGACATGGTAACGAAAGGAATATTTATTTATTTGTAAATTAGATTGCATATTGATACAAATACATTATATGTACAAATTCACTACGTAACAAGATAAAACGGTACATACAATACTGACAGTGGGGGTCTACAACATTAAATGGAGAGAGGAGAACAGTCTTTGTAATCATAATTGCTGAATGTTGCACAGTCTTCATTGCTTTGTGGCTTTTCGAATACTGTAAATTTACAATGTAGAATTGTATTAGTTTATCAAGTACTCCAACTATGTTCGCGGTCAGCAAGATTTCAGCAAACAGCTACAATAAGTTTCTAAAATGGAGTTTGTTGTGCTCCGTTGAATAATGATGTTTATATAGCTTTATTAGGTAACATTTGTTTTAAAGCACAAGCTTTTACAGTGATCACATAAGACAACTAAGAACTTAATGTACCACTGACAGAAGTTATACTGCAATGCTTTACCAGTTTGAATTATTCAATATGTCATTTGATTTAATTGGATGAGGTCATAAAATGACCTTGTTTCTATAATGATAACTTGTGCATAAATTTAATAAGGTTAAATTGCACTATTTATAACTTCTATCCTTAGTTTTCATCTTAATTTCCTTAATCTTACTTCTCTTCTTCAGAAAGCTCAGCAGACCATCGTCATCATGCATGAAGTCCGGTGACTGAGAATTTATTATTCACAGAGTTTAAAACAACATTTGAACAATAATCAGCATCTCAACCACAACCAAATCCCAGCCCACGCAGGAAAGACCGGCGTTCTGTACGACTATGGCTAGTGCTCAGACAAACGTGAAGACTCCTTTCAAAGAGCAGATCTCCTTCCACAGCAGTATGAAGAGGCTGTACAGAGAGCAGCTCGAGGATGCGCCCATCAAAAAACGTGTCATGGCAGAGATGAAGCTGAAGCGGCGAGATGTGGAGCTCCTGCCCAGGGCCACCAGGGTGAAGCAGGAGCGGCTGGAGGAGGAGCCTCGATTGGAAGGAGGCATGGAGGGGCAGGATGCCCATGTGGCCATGGGGGGCAAAGCCCTGGATCTAAGCCCTGGGCTGAAGAACACTCTAGCTCAGTTCACCCTGAGCAGCCAGAGTTCGCTGGGGGGTCCCGCCGCCTTCTCAGCAAAGACGGGCCAGGAGCCGAGCCTGCCGTGTGGGGTGGTGCCCCTGCCGTCACCCTCGGTCTTGGGCGTGGGGCCCCTGCTGGTGCCCTGTGACAGCTCCACGGAGCTCACCCACTCTGTCCTGGAGGGCGAGTCCATCTCTTGTTTCGTGGTGGGTGGTGAGAAGCGGCTGTGCCTTCCCCAGGTCCTGAACTCGGTGCTGAGAGATTTCTCTTTGCAGCAGATCAACGCCGTGTGCGACGAGCTCTACGTCTACTGCTCGCGCTGCGATGCCAACCAGCTGCACATCCTCAAGGTGCTGGGGATCCTGCCTTTCAACGCTCCGTCCTGCGGCCTCATCACCCTCACGGACGCGCAGCGCCTCTGCAACGCTCTGCTGCGCCAGGGTGCCGCCCTGCCCTCTGAGCTGCCCACCCTGCCCTTGCTGAAGGATGCCGAGGCTGGATTCCAGGTGGAGCACCAGTGCCTGGGGCAGTGCCAGGGCCTCTTCCTGCCCCACTTCTACGTGCAGCCGGACTCCCCGTGTGTCCAGTGTGTGGAATGCCAGCTGCTCTTCTCACCACAGAACTTCGTGATGCATTCGCACAAGTCGCCCGACAAGAGGACGTGTCACTGGGGCTTTGACTCCGCCAAGTGGTCCTGTTACCTGCAGCTGAGCCGCAGGCACGAGGGCACCACTGAGGAGCTGCAGCTTAAACAGCTTCTGGACGATGTGAAGAAGAAGTTCCACCTGGAGCTGAAGAAGCCCCTGGACAAGGTGAGTGTGTGTTTGTCAAGGATTCCTCTTCTCTAGAGGGCTGGAGGATCAGGAGGGTCATGTTCAGCAGTATGGAAGAGCAGAAAGCAGACAGGTGGTTAAGTGTGACTGTATGTAAATGGAAAAGATTGCCCTTCAAAACGCTGCTTGTTTAGCGATGGTTTGGGTCGGCTGCGGGAGTTTCTTTATGATTTGTTTTGGTAAACCAGAGCTGACCCAATTTTACGATGTGCGAGTGTAACCATGGAGATGGGTGGGGGTTGTTCGCCCAGCTAGGCAGTGGGGGATGGGGGTGGGACTTTGGAGGTGGCCGATGTCGTCGTGGGGGTGGGGCAGTTGGTCTGGGGAAAGAACGTGATTTGTGTCCTTGGTCACAACAGGGTCAAGCAGAAAGAACCTCTTTCTCTACTGATGATTGACCAGACATGCTGTACAAGTAAAACACGATGGCATAGTGTGGCTTTCACTTCATAAGGAAGATTTCTGTTGAGATGGGAGAGATGAGCACTTCGTTAAGTTCGTTGAGTGTGTGTGTGATGTGTGGGCGTGTTGGTGCTCTCGTGTTAACCTCCTATGTGCACAGGAAAGAACAGAAGCCTGTTGAGGTGATGTGGGGAATACCCACATTACATCACCGTTGTCACCACTCTAGAGTCGCCTAGAGCTGCCAACACGGATTATTCCACACGAGGTTTTCTGCTGAGGGAAAAAAAGACAAAAAAGCAACAGTAAAGTCAAAGGGAACCAGTCCAGTATTGTTCCAAACTGGTCTGGACTGTTCCAGGGCCATTGACGTACCATGTCTCACGACCTTTTGAACTCCAGACTTTTTGTTCTCTTAAGACGTGGCTTGTGCAGAGTGTCTCTCCTAGCTGTTGACTGGGGTCGTGGCCTTGGAGCAGCAGTTTAAGGGTTAACAGACAACAGCAGATGTGGTTATTTATAGTTTGTGCAGGTGCGAGCATGTCTCGTGTGTGTGTGTGTGTGCGAGACTGAAGAGAGAGAAGCTTCATTTTCCTGTGTGCTTAGCAAGGGGCCAAAAATACCGTCTGGTGTCTTGTCTGGCACCCTCCCCCCTCCGTGTCTACGTGACACGCTCTGCCGTGAGCTCTATCTGCAAAGACACATCTGACATGCAGTCCAACCCCCTCAGCTTGGCTTAGGATGAAAAACACCTGTGAGACCCGTACATATAATATATAATGATGTACATATATATTTTCATATTCTGACAGTGTGTGTTGTAAGATGGCAACTCTCCCTCCTCTTTCTTGCTCTTCAACACACTTTCCTGCAACCATACTCCCCCCCCCCCTCCCCCCTCCCTTCTCTCTCTCACCTCCTCACCTCAGTCTGCCTCCCTTTCTTTATCTTTTCTTCACTTTTTCGTCTGTCTGGCACCTCCCTGCAGCTCTTCCACAGGATGCTGGATGGGTGAAGCTTCCCCTGGGGATTTTTTCACTTGATTTTCCTCCATTTCATCTTTCTAAGCACATCCACGTTTGCGCTGAGGTGCCGGAGTCCACAGTGTAGGTTTGGGTTTGAGCATTGTTGTGAAGTGAAGCCACATGTTAGTCGGCTCAGGTCTCCACAACTGACTCACAACTGACAGTTAATAGCTCAGTAGCATTCCGGGAAACATCCGGTGGGATGTGTGTGTGTGTGTGTGTGTGTGTGTGTGGAGGTAGATTTGAGAAATCAGCAGTGTGAAACAGCTTTTGAGGAAATCAGAATTGAAGAGAAGTGTGTGCACATGGTTACTACTATGCGTACGTATTCCAGTAAAGGACATAAACACATCCATATCAGCAGCCCCCGTTCAGCAGACAGACAGCCGCGTGAGCCGACAGTGTGGAGTACTTGCCCCATTTGCCCTGCTGCTCCCCTGGCCATGTATGTGATTCACAGTTTCCAGTCTGCTGGACACACGCACACACACACACACACAAAGCTACAGTACACATAGTGTCACTGCGTATATTCAGAACACAGTTTACCGCTGTAACCCTGTAAGTCTGTCCTGGCAGCTCTTCTAGCAGAATGCTGGAGCTCGGGGTAGACATAAAAGTCTGGCTCTTTCAAAATGGCCCCCCTTCCCTCCTCACACTGCTTTATCTGTAAGTGGTTTGTGATGTGTGTGTGTGTGTGTGTGTGTGTGTGTGTGTGTGTGAGAGAGAGAGAGAGAGAGAGCGAGCGTGAGGCCGTGTTAGACAGCTGCGATGGTTGGAGGCTTGGCATGCTGACAGGTCTGGCAGACAGGAAGAACGCTCTGCCCCGTCTGTCTCCCACGGAGACCCAGACATAGACTGTGGTGCAGAAACCAGAGAACTCCTGCTTCTCTCAGTCTCATTTTGTCTAGCTTTCTTTTCCTTTCTCTTTCTACCATAGCCCATGTCATCTCTTCCTCTCTCATTTTTCTTCTTTCATTTGCTGTTTCTCTCCCTCGGTCTCTCAATTTACTCAATTTTTTTTCTTGTCTTCCGGCTATGCGTGTGTCTTTGTTTCTCTGTTTCTACCACTGACATTTTCCTCACCGCTGTCATGGATACAGATTAGCCGTGCGTTTTCCTTGCTGGTCTCTTTCCCCTCGGTTACAGTGCTGTTCTCCACTCACAGATGGAGTAACACTTCCTTTCTCATATCTCTATAGCTCTCGTGTTGTCATGTCTTTATCTTCTATTCCTTCCATTGAGCTGATTAGCTGCCCATACATTCCACTTGTGTATGAAGTGGCCTCTGCACATTTCATTAGTGAATTGAAAGTTTAAACTTCACCTTAAACATGACATTTCAGTTTTTTTTTATTTCATGGTCAGACTAAGTGGCAGTGTGACTTCAGAACACACACACACCTGCCCCATGTCCAGAGTTATATATAACTCAAATTAGCCTCGAGATCGTCTAGCAGGTCTGTGTTGGTGTGTTTTCACACATTTTAAGAGGAAACAAGTGAGGATATTCAGAAAAAAATAATGAAATCTGCCTTGCTTTTTGCATAATCTTTGTGTTTCACTTATTAACTAAAAGGTCAATATATTTGTAATATAAACATGTTTATGTTTAGAAAATATTTAATACATATAGGTAATTATGTAAATAGAGAAAGTAAAAATACTGCATGTTGTACTCACACAGGACCCTTGTTAAACACTTCACTACTCCTCTTTTCTCCTTGTCATACCTCTCTCCGTCTCTCCCTCTGTCTCTCCCTCTGTCTCTCCCTCTGTCTCTCCCTCTGTCTCTCCCTCCGTCTCTCTCCTGCATCACGCTGCCTTTATCTTTACCTGTGTATTTTTCCCTGTGTACACAAATGCCTCACTCAACCAGAGAGCTAAAACAGAAGCAGATCCTTGTTGGGTTTGGACCACTCTGTGCTATTTAAACCTGTGGCTTCCTCTGCTTCCTGTGCTCCTGTGTGAGTCCAAGACCAGGCCCCTGAAGTACAGCCACTCTGAAGAGAGCACACAGAATCTGTGTGCAGCACCACCCCTACAACAGCAGATCCAGTGAATGGAGTGGATCTGAAATGACAACAGCCACAGCTAAAGTGAAGATATATGATAAAACAAAAACAATATATCATAGTGTACATACGCCTAGTGGATTTGGTAATGGTAGTGATATGCGACATCAGAAGTAAATCTCCAGACACCTACCATCCTGTGTCTGCTTGTGTGTCTGAGTCTGACATTCAAATATGGCACCAGGGTTGGAGAGGCATGTGAGGCCTTCAGTAGCAGATGACCCTACACACCCACGGGACCTGCCATGTTAATATAACTGTATGCATAATGTCAGTTTGGAGGTTTTTTTTTTTTGGCCTATTCTCAGCTATTAAAAACAATATATATATATACACGCACACAACAGGAGATGATGAGCATAGATTTGACCTTAAACAAGATTGTGTCTCTTTCTCAGTGATGCATTTGTAATCCTTCATAATAAGAGTCTTTGAGGAGATATACTTACCATATGTATGCATAAATCTAATTAAGAATGTTCTGATAATTAAGAAGATTCTGAATTATACAGGTTATTCAGGTTCTCCGTGGAGTCCAATTTATGGACTTCGATTATTAGGTATAATAATTACGTTGCTCGAGGAGCACACTCAATGGGCATCTCTCTGACCTTGGCCAGGTGTGCTGATTTATTGGGTCATAATCATATTGTGTTATAAAAACCGGTCCTAAGCAAAAGTTGAAGTCAAATTTATTTATATAGCGCTTTTTACAACACATGTCACAACAAGGAGGATTAATGAAGGATTAATGTTTTTTATTAAATTGTTTGGATTGTAGTGAAGTATTACAAATGTGCAGTTTTCTGCAAAAGTAGTAGTGTTGGGAACAATCAATATCGTTTAGAATCTGATCGAAAATACCATTCTTGATTAACCCGTATATGTATGCATGAAGCATATGCATCTGGGGCAAGTGGTGGTGCTGGTCTGGAGCTTCCAGTGGTTTGAGCTACGAGAGAGATTTCCTCTAGAAGTATTTACTCCTGTAGACCTAAATGAAGAAAGGGCCCGACAATGACCGACTTGACTTCTGCCTCCTTGGCTTGAAAAACAAGACTTTGATTCACCAAACCATTTAATTTTATGGGACTGCAGCGCATGCAAACGGATTTACACCAGTGTCGGTTTCGGATACACACAGTTCTTACTAGGCTCCTCTGAACACACATCTTCTGCTTGCAAAACTATGTCAATATTTGAACCATTGTAGGTTATGGTGGAAGTTTGAATCCCTCAGCAGGTTATTCTCTCACATGCTGTGGTTCAAAATACACAAGATGAGGAATGTTGCATTTTTATAGTTAAAAATAGATTCCAGGTTCTAACTCAACTTGATCTCTCCTGGCCCCTGGTTATTCAGTCCTTGTTGTCTGTACATTGTGTTTACATCATGGCCATAAGGAAACTGAATATTAATCTCGTATATTAAATGGCTTGCATCTTGATAAAAGATTGGATATTTGTGCATGAGAGAGTTGTGCATGAGAGAGGCATGATAACAGCTTGAGATTCGGTTCTTCCCTCTTCTTCAGCATACATTAATTGCTTGCTAAAAGCTGCAAATGTTTTATGAGTGTTATTTCTTACTATCTCAGCCATTAAGTCTTATTTGTGAAACACTACTCTAACAACAGTTATATGTTCTGTGTTCATTCGGCTTTTGTCTATTTCACAATGTATTTGATATCAACTGGTTGTGATGTTCTGTGTCTTTGGTTCAGAGTGTAAATTTCTTGTATTTCTCTTTGCAAGGCTGCATTATGTATGCAAACAAAATGTTTTTTTTTTTAAATGAAGATGTGGGATTTAAAATCACTGAGGAAGATGCATAACCTTTTACCATTTGTTATTTCATCAATAAGCCAGAAACACATTACATTAGAGTGACTGCACTTTGATCTTAGTGTCTACCAGACTTGTAAATTCAGATTCAGAAAGTAAAATTTGGGGGTGGGGAGAGAATTAGTAAAATATGCTCTGTGACTACAGTGATGAGTAGTACTTTTACAAGACATTTTTGTAATATAACAGACTAAATGCACTGCTATTTAATTACAGGTAAAAGTATTGCATCTAAAACAATTTTTTTTTAGATTTTAGACAGACTTGCCATGTGCTGTTAATTTAGTTGAAGACATTGTCAGAGAGAGAGACTGTGTTGTGTGTGTGTGTGTGTGTATTTTGAAACGGCACAAAATGTGTATGCACTTGCAAAACAACACTGTGTGCAGGTGCTTCAGAGCCTTTTGTGTTTGTTTGGGACCCTTATGGGAACAGAAGTATGACTCAGTGTTGTGTGTTCAGATGCGTCTCCATGCAGGAGGAGCAGACACTGTTCTGCCGTGTTTACTGTAGACACCGTCTAGCCATCTTAGTGGTTTGTCTGTCTGACTTCCTCAGGCAGATTGTGGGATCTGCCCTGGAGTCATCTTGTCTCAACCTCACTGTGTTTTACAGTGGTGTGGCTGGGTGAATGGATTACTGCCTGAACGGTTTAGATAAATCAAATTATCAGCTATTAAGAGTTTTAATATACAGTTGTAAATGTAACCTACATTTGTAGTACAACCCCCTTTCTACTACAAATTCTAATTGTTTTTAAAATGTTGTTAATGTTATGAATCACAAATTATGTTGAGAGTTTTTCTATTGCTTAAGAATTACTGATTGGACAGCCGAAACATCCAAATTTTTGACTGAAGTATCTCTATATTATCTCTATATTATCATGTTTTAAGGTGCATAATTCAAGGCTATTGCTTAGGGAGACTCCAGTGGGGGTCTGAACCCCAAAACAACCCAGAAGTTTTCAAATCCAAATATAGCAAACGGTTTGTTTATAATTTAAGTCAAATTCTAAGATTGCAATTACAGAATACCAAAACTATAATGCAAAATTATAATATGTAAATCTATTAAGAAGTACAAACCGAGGGTGTGAATAATAATGATTAGTAATTGTTACATTTATATCATACTTGTTTTAGCTTTTAAGGTTTCATTGCCATTTCTGGCAGAGGAATTTATTTCAGTACTCTTTGAACTAAAAAAACGCCAAACCTCCACACATCTGATGCACACTTTCAGGAAAATTACATTACAATACATTTATAAATCTCAAAAACCTCAACGTACAATAACATTGTCAAGACTGTAGAGTTTAACAAGAGGGCAGAGACGTTATTTAACTGAAATGTTCTTCAAAAAATGTTCTTTAACCTTTTGCCAGAAGGGAGCAGTGAAAAAGGTCCTGGGCTGGGTGTGAACTACAAATGCATTTTTAATGCCTGATGTATACAGAGGTAACGGGTGGGAGTTCACAACCAGTGATTTTAGAAGTAATACACACACCATCTATAACTGATGTCGTTCTAATTATATTACCATACCAGACACATGCTGAAAAGGTCAACACACGACAGCTCTAAAAAAAAGTGCAGCATAAAGTCTATAGTCACACCACATTTCTTAGGCTGTGTTAAAAAGAAATGCCTTTAATAAGCTTTTCCCAGCAAGACCACAACATTATCCTCCTACTTGCATCAGTCAGGCAACACTCCACCATTAATGGTCAAAGGTGGCATGGCCATCACCAGTTCCTTTGTGTTATCAATGTTGAGCTGTTAATTTTTCACACTACTTTATTACGCTAAAGCTGTGATCATGCCCCAGTATGCAGTTTCATCATCATTAGACATCCTAATGTTGTAGCATCTTCAGATTTGTAAAATTGGACTAAATCTGAATTCGATATAGGGCTGCTATAAAGAGAGTTTAAAAAAGGAGACAAAAGCACAGCCCTGGGTACACCAGTACTGAGAATTCAACACTTCAGTATTGGGAATTGAGTGAAAACCACTCAGTTCTTTCTGTATGACAAAATGAAGAATTCAAGCACAATAAACTCATGGGCACCAAGCGTTTTAAGCTTGTCCGAGCTTTGAAGGTCATATTGTACTAAATGCTGGGCTCTAATCTAAAATTAGAATTTGTGCATATGTCCTGTTGCCTCCAAGTGTTGCAAGATAGAGTGTAATCACAGTAGGACATCATCCTAAACAAACCTATTAAATTACTATGTAAACTGGTATGTGTCCCAACATTAGAATGATGACTACAGACCTGTAGCTATTACTTCTGTTACTATGAATGTTTTTCAAAAATTTGTAGTCATTGAGTTACACTGGATTTTATAGGAATGGGACCATGTTAGAAGATTTCAAATGTAATGGAACTTTACATGACTGATTAAAAACAAAATTAAAACATAAGACTGGCTGGAGAGATCAGATCCAGCAGCCTTTCTGTATCAGAATTTAACCTCATGTTCCTTGATGGCTCCCACTTGTGTGCAATAACCTGGCTACGTCCTTGTGAATCAAATCTACAACAATCTACAATAAAAATGAATCTTATGAATCAGAATCAGCTTATGCATCAGTGAATCAGAATCCTGAATATGATGTTTGATCATAGTCCGTTATATGCTCTAGTTATTTCTAAATACTTTCTGCCATCTTTAGTTTGGAGGTTATCTTCTACTTTCTCTACTTGTATATCTTGTTTCTTCTACTTGTATATCTTGCCTTAAATCTTTATAGAAAATCTTTACCTTTTTTGGTGAATTCAATTCAATTCAATTTTATTTATATAGCGCTTTTTACAACACATGTTGTCACAAAGCGGCTTTACAAATTGCGTGGGTCCAGATCCCTAATGAGCAAGCCAAAGGCGACAGTGGCAAGGAAAAACTCCCTAAGATGGCAGGAATTTAGGAAGAAACCTTGGGAGGACCAAGACTCAAAAGGGAACCCATCCTCCATTGGGTGGCCCGCTAGCAATGTCCACATTCACAGTTATAGTCCACAGTTATAGTCCAGATATAATCCTGTAGTTATGATTCTACTTCCAGGCCGAGTAGTCACAGTCCCTTCAGAGTAGATGAGCCTCAGGTGGGAGTTGGCATCAGCACGTCTTCTTGCGATAATGGCACATCCAACCACGGCATCGGCACATCCACTGGCAAGCCAGACCATCTCCTAGATGCTTGTATGGGGTGGGTAACGGGAAAGGCTCGTGTTTCCTTGTCCCGGTATTTCTCGGGCAGCCATTGGGAAGAAGAGGGACAATTAGTTCTATATGGAATATGTTAGACAAACTAAATGTAAGCATTTCTGGAGTGTGGCAGCGACTCCGGCAATTAAATTATTACAGCCTAGCTAAAGGGCAGAACCAGAAGGCAACACAGACTTGGGAGCATCCTGAGACACTGGCATCCATCCACTACACCGTCGACAAACTTGAGTGACCGCGTGCAGTGATAGGATGACAGCACCAGCGCCCCAGTTTGCCATAAAACCCTTTACCCATGAACCCCTGGATCTGTTACCTTATCTAAAGGGGCACATTAATTACCAAATGCTAGATCAAACAAGTAAGTTTTCAACCTAGACTTAAAGATTGAGACTGTGCCAGAGTCCCGGACACATTCTGGAAGACTATTCCATAGTTGGGGGCCTTATAAGAAAAGGCTCTTCCCCTGCTGTTACCTTATTAATTGATGGAACTAATAAGAGGCCAGCACCTTGGGATCGTAGTGGTCGCGGGGGTTCATAATAAGAGATAAGCTCTTGGAGGTAGTCAGGAGCAAGTCCATGCAGTGCTTTATAAGTCAATAGAGTAATTTTAAAATCAATACGGAATTTTACTGGGAGCCAGTGCAGGGCCGATAAGACTGGGCTGATATGTTCAAATTTCCTAGTTCTAGTTAGAACTCTGGATGCGGCATTTTGAACTACTTGAAGTTTATTTATATTCCTATTTGAACATCCTGACAGTAACAAGTTACAATAATCTAATCTGGAGCTAACAAAGGCGTGTACTAGTTTTTCTGCATCATGCTGGGATAATGCATTTCTTAACTTGGCAATGTTACGGAGATGTAGAAAAGCTATCCTGGTGGTATTATCTATGTATTTATCAAATGATAGGTCAGAGTCGAATAAGACGAGATTTTTGGCTACCGAGCCAGGAGTAATGGGGTAATCTACGAGATTTAACATTAGATCTGGTATTTTCTGTCTTGTGGCCTTTGGGCCCAGAAGGAGAACCTCTGTTTTGTCACCATTAAGGTGGAGGAAGTTTAGCGACATCCAACATTTAATATCACTTACGCAGGCCTCAATTTTTCCTAATCTGGATTTGTCATCAGGTTTGGCTGATATATAAAGTTGGGTGTCATCTGCATAGCAGTGAAAGTTGACACCATGTTTATTTATAACTATTCCTAATGGTAACATATATAATGTAAATAATAGTGGTCCTAGGATGGAGCCTTGCGGGACTCCATATTTCACTTCTGAGTGTTTGGAGGAATATTATCGAGCTCAACAAACTGATAGCAATTGGTTAAGTAAGAATTAAACCATGAAAGGGCTGTACCGAGATTCCAACCCAGTTTTCTAACCTTTCTAGCAGGATCTTGTGATCTATTGTGTCGAAGGCTGCACTAAGATCGAGAAGCACTAATAGAGATACATAACCTTGATCAGAGGCAAGAAGGAGATCATTTGTTACTTTAACTAGTGCTGTTTCAGTGCTGTGGTGGGGCCTAAATCCAGATTGGAATTTTTCAAATATGTGGTTCCTGTGCAGATATAAGCATAACTGTTTGGCCACAGCTTTTCTATGATCTTGGATATAAATGATAGGTTCGAGATGGGTCTGTAGCTAGATAGTACATTAGGATCAAGATTTGGTTTCTTGATCAGGGGTTTAATGACTGCTAGTTTACAGGATCTGGGCATGTGACCCATTGTGATGGATGAGTTTACTATATTTAAAAGAGGTTCGATTACAACTGGTAAAACCTCTTTGAGTAATTTAGAGGGAATCGAGTCTAATGTGCAAGTAGTAGAATTTAACAATGAAATTATTTTCTCCAATTCTAGTTGTGGGAGTGGATGAAAAGCTTCAAGCTTTTCTTCTAATGCTAGATTTTGTTCAATATCAGCCAATCCAGATGACAAACCAGATGAATTACCTATAAAAGGATTTATATTTAGTCTAATATTCTCTATTTTATTATCAAAGAAATCCATAAATACATTACTAGTTAGGTTCCCTGGAATCTGATGTTCAGCGCTGGTTTGATTTTTTTGTAAGTTTAGAAATAGTACTGAAAAGAAATCTAGGATTATTTTTTATTTTTTCGATCAGTGAGGCTAGGTATGTTGACCGTGCTTTAGTAAGTGCCCCTTTGTATTCAATAAGGCTATCCTTCCAGGCACAGTGGAATACTTCCAGCTTAGTAGAGCGCCAGTTCCGCTCTAATTTACGTGCTATTTGTTTTAAATTACGAGTTTGGTCGGTGTACCCCGGGCGAGCTTTTTTAAGTCTGACCTTTTTATGTTTGAATGGAGCTACTATATCTAGAGCTGATCTACAAGTATTCTCTAAGCAGTCGGTTAAACTGTCTAACCCCTCTGGATCTGTTGGCGAGTTGGCTAAAGTCGTTAAATCTGGGAGGGTTTCAGTAAACTGTGGCGGTTGATTTAATTTATCGGCGTTTTAAACAATTCGAGGAGACTGGCGGGTATTTAGGTTAAAATGTAGCTCGAATGAGATTAGATAGTGATCGGAGATTGCTGTGGTTTGCGGAAATGTATTTATATTAGCTACGTCGGTACCCAGCGTCAAAATCAAATCTAAAGTATGATTGTGATAATGAGTAGGTCCCGTGACATTTTGAATAATACCGACAGAGTTCAATATCGAACTAAATGCCCTTTTCAGCGGATCCTCTGCCTTCTCAAAGTGTATGTTAAAGTCTCCTACCATTATTATTTTGTCACTACGTACTGCTAAATTTGCTGCAAAATTACTGAAATCGTTTATAAAGTCTGAGTAGGGCCCTGGCGGTCTGTACACATTAGTGAGTGAGAGAGTGTCATTGTTTGTAGCCGGATTAGTTATATTAATAGATAGCATCTCAAAAGAATTGGAGAGATCATAGTGTTTCTGTTGGACTTCTAAAGAATTTCTGTAGATTATGCATATTCCTCCTCCTCTGCCTAACAATCTTGGTCTATGAATATAACTGTATCCCACAGGTGTGGCCTCATTTAAAGTTAAATATTCGCCAGATCGAATCCAGGTTTCTGTGAGACATAAAATATAAATTTTCTGGTCGTTTATAATCTCGTTCACAATAGCTGCTTTAGAATTGAGCGATCGAATATTGAGTAATCCGATTTTCAGATTGGTTATATTGCTACTAATAATCGGATGCGAGGTTTGAATAGTAGTTAAAAATTTTGGACGGACTATTTTAATTTTCCTATGATTGAATTTAACGCGGGGCACAGACACAGTCTCAATCCTATAGGAACTTGGTGACGCCTTTTGGCAGCGTGCAGACAGTCGGGTAAGCCGGTTTGTCTGCGGCCTGGTCGGGACTCTGGATTGTCAAGCCTTGTTATTGCTAAAAACAATGACAATGGATGCAAACATTCTGTCAGAAGTGTGTATATGATGCTGCTGCGTTCGCATGTTCATACAAATCACCCTGACACCCTGATCTTTAAACACATCCCAGTCTGGCATTTAAATGGTCATTAAGCATTTCAGCTGGTTCACCTGGTTCACCTGGTGCCTTTACTGAAAGATTGTGACTGTCACAGGAGTATGAAATTATTTCTGAGTTTATTCTCCTCTAGTCCTGGTATGTATCTTGTGCCTTGGCAATGTCTTACTGAGGAGAGTGTGGGATCTTCCAGAATAACTGCAGAGCTTGGGTGAGTGCTCAGTTTCCCTTATGATAGTAGCAATAGAACACAAGGAGGCCTCTGGCCTAGAATGGAATATACATGCCGTCTAAAATTTCTAAAGAAATGTCTCTTGGTAAATAAAGTCGGCACTTAAGTGAGCTTGTACACAAAATATCTTTACTGTCAGAACACAGCATCTGCTGTGACGCGTTCCGCTTGTGCAGAGTTGAGAATGTTTGCAGACAGGGTTAGGGTTTTCATAAAACCCAAACAGTAGACATCACCACGGTTTGAGCTGATAAGAATGCCCAAGAATGTCTTCTTTCTTATTTGCCAGGGATTGCACACTGGGTCGAGTGAAGCTTTGTAGTTCTGAGTGATGTCAGCATGTATTAGCCCAAACAACCCTGCCCATCTCTCCCTCTAGTTGTTTGTTCCATATCATGTTTCTTTGGCCTTCCAGTCTGTTCGTCAAAACAGTCCTCTACGGAAAAACTGATTTGCTTCAACTGAGGCATACTTTCCTGAATGAGCAACGGTTCACATGAACAAGCAGTCAAATTAAGAAACATTAACATTTGAGACAACCAGAGACATCAGCAAACAAAACATCACTAAATCTTGGTGCCAGTTTGAAAGATACAAGTCCCAGTTATACAGGGTGTCCTCGTGTATGGCTGGATGACACTGCACCTGTGTTTACAGATGAGTGAAGTTATAGATTTATGAAATTGTGAGTTTGGAATTGGGTCACAGAACACATGTAGCCATGTGTAAAGCAGTCCTGGAGTAGACTAAAGCACCGAACATCCAACACTGACATTCTGCCTGTATGTGTGCATAATGGACTGAATTACTGGAAGAGCAGAAACTTGGTCAGTCACATTATGTCTTTCTCAGACACTTTAGGTACATGAAAAAATGCTGTTGAGAATTCATCAACATTCTCTCTTTTGCTCTTTTTCTCTCTCTCTTGCAGACACACATTAAAATAAATCTCTCCATACCTCACTTATGCTTACAAAGCAACACACAAATGTTGGGTGCACATCATTGGACTCAGACATATGTAAATCTGCTTTTTGGCAATGGCTGCTGTTAAAAGCACTATACAAATACATTTTTGCCTTTGACTTAATTTCTCTGTAAGTTGTAAGTGTTCATGCAGGAATTTGAATTTGTGTTCCAAACCATCATTACTGTAATGTATAAACAGATCCCAGTCAGACATGACCTCTGGTTGTTGAGGTAGCTGTTTGTCCCCACATTGCTACTCTTTCACTACCAACAAAACATAATATATGAAGTTCAAGCAGAAAAGATGTTTAGTGTGGTGATGGGATAGTACACGTTGTTTTTACTTGTTTTGTTCAGTATTCTGCTACAGCAGCGGGAGATCTTAAATCAGAGAAGAACTCATGAATACCAGGGATACAACTCCTCAGGAATGATTTTCCAACTTTCTCACCCTGTCCATGGAATTACTGGACGTCTTGGTCTCCATTGTTCATGTAGTGAAACGGCGGAGAAGAGAAAAACTAGCTGTTGTTCTTGTGCGTTCTGCACTTGTGGTCTACACACTCGATTACTAGAAATGTTTCTGTGGAATGTGGGTTCACCAGGCAATAACCAAGATGATCTTCAGCTGCTGAAAGCCAAGTTTCCATGAACCACAAAACAGAAGATGAGGAAAAGTCTCTGTTCTTGTCTGTGTCGATCAATACTGGACTGTGATCTGCAGCCTTTCAGCTGTCTAGAGCTCATTGTGACAGGAAGCTGTCGGGCCACAGCAAAGAGCGCAGGGATCTGTGTTTATACGAAGAGTGGCTGGTACAAAGCGATAGCGATTTCGCAACACTGTTCTCCTCTCCCCGGGTGTTCATGAGGGTATGCATTACATTCCTCCACATGCAAACACGCAATGCACAGCGGATCTCAGCACATGTTCTCTGGGTGTAGAGGGGACAGACCTGATCACCTTCATTGTTATTCTTGGTTATTTTGCCAAATAAAGGCAGCAGATTAAAAGCCCAACCAGACGGGGGCACTCTAGACAACTTGCACCACTATCAACTGTATGTGCCCTGAGTATATGCCACCATCAACTGTATATGCCCTGAGTATATGCCACTATCAACTGTATATGCCCTGAGTATATGCCACCATCAACTGTATATGCCCTGAGTATATGCCACCATCAACTGTATATGCCCTGAGTATATGCCACTATCAAGTATATGCCACCATCAACTGTATATGCCCTGAGTATATGCCACCATCAACTGTATATGCCCTGAGTATATGCCACCATCAACTGTGCCCTGAGTATATGCCACTATCAACTGTATGTGCCCTGAGTATATGCCACTATCAACTGTATATGCCCTGAGTATATGCCACTATCAACTGTATATGCCCTGAGTATATGCCACTATCAACGGTGCCCTGAGTATATGCCACTATCAACGGTGCCCTGAGCTCCACTGGGGCACTCCGTCCATGCCATGGTCCTGCGGAAATTAAAACTCAAAACCTGGGGGGGGCATTGAAGTGGAACAGTGAAGCTATGGAGAATCTTCATGGATTGGGATGCTCTTAAGACTGCTGGATGAACACGCATGCTGTGTCATCAGACATCTGTGAGGACAGCTGTGTTACATTACACATAAGGTTTAGTTACAATAACAAACTCTCAGCTAATCTCAGGCAGTTATGGAACATGTTTAGAAGTGGGCACAGGGTTTAAGGAGACTACATGTTTAGTAAGTAGGTGAAAAATGCTAGACCACCCTGACAAATAGCAGTTCTAAGGTAAAAACTCAGCCTCTGTCTGGAAGGGACACAGACAGATTGGTTGGTAAACTGATTTTAAACTAAAAGCCCCACCTCTCAACAAACGATTCATGTATGACTTATGAGTTTTATTGCTGAATTGATAGACAAAAGGACAGTACACATCCCCCCCCCTGACTCCAGCCCCCATCTCCAACTCCTCAGTACAGGGTAGGGCCACCACTCCACCTCTGTGGTCAGTACTTTGAGTGCCTCATGGTGTGCCACCTCAAAACCATCACTGACCCTTTGATTCCTTCAGGCTTTCCTGCAGAGTCAACACATTTGTGGATGATGCAGTAAACAAGGTTTCCAGTTTATCCTACAACACATGGACTCTGCAGGAACTTATACCCCACCTGCCCCACCTTTACCCCACCTGCCCCACCTTTACCCCACCTGCCCACATCACTCTGGGTTACAGTTCTTACTGTGGGATCTTCCCACTACCATCACCAATGATCTCTAGTGGAAGCAGGACACCAGCTCCATTACCAAGAAGGTACATCAAAGGATCTACTTCCTGCAGGGGTTTAAGTTCATCCTGCCAAAGCCAGTATTGGTAGCACTGATCGCATATAGTCCATCCTCACCTCCTTGGAGACATTACCATCACCTTTTGGTGATGCTACTGCTACTACCAAGGACAATAGCAGACTGCAGCTCATCGTCCACTCTCCTAAGAACGTGATTGGCTGCATCGTACCGTCCCTCCTAGACTTGCATGCTTCCAGAAGATCAAAATGAGTTGGCAAGATCATGATTGACCTCTCATACCCTGGACATCTTCAAATACTAATACTATTAGTTGAAGTTGAAAAGTTGAAATTATAGGTTGTATTGGAAGGTCTGAGATGTTGCAAGTATATATACACTCACCGGCCACTTTATTAGGTACTCCTAGTAGAACTGCCTTAATCATTCGTGGCATAGATTCAACAAGGTCCTGGAAACATTCCTCAGAGAGTCTGGTCCATATTAACATGATAGCATCACGCAGTTGCTGCAGATTTGTCGGCTGCACATCCATGATGCGAATCTCCCATTCCACCACATCCCAAAGGTGCTCTACTGGATTGAGATCTGGTGACTGTGGAGGCCATTCGAGTACAGTGAACCCATTGTTGTGTTCAAGAAACCAGTCTGAGATGATTCGCACTTTGACATGGTGCCTTATCCTGCTGGAAGTTGCCATCAGAAGATGGGTACACTGTGGTCATAAAGGGATGGACATGGTCAGCAACAATACTCAGGTAGGCTGTGGCGTTGGCATGATGCTCAGTTGGGCCCAAAGTGTGCCAGGAAAATATCCCCCACATCATTGTACCACCACCACCAGCCTGAACCATTGATGCAAGGCAGGGTGGATCCATGATTTCCTGTTGTTGACGCCAAATTCTGACCCTACCATCCGAATGTCGCAGTAGAAATCGAGACTCATCAGACGTTTTTCCCAATCTTCTGTTGTCCAATTTTGTAGCCTCAGTTTCCTGTTCTTAGCTGACAGGAGTGGCACCCGGTGTCTTCTGCTGCTGTAGCCCATCCACCTCAAGGTTCAATGTGTTGTGCGTTCAGAGATGCTCTTCTGCCTCGGTTGTAACGTTCTATCAGCTCGAACCAGTCTGGCCATTCACCTCTGACCTCTGGCATCAACAAGACATTTGCGCCCACAGAACTGCCGCTCACTGGATATTTTCTTTGTCAGACCATCCTCTGTAAACCCTAGAGATGGTTGTGTGTGATGGTTGTGTGAGATGACCAACATTTAAATTGATAAATGGCAAATAAATCGAATATTAGAAATACTTAGATTGCTCTTTTGTATTAATCTAATACAATGCAATGTATTAGATTAAGCTTCCCACAACACACAACTTCTTTCTCTCTTCCCCTATCACACCTCTCAACCTTTACCTCTTTCTATATCTCATTATCTCTTGTCCTCTATCTACTTCACTCTGTACCTCTACCCTTCTCTCCCTCTTTTTTTCACTCACATTTTCTTCCTTCACACATTCCTATATGTTTGACTTGCTGTCTCTTGGTTGTTAGATGAAACTAACAGTATTTTTGAATGCCGTCCCAGTTGTAGACTGCATTGATGTGTGTGTGTGTGTGTGTTGGGTTGGGGGAGGGGGGAGGGGGACTCCTCTTGGAGCAGTATGTTGAAGGGCAGAAACCTCGTCCTACAGACCTCTGATACTGCCCCTTCAGGACTTTCCTCTCAAACCTGGAGCTGTTCACAGGAGTAATCGAGGCTTCCTTTTCTTGTGCGTGTGCTTGTGCGTGCAATTGTGGGTGCATGTCTTTCAGAAGGTTCTGGATAACGACGGCCAGGTGAGGAAGTCCAGTCCAGACCTTAGCCCTGCCGGTCATAAATCATGTGATAAAGACAAAGACAGAAAGGTATTAACAACACATGCACTGAGCGTCCCTCATCCCTGCTCTGCTGCACTGACGGAGTGTCCCTCATCCCTGCTCTGCTTTAAATTAGGCAATGCTTTAAAATCCAAATCCATGTTATACAATGGCATATCTAAAATATGTACTTAATGAAGTCAGAATACCCCACACATTTCTTCACGAGACCGCGTCCTTGACGGCAATGTGTAAATGCTGCTTTATAACCTCCAAGCACGCCATTTTACATGCAGACCATATTTGCGTGCACACATATTAACGTGCGTGTTATTATATCAATGTGTATTATTATATTAATGTGTGTGTGTTGTGCAGGGTAAAGACCAGTCTTCACTGGGGTTCTGCCACGTATTTCCTGATATCAAAGAGGAGACTGGACATGCTGCAGTCGTCCATCCCAGGTATGGTAGTTTTCCCAGCATGCATTGGGGCCTGGGTGTCATGCATGTGTTGGAGTAACAGCTGGGTTTATAGCATTTTCATAATTCTCTGCAGTCCATGTTTAATCCCAACTCAACCAAGAGCTGAAAACATCTACCAGAGGTTTCTCTCACAGCCTACAGATGTACAGAGAGAGCCAGCTGGGTTTAGCTGGAACCAGTGAGAGTAGTTTAGCACAACTTATCTGTTTGCCACTGTTTTATGTGCATATCAGCATTCTTATTTCTAAATACTGCTGCTAACTGATGTGTGTGTGTGTGTGTGTGTGTGTGTGTGTGTGTGTACATATGTGTGTGCATATGTGTGTGCATACTTGCGTGCTTGGATGTGTTGCAGCTACTACCTATACCCATACGATAAGGTGGTAGCACCCAACGTGTCTCTGCAGAAGGATGGAGAGGTGGAGGTGGAGGTTGGAGTAGATATGCTGGGTGCCCTATTTAAGCAGCACTACAACAGGAAAGCTCACTGCCATGACAGCTACGCAGGCTCCGGTCAGCACCAACAAGCCCATATTCCCTCTCTCCCTCCATCTCTCTCTCTCTCTCTCTCTCTCGCACTCTCTTATTCTCTCCTCTTACTTTCTCTCCCTTTGTGTATGCATGTAAGGACCATGTGCATGTGTCTGTGCGTTAGTCATCACGTGATCTCAATCACTAAATTGTGGAGGATGCTGTGGCTTTGTTACATGAGCCATCACAAACACCCACTCGGGCTGTGCGAATAAGCTCGTGTGCGCATGTGTGTGTGGGTGAGAACCCCCCCACCCCCCACCTCATACTTTCCTTCCTCCTCCCCCCCAGATCTCCACGTGACCTCCTCCTCTTATGGAGAGGAGGCTAAATCTGGCAACACGGATGAAGTGCGGCAGCGCTGCCAGCCTCTTTTGGCTGTTACCTTGGAGACGGGTTCCAGCGGGAAGGAGGATGACAAGGAGCGCATCGTTCTGGAGATCATCCAGACGTACAGCAGACAGCAGGAGAAGCTCAATACCACCCTGCACAGGCAGCAGCAACTGGAGACGGTGAGATCACCTACAGCGTGTGCAACCCCGCCTACTACACCCCACCTCTGGGAAACTCCTCCCTGTGGAACACAGAGGTGGGGGGTGTGGAGGTACCACTGCCGCACTGAGCAGGCGGGAAAAGCTAGACGCCAGCCCCAAGTGACAGGGTTTGTGCTCCTGACCTAATGTGTGTGTGTGTGTGTGTGTGTGTGTGCGCGTGTGTGTGTAGGAGCTGCAGGCCGTGCGTGGAGGTGAAGCTGCCCGTCTCAGGCAGCTGTCCGCGGAGCACAGTGAGCTGCAGAGTGAGCTGGAGGCGGTTCACACTGAACATGCTGAAAAGCTGGTCGAGGTGCAGCAGGAGCAGCGGGAGCTGGAGCAGCGGCTGGAGCAGCTTAGACAGCAGGGCTGCACCTGCCAACCCCGGGAGCAGGAGGCCCAGTACACCGCCCAGGTACACACAGCAGGGTCCACACTGCAGACTAGATGTGCAGGAGGCCCAGTACACCACTGCAGACTAGATGTGCAGGAGGCCCAGCCAGGTACACACAGCAGGGTCCACACTGCAGACTAGATGTGCAGGAGGCCCAGTACACCGCCCAGGTACACACAGCAGGGTCCACACTGCAGACTAGATGTGCAGGAGGCCCAGTACACTGCCCAGGTGGTCCACACTGCACAGCAGGGTCCACACTGCAGACTAGACTAGATGCAGGAGGCCCAGTACACCGCCCAGGTACACACAGCAGGGTCCACACTGCAGACTAGATGTGCAGGAGGCCCAGTACACTGCCCAGGTACACACAGCAGGGTCCACACTGCAGACTAGATGTGCAGGAGGCCCAGTACACCGCCCAGGTACACACAGCAGGGTCCACACTGCAGACTAGATGTGCAGGAGGCCCCAGTACACACAGCAGGGTCCACACTGCCTAGGTGCAGGAGGCCCAGTACACAGCAGGGTCCACACTGCAGACTAGATGTGCAGGAGGCCCAGTACACTGCCCAGGTACACACAGCAGGGTCCACACAGGAGGTCCACAGGTGCACACTAGATGGGTCCACACTGGAGGCCCACTGTATGTGCAGGAGGCCCAGTACACCGCCCAGGTACACACAGCAGGGTCCACACTGCAGACTAGATGTGCAGGAGGCCCAGTACACTGCCCAGGTACACACAGCAGGGTCCACACTGCAGACTAGATGTGCAGGAGGCCCAGTACACTGCCCAGGTACACACAGCAGCTGGGTCCACACTGCAGACTAGACGTGGCCTAAATGAAGCAGTTTTTCTTCATAGATCTTTTTTTCCAAAGTGGGTCACAAATAAAATGATTTCAAATTAGGCAAATATCATCATTGATCAGTTGCAATGCATCTCCAGTAAGCACTGGTCCTCATATTATGCAAAAGATCACAGGTCATATCATGGGTCACAGGTCATATCATGGGTCACAGCTCATATCATGGGTCACAGGTCATATCATGGGTCACAGGTCATATCATGGGTCACAGCTCATATCATGGGTCACAGCTCATATCATGGGTCACAGGTCATCTCTCCTGGCTCCCCACCTTCCTGTTTCCATACGTTTGCAGTAGCAACTACACCACCAGCAGCATCTCTGCCTTGTGCACCTTCTGGCCTTCTCACTCTAGTCCTCAGGATATCGGCTACTTCTGTTCCATCAGTTTTGCTAATTCAGTGATTGTCTTGTGAATGTGAAAAATGCTGTTGTTGATCATGTGGCCCCTGAGGTGATGCAACATCATGGATTTTGTAAATATGACATTTTCTTTCTGGGTTTAAATCAGTTTGCACCAAGTCCCAATCACAAAAGATTAGAATTGAGCTTCAAGGCCTGTAATGAATGCAGCCTGTAGGCTTGTGTGAACATGTATGTATGTACATATGTATAAGCCTCTACATGCCCCTCTCTGTCTCTCTGTCAGCTGTGTGAGTTGCGGTGTCGCCTGGAACAGGCTGAGACAGAGCGGCAGCAGTTGCAGGACGAGCTGCAGCGTGAGCGAGAGGCTCGTGAGAAGCTGGAGCTCTTGATCTCTCAGCTACAGAAGCAGATAATGCAGTCAGCCAGCAGGGGGTGCACAAGCCCCCAGAACCTCCCCAACACCTCCTCACCTGCTCTGGAGGCCACATCCTGCTAAACACCTCTACCTGACACCTCTGCTCATATTGTTTCAGGCACACACCTGCACACCCACTCTGTGCCTGTAGCTTGAACACCAGCTCCCAGCATCCCAGACACGAGCAGAACAATATTGTGCAGGAAAGACCATCTGACTGAGTGGGCATGATGCTTGTTTTTTATGTTTCAGGACTTAAATACCTGTTTTATAATTTAACATTGCTTAGAATGTATTGTATTACTGTTTTGTTTGTTTTTTTTGACCAATTCTTAGACAGTATTTAAACTTTGTAAATGTTTAATTTATAGTATTTCTGATGGGCTGTTTATGGACAGAGAGGAGACTGTACTTATCAGAGCCTCTCTTCTGTGAGACAGATTGTTGCCCTGGTGACTAGGGGAGATTGGCATGGTGGAAACTAACTGGACTCTTAAATGCCACCCAGGAGCCAAAATGGCTGCCACTGGCCTCCTAACTCACGCTGTTGCTCAGCCACACAGGGAAAACGCTCCCTTCTGACTCTGTGTTTTGACATTTCAGTGCAAAATGAACTAT
The DNA here is from genome assembly GCA_020368025.1 of Brachyhypopomus occidentalis. Classification (NCBI taxonomy): domain Eukaryota; kingdom Metazoa; phylum Chordata; class Actinopteri; order Gymnotiformes; family Hypopomidae; genus Brachyhypopomus; species Brachyhypopomus occidentalis. The sequence goes on from JAGXOD010001403.1 coordinate 340,042, forward strand.
TACAGCCATTGTGATTTTCATTAAAGTGGAAACGGAACTCAAAGACTAACAAGTTGGGGGAGCCCCTCCAAGAGGTCATCCGATTTCAGATGATAATCTGACCTCTAATCTCCCTCTTTTCCTCAGCAGCTCCTGCCTGCTAGTGATCAGATGTATCCTGTATGTTTTCATACTCGTTTGCAGCTCCTCTAGTGCATCAAACTCCACTCACTCCTCCCTGTATGAACGAAGACACTTTGCTTGCCTTCTACTGGGCAGAAACGTACAGTGTGAACAGAGCTGGTTGAGCTCAAATGGCTTTCTGTAGGACACCAAGACAATGCATGTAAACACATGCAATATGAAACTAGATGGTCATCAAAGTCTCTCATGATAATGCTAATTATATACTTATTGTGTTTGGTGCAGTACAGTGGGAACTAATACTGTGTATGTTACCATAGTGATACACTGACGAGAGTGAAGGGCAGAACAGGGTGAACATGGAACAGACCCGAATGGCTGAATGAACAGACCGAACACAGAGGGGAGGGCAGTTGGAGCCATTCTGCCCCTGGGTTAGCTTCGAGTGAGACACTGTCTGAAGGAGGGGTAACCAGGAGGATCGTCCTTCCTGCCACCACACTGCTAGCCCAGGTATTTGTGGTGGTGGTGAAGGTTCTGTAAGGCACCAGGCAACAGTGGGGACAAGCACGAGCTCGTCTTCCTCCTCTGCCCTTTGCGAACATTCCACTGTGCCCCCTTCAGAAACCAATCACAGCTAGTTCTGACTCCTGGCTAGTTCAGTCATAAGCAGGCCAGAATCTTAATAAGCCAACTTCATAAAAAGCTGGAAAAAAAAAGAAAAAAGTCTTTAATCAGCTATACTGTACAAAGGTTCTTTGCATTTGTTTAAAAGAGACAAAGGAACTTGGAAATATTTCAGAATTATTTAATGTTTTACCGAATAAAGATTTATATGCACTTTGTACATATAGTAGTCTTTAATATATTACCTTATCTAAAACATCTAAAAGGATTAACTAGATGCCATAAGGAAAGCTGTGTGAGTATTCAGCAGAGACAGATTTCTGGACTACAGGATGGTTTTCTGTGAGGTGTAAGATCCAAGACCATGTAAGACTCTACAGCAATTCAGCACACTTAATCCACAGAAGGGAACAATGTACAGTGTTTCAGAACCTCCCTGTGTGTGTGTGTGTGTGTGTGTGTGTGTGTGTGTGTGTGTATATATGAATGACTGTGCTGCTTGCAAAGATTGCTGGACTGCTCATGTCTGATGTTGAAACTTTCACTGTTCCCATTTAATGACTAATTCGCATTTACAAAAAAAGACCTTTGACCTTTTCTTGTGAAAGAGTAAAGAATAACATGCATGTATTGTTAGTAATGATGCTTTGCTCTTCTTTTCTCGCATTATTCAAGGTTTGAGTTGTTCTAAAGAGCAGACAGGTTGTTTTAGTACTTGTGTGAGCACAGGCTCTTCAGGTCATGTCTCTGTTTCCAGAAATGTTTGTAGTGAGATCTGAAGGGGAGAGAAATACACAGAGAGACTGTAATCCACATCTACCTAATGGGCCAAGTCCAAGAGACATGTGTGCATGCGCAGGTGTATGCCCTGTGGTACAGGTACATTCACCAAGAGAGACGGAGTTTAGCTCTCACATCTCAGATGGGCGACAGGACAATGTAGCAGTTTTGTTATTTCCACTATAATGCAATGCAGGGCTGCAGTTTATTTGCTCCAACATCTGATCAAATTCAGCATCTGTTTCCTCTGTAGCAGTTAGTCTAATGCCATTTTGCCATAATTTGAGGGTATTTAAATGTGTTTCTGAAGCTTTATACGGTGAACCTTTTGATTTTTTGAAGTATAATTTATATTTTGTCCAAACTGGGGTGCTGTATGGCCACATTGTAGAACACCATGTTATTATGCTGCATGGCACACAAGCGCTCACACAACCTTCAGATTATCACCTTGAACACCTTTGGAAGCAGAGAGCAGATATTTATTTGCATATTGTATAAAAGGTGTTCTCTATGCTCAGTAGGTTATATGCAAAGGCTTGATAATTATCAAAGATATACCCTAACAGAAAAAAAAATGTCATTAAGACTTTTTTTGCAGCTTCTTCGCTTTGTAAAGGAAAAAAACAACACAAATAACACTCTAATTGTTGTGGTGGAAAGGTTTGTTAAGATCCTGCTCTGTCACGGTTTTTTATGGTCATGGACATAACGATAGCTTCTCCACATCTAAAACAGTATTTCATGGGCTAGTTTCACAGACCCCAGATTATGACTAAACCAGATTTAAAAAGAATTTCCAAGTGAAGTTGAACGCAAAACTCTTTTATCATGTGAAAATATGTTTTTGTTTACTGCTTTTGGTAGACATTGAACACGTTTGGTAACATTTCTCAGACATGCAATGCAGCTTTTAAGGGTTGCCAATTCAGCAGTGATGAAGAGTTTGATTTTGCATGAATGAGATGCTCTTCTCCTACCTCATGTTGTGATATAAAAATGTTTTTAAGCAGATGACACTTCAGTTTGTCATGAGTGATGGTTACTACTTAAATACATGTACATGCTTTTAGCCAATACCTCGGTTGTATGTAGTGTTTTTATTTCCCATTACAGACTTTGTAATTATGCCTTGTATAGACAATGAGCTTGGATTAAATTCAAGTTCTGTAGTGTCAGCTCTCACTGTCTAAGGTTTTCTTTCTTTCTTTCTGCTTCTCGGTTAGTTTATTGGTAAAGCACCTAAGGCTGCAGGATTCCTAAAACAGCATTGAAAAATTTGAACTCTGGGCAGCTCTGGGCTTAATACGGGTTTCTTTTTACTACATTGTCAGCAATATCTCTGAGATTTGAAATGGGGTTCAAAATTGTATGTTTAATGTTTCAGGTGACTTGTATCAAGGTGATCTGTCTTGAGTATGAAATGTTCATGAAAGTGTTCTGTAATATCCACTGGGGGAGGGGGAGAGTGTGCAGGAGGAGGGACTGAGATCTTGCTTTACTAAAGTGAATGAAAGGACTTGTGCCCTTTGGATGATTGGCAGGCAAACGTTAATAACAAGAACAAGAATAACAAACGTTAATAACAAGAACATCATCTCAACATCTGGCTTTTAGCCTGGTTTCGCTGAACCACTTGACCAGACCTCCTGCCAGGACTTTATATGTTTCTAACATTTTCCCTACATATCACAAGAGCTTTAGTGTAAACTAGACGGTAAAGCTAGAAAACTGAGCTAGCCAAACAACAGCAATCTGCATCAAGACCAGATATAACAGATCCACAGTTATGGGTAACTGACCATGGTACCTGTACAAGTCTGTAAGATATCAAAACATTTTCTTTAATATGGAGTTATTCTTGTTGTAACAGCATCCACTATATGATACGCCAACACACACCAAAATCCCACCTCTACCAAATTTTGCTGTTGCCCTATGCATTCCAGTAGGTAGCATTCTTCAGGCATTTTGCCAGATGCTGAAGCTAAATGTTGGTTCACCACTCTAGCGTTCCCGAGTCCAGTGGTGGATTGCTTGACACCACTGAAGCCACTATTGACTCTTAGGCATGTGCATAGCTGCCATTGATGGCCTTTACATGAAGTTCCCATGGTACAACTTGGGTGCTGATATTTCTTGTAGAGGCCATTTGTACCTATGTAGGGAGCGATGCAACCTAGAATAGGTGAATTTAGTGCCATTATGTGCAGTGTTTGAAGTGTAAAAATGAGTGTCTGTATTCCTCATTCATATGTTGATGTGTATAGGTTAGTGTTTGCAATCATTAACTAAGGTCTATTGCATTTAAATGTTTAATTTTCTACTAGAAAATATAACTGATGTTCACAACCTCAGTGTTGACCATTTGCCCAATGTAGCCAAAAAGTAATTTATAATAATATAGAATCATTAATTATGTTATATCTGTATTTTATGTACGTGTGCAAAATACATTATTTTATTCTCAGGCCAATAATCGGGCCATTCATCTTTATTGAAGTTATTGCTGATATAGTTGCTTGCGGTAGTGGCAACTTCAGGTCTTTTTGCTGATGCTACATCAACAGGCTCATTTACTAGACTTTACTAGACAGTAAAGCTAGAAATATATAAAATATATAAAATAGTTATATAAACTATTATTTACTTCACTTCCAGAATAATAAGCAGAGTAATAAGAATGCCGTGGTTAACCATATCAAAAGCAGCAGTGAGATTGAAAAGCAAAAGAAATAGAGGCAACACCCATATCGGAGGATAGGATATATATATATATATATATCATATAGCAGAGAAGTCTTGAGTACTGTGATGAGAACGAAAACTAGACTGAAAGACCTTGAACAGATAATTGGAGTTCATACAGTCATGCAGCTTGGAGGCCATCAGTCTTTCAAGACGTTTAGAAATGAAAGGTAGATCGGAGAAAGGTCTGAAGTTACCCGACAGACAAATCAAGGCCTGGTTTCTTCAGGATGTGGGTTCCTGCAGGAGCAACAGGAACACGGCTAGAAGAGAGGGAGAGGTTGACAAGATGACAAAGTGCACAAGACTTAAGCAGTGACGTTGGGATGTAACTTTTAATGATTTCCAACAATAGTGGCCAAATCTACATGGGGAAAAGTTGAGAATGAGTAAGAAGGGGAAGAATTAGAGGACGTAACTGAAATATAAGCTAGAAATGTCAGTAAGTCATGATAAATACTTGACACCTTGTCATTAAAGACATTCAAGAAGTCATTTAGAAGTCATTCCTTTTTAGGATCAGGGGGGTTATGGGCATTGAGAGTTAGGGTAAACTGGGATATGATGATGCTGTCATGTCATCTCTTTTTTTGTGACTCAAATTTATTGACTGAACAGTTTTTTCTGGTGTCTGGGTGTGTCTAGTCTCAGCTGACCTGAAAATGCCATCTGAATCATGGACCCTTAAATGTCTTAACCCTTAAATATCATCGACACCTCAGTTTGTTGCAAAACACACACAGTAAAAATAAGAAATTGTGTCACTTTTGTAAAATCATCACAAATTAGTGCAATCAAGCATAAAAAAATAAACTGTTTACATTTATATTTAAAAAGGGAATAAAATGTAAACTTTATTGTGCAAAACAGCAGCCAGTCAATTTTCTCAGAGGGTCCAGTGCACAAAGCTGCATCCAATGATGCCCACCTGAGATATGGAGGCGGACATTGTTTTGGCCAATCAGTGTAGTAGGTGTCAACTCCTGTTGTACTTTTTTTTTCCTTCTTATTTTTTCCTTCAGGAATTTTCCCCCCTATGTTAGAAGACAGAGAGAGTTAGGTCATCTAGGCAGAAAGTTCTCAGCTCATAATATTAAAAAGGTTAAGGAAACTCTAGAAGCAAGAGTTTCTAACCAGTGAAGTAATTGCTAAAAACCTGCCCACCGCTGGCAAATCTTAGTGTGCAGAGTAGAGGAAAAGCGAGAAGTTTCACTTACCATCAACAGTCAGACTTTCCAGAATAATCTTCAGGTAATCTTCAGGTGGAGGGAGAACTTCACACCTAATTCTACCTAGACTGGATTGGATTTGGTCAGTGTTTTTGGATATGACTGAACTCTTCAAGAACACTCTTCACATCACTTTTCTGCATACGGCCGTTGTGCTATGGGGGTCAGCATGTGGAGACAATCCCTGTGATGGAGCACTTTGAGTACTTTTGGATCTCTCTTCAGAGTACATTCAGACTTTTCACATCTTAGTGAGAGCTGAACTGAACTCTGTTATTGATAAATAATACTTTGGGGAATATTGATTGATATTGATACTTTGGGGAAAGGGAAGGTTTTACTTGCTTTAAATCCAAGAGACTTTTGAAGGAAGATTTTATTTCTTCCCAAGAGTTACTGATTTATGTGTATATTTTTGTTCCATAAGTGATTATCATAGCCAATTGTTTACTGTTACAATTACTTATGATTGCTGGTTGTTATATTTATGGTTAAATTCATAAGTCATGATATTCCATAGGGAATGAATAGTGGAATGTTCAGAACTGAACATTCCAAACATTCCGTGATGTCACTGCACCGACAGGCTCACACAACACACGCCTCTTTTCTCCTCCAATCTCTATAGCAGTATTAACTATATAACTAAACAACCACTCAACTTTAACTACCCCACAGCCAATTGCCCCTCAACAGTAATTACCCCACACATGTAAATAGCAAATCAACCACAACAACTACCCCATTAGCCTAACAGCCTTCAACAACATTTACCCCATGAACTAAATAAACCTTCAACTACCCCACAGCCAATAGCCCCTCAACAGTAATTACCCCACACATGTAAATAGCAAATCAACCACAACAACTACCCCATTAGCCTAACAGCCTTCAACAACATTTACCCCATGAACTAAATAACCCTTCAACTACCCCACAGCCAATAGCCCCTCCAACAGTAATTACCCCACCACAGGAAAATAGCCCCTCAACAACAACTACCCCAACATCTAAAACAAGCTATTAACAGGACCTTCACAATAATCCATCAATAACAGTTATCCCAACAGGTTAATAACCCCTCAATTACCCAACACAACTAAACTACACCTCAACCGCAACTACCCCATTAGCCTAATAGCCTTCAACAATGTTTACCCCATCAACTAAATAACCCCTCAACAGTAATTACAAAGGTAAATACCCCCTCAACAACAACTACCTAAACATCTAAATAAGATTTTAACAGGAAGTACACAATAATCCTAATAGCCATCAACTGCAGTTATCCCAACAGGTTATAACCCCTCAGTATCAAGTACCCCACAGGCAATTACCCATCAACAGTAATTACACTTCAAGCTAAATTACCCCCACATCCCTCAACAACTACCCAACAGCATTTAACATCATTCCTCATAATTGGCCAGGTTATCAACCATAACAGACAAACAGCCTTTTATTCTGTTTTACCTGACAATATACATCTTCAGCATTTCAACAGTATTTCAGGTTTACATTTCACCAGGATGAAACCACATTCAACAGTGTTAACCTTTAAACAGCCTTCATCATCATTTCACATTGATTAGCAGGTTATCAACCATGAAACATCCAAACAGCGCATTATTCGTTTTTAGCTGATTTCAACATTTTAAGTTTCCATGTAACATTTTAGCAGTATGTTGGTGTGGTGGTTAGCACTGTCACCTCACAGCAAGATGGTCTGCGTTCAAGTCTTGGTCCAGGCTGTTCTGTGTGGAGTTTGCATGTTCTCCCTGTTTGTGGGTTTTCCCTGAGTACTCCAGTTTCCAACCACAGTCCAAATACATGTGTTTGGTTGGTTGGTTGGTCACTAGATTGCCTGTAAGTGTGTGTTGGTCATGTGGTGGACTGGGACCTGCCCATGGTGTACCCTGCCTTTGCCTATTGATGCTGGGATTGGCTCCAGC